>CM033620.1:27761332-27974229 GCA_019453435.1 Rhinogobius similis | reverse complement strand
CATCCTGGACAATAGGCAACAGCGATATAGCACATACAGCATTATATACAGATTAAACATTCAATCAAAGAAACCTGGACTATTCTACAACTCTCAGGCGTCTTCGATTTATTTTACAACAGTTTTTTATTTATTTATTTTTTTGTAGAATTGTTAATTATCCTCCATATTTTTACACTTTAGCAACACTGAAATGTCCCTAGTATGGGACAAATAAAGGTTCTTCAGTCTTAGCAGCTGCGCTTGGAGCAGCTCACACTCTACCAGTGGTACCACTCAGAGAAACTGTAGGTGGAAGACGTGTAGGTGGGAAAAAAAACCTGAAAATAAAATACAATTTAAAGTGCATATGACTCATTCTCATGTGTTTCTAATTACTACTTTGTCTTCTGCGATAGTCCCTGTGGTAAATATTTATCATAGTTTGTTGCAGTTTGTGAAGGAAATCTCAAATGTGGAAAAAATTTGAATGTGAAAAAATTGACAGGAACAGAATCCCATTTCGTTTAATTAAAAACGCAGAGGCAACTGGTATGCAACGGACACAAATTTATGACTGTTTAAACAATCTGTAATCAAAACAAGTTGTGTTGTCATTTATTTTTAATTGTCAAATCAAAACTATTAAGGATTTTATGTGGATTTGGCCCTTGTTTACAGCATGGTTGCTTGGTAACAGTTGTGGACAAAATAATTAAATTAAATTAAAATTAAATCTGCTGCTCATGTCCAACCAGGGAGTAAAATTATAAAGGCTACCAAAATCGTCTAACTGGGAGAAAATGGGCAATATTTTTAGTAAAATCATAAATATAATCATATTTAGTGAAACTTTGTAGTCTAACCTGTCATATGCACAAGTTTAACAAATAAAATGTGTAATAATCAAACTATAAGTCCTGTATTGAACTGACACAACGACAGGGAAAAACAAAACTTGCAGTTGTAACACTTTGTTCTAATGTGCCTGTGCTGTATATCCTTGTGTACCTGTGTGTTGACCCTGACTTGGACCGGGCCTTGGACCCTGTTTAGTATCTGAAGGTTCGTCCTGCCGCCTTCCTCCTCCACCAAATGACTCCTGTCTTGGGCCTCTTCCCACCCTCACTAACATGATGATGTTTTTCCTGATCGATTGTCCTGAGATCCATAATGTCTTTGACAAAGAACAAACTTACCATTTCCCTGTTTCCCAGCAGAACCTCATAAGGCCCCATTTGAGGATGACTGGATAACAATGTAACTCGAACGATGAAATCTGATCCTTTTCACTCTAACGCACACGTTTGCCATCTCCACATCTCACTTTGCATGGAGTCAATAATTCAGATTGTGAATGATGTATCTGTTTTTCATTTTCAAAAATACTGAAAAGAAAATCATGTAAATAGGGCAAAATTGGACCTTTCCCTAAAGGTTTTTGAATAATCGTGAAATATATATATATATATATAAGAAAAAAAAAGTATAAAACCACATGGTAATATTAGAGAAAATACTTTATTTTGTGTTGAAAATAATTCCAAATTCCAAATTCCAAAATTGCAGTATTGTGATAACACTTACTATTTGAAGCGACATTGATTGTTTCTTATGAAGTAGAATGAAATAAAAGTACATAAATAAAACTCTTGGTCCGATGACTTGAGCTATAGCTGGTCTCTGGGGTCAGATGAATATAAATCTTGAATGAGAAGTCAAGAATAAATAATTTGCTGCCCGTGAGGAAATGATGAAGCAGCAGACCGCTGTACGCTGCATTTCTATTGGCTGGACTGTGCTGTTGCTATGGGCGACTAGCTCCAGCCAATCAGAGACTCTGTTCTGCTCTGACCGTCTTTTTGCTTGTGGCTTTGCTGCTGTAGCTGTACGCCAAACTCCAGTGCATCAAAACGGAGATAAAGGACGTGAACGACGAGCACGTGAGGAGCCGGCAGGAGCTGGAGCAAACCCAGAACGAGCTCACCAGAGAGCTCAAGTTCAAGTGAGTGTAGGGCCGCTGTAAATATAAGTACAGGCTGATAACAAACCAGCTTTTCATAGATCCTTTAAAAGTTTGTAAGTAAAAACATTCTAAATTCTAAATGGAGGCAAAAGAGAGGTGAAACATAATGTGATTTCAATGGAGAAACTGGGATAAACCTCATAATATCACAAAATATGAAAAATAAAGATGGTTTTGTCAAATGACAGTTACTCATATACATATGTGTGATATCAGTGAAGTTTAAAGACTTTTACTATTGTTTACATTATTTGTTTATTTATGAGAACCTCGTTATACATTTATCTACAGATATATTATGTACTTGAGGACGCTGGGGAGGGGCCTTAAGGATCATGGCCCCTGATGATGATGATGATGTTTTAAAATAATCCTATTTATTAATGCTTTTATACTAACATTCATTTAATCAAATGTGTTGTTTTGTATTCTGTAAAAGCCGGACAACTGAACGCTTGAATTTCCCTGTCAGGGATGATAAAACTATCTATCCATCCATCTACTTTACCACATGTTATTTTCTCCATCCCCTGTAAAAGAACAGCAAATTACCTGATATTTCAACCCTGGAAATTCAAAATTGTTGCTTTTTTGTTATAAACACCTAAAACCATTAACATCTATGTAAGTTAATCAATGAAATGGTTATGATTTACTTCCATTTGCCTCCATTTTGGAATATTTAAAACAACGTTTGGTCTACCCTAGTCAAAAAATCCTATAGGAATCTAATAGGACAATTCTTATTTGATTTTGGAACAAATGGGATTTTAATCCAATAGGATTTTATCCTATAGGATTTGTTCCAAAATCGAATTATCCTATAACAATCCTATTGGAAACTTATAGGACTTTATTCCAATAGGATTCTGCATCGTATTTCAAATTGACCATAACCAATTTGAAATACAATGCAGAAACAACTGTCAGGACATTGTAGTCATGTAATTATAACGTAAGACTTGTATTCCAAGCTTGTTTTATTTCTACAGATATTTGATCATAGAAAACTTCATTCCTCCTGAGGAAAAGAACAAAATTATGAACAGACTGACCTTTGACCCGGAGGAGGACCAGTGGAAGTTTCAGCCTCTCGTTCAGTCAGAGAGGTTTGTGTCCATTATTCATGCATTTGTTGTTTTGGCCCTTATGCGTTATTGATTTGTTTTATTGATCCATGTCTTTGTTTGCACAGTAAATCATCCCAGATGAAGAAAAGACCCGTCTCTGCTGTCGGATACAAACGTCCAATCACGCAGTTTGCCCAGGCCGCAATGAAAGTGGGTCTTCGTACCAGATACAGGGTTAGTGTGTCTTTTTAGAAGTATTATTATCTATATTTTAAAATAGTATGACATAAAGAGTATTTCTGAAGTTGGTGGAATAGTTTGTTTATATAATGCTTATTTTAAAGTAAAAGTTTGCATTCAGGGTATTGGACGGCGCCTTATGAGTTTTTGTTTAAGAAAGCCTACTGTTAATGCAATACTTTCCCTTATATTTTTTATTTTCATCATTTATATTGTTTCTGTATTGTCTCCTGTATCTTTTAAAGTTTGACTTCTTTGTAGCACTTGCATAAAGTGTGTTGTAAATAAGATCCATTGTTATCCTTCTTCTTCTTCTTTCTTTTTTTATAACTCGTTTTTTAATAGTTGTTTAGTAAATATCTCTTTGCATTTAAATCCTGCAGTGTATTAGACATGCCGCCTACCTCTCTGTTTCTACAGTTACAAAAGTTGTAGTACTGATATCATTCAGGAGCCTTTTACCACTTTTTTCTCACCAATAATACAAAGGATGGCAGTTCAATCCCCGCTCTGATCTGTGCACACGGCTGTTGTGTCCTTGAGCAAGACACTTGAACCACCAGTGACTCCAGTGTTTGTGCAAAAAAAGACTAAATAAATCAGATTATCATGGCACCAACATGTGCAATTCTTAAACAAACTATAATGAGAGTTTTAGAGTGAAATAATTCATTTTTTTATGCCACTTTTTATTAGAGCTTTGATGTTCAACCAGTGCGCCTCGAGGTAAAAACGGCAAATTTGAGTTAAAGGATTCACACATGGATTTATTAGAATAATTTAAAATCTAGAGCAAATCGTGATCATGATCTGTTCTTGTCTGTACTTATCTGAAGGCTGAGAACGTCATGCTTCTGGAGCTGGACATGAACCCTCTGAACATCAGCTCTCCAGACCGATACTCCGAGACCGAGTCCACCCAGAGCCCATCTCAGGACAGCTCCCCCACCAAAGACAGGGGCGTCTGCAAGTCCAGCTCATGGTCAGTTTACAGCTCTGTACCGGCTGCTGTAGTCAAAAAAGAGAAGCATCACTCAAAATATTTACTAAATAATCTGATATTTCCTGCCACGAAAGGCAACCTTGGAACATAATTTAACACAGACTATCTTAATGTCAGTGATTTCCTTCCGATGAGCTACTGTATTTCCATTTTGCTTATCTGTTGTAATAGGATTAGTGCTGGTGCATCCCTGAAATGGATTTATCAGTATAATCCTTACCTACTAAACTTTTCTAATCTCATAGTTTGTCTCCTAATTTCCTGTAATATCCGCCATCGGCTAATCGCAAAATGTTAGGTCTCTAATAGGCTTAGTATGTCACTAAGGTATGTCACTAGGTATGCCACGATATAAAATTTAGTTAAAACACCATGACCAAATAACAGTGAAATCTTTCATTTTCTTTCATTCCAAATGTCTAACACATAACTATTCCTCAAATTTGTGACCAGTTTTACGCATGAGGACAAAATAAAGACAAAAA
This sequence comes from Rhinogobius similis, assembly GCA_019453435.1. NCBI lineage: Eukaryota > Metazoa > Chordata > Actinopteri > Gobiiformes > Gobiidae > Rhinogobius > Rhinogobius similis. The sequence continues at coordinate 27,969,426 of CM033620.1, read as the reverse complement.
CAGACAGATACTTTTCATTTAGATGTATTTTATGGACTGGATTGACTTTAAAAGGCAAAATTTAGCTTCTAAAGTTGTCACAATGATTATTTTTATGTTCTTGGGGTATATAATCACAATTTAGCGAATATCCCTTGCTGAAACTAATTATTTTGGTATTTGATTAATCTATCAGTTATTGCTTATATTTAATGAACTGGTCATTTAAATAGCGAAAGTTCCCTGAATATGATAACTTTACTAAATTTGAAGCTAAAGAGAGGTCACATGAGAATCTTCATAGAGTTTCATACGTTTAAAAAGACAAATTAGACACACAAATTTAACTTGTTTCTTTTATCTGTGTTCATTTATTATTTGATTACTAAATCAGTTGATGGTTATTTCAATAATGGATTAGTTGCGCTTCATTTCTTTCAGTCCTAGTTTGTTTATATTATTTTTCTCTTTTCTCACAGGTGCCAGTCCCAGAAATCCCTCAAGTCGTCCTCTTCCAATGGTTCACTTGTGGCTTGTCAAACACCCGCTGTGGCACAATGAAACTGTTTTGTATTATTTATTTATTTCAGTTTAATTTATTTTATTTTAACAACAACCTCTAGGACTACAACCCACATGGTGAACTTTATACCATGCTGCAATGGCGTTTAACGATCGAGGACAGCGGTGAGATTTTCCACGTTAGTGACTGTGGGAACTGCTCCGCTCCAACTTGTGCATGAAATCACAGACTCCAAGAAGAGCCTGATTATAAATAACAACATCTGGGTTTTCAGCAGGACTTTGGACTGTTCAATGATAACTTAATGTCTGTATGTGCTGTAGGAAAAAGTAGAAACTAATTTATTGTTTGTTGGTGTTTGTCAACGGTCAGAGGTGGCACTTGAGTCAGCCAGAATGACGACCTTTTCCATTTATCACTGTCTCTCCACTGAAACTGAAGCCTTATAAATAATATTAAAATGTGTGTGGCATTGATTTGGACAATTGCTGAAGGATTTTGAGCCACATCGTCATCAATAATGATCTTAAAGGGTACATATTATGCAAAATCCGCCCACATCCCTGTACTTACTTGCAGTTATTTGAAAATTTAAGGCCCCGAGTGACACACGTCGAGTTCTAAAACATCACGTAGACACTTTTCAAATTTAAAAACATGACAAAAATGACAATCTGCTGCTTGTTACGGAGATATGTCACTATGAAGAGGCTTATCAGCTCTGCAGTTTAAACAGGAAGTCAATGGACCCGTCTCTGTTACGAATTTAGATCAATATTGCTGTTTACAATTAACAAAATGTAAAATGATGATGTACGTATGTTATAGTTCAATTCTAAGTACCTGAATTAGCATAATATGTCTCCTTTGTTTTACACAGCACAAAACTGTCTCTGCCAAGTAAGTTTTTACCAGCTGAACCCCAAAAACGCTGGAAAATAAGTTTCATTTATTCAACAATGGGATCTAAAATCCTTCAGCAACATCCCTCACTATTTGTACAAAGGTAAACGCTTCTGAAATGTTATAAAGTGAAAAAGTGTATGAGAAAAATGTATTGAAAACTGAATCTACCTGCTGTGTGTGGACCTCACTGTGTTGTACAGAGCTGTGTCACAGGGTTTACAGACGGTGCCTAGAGGTCACATGAACGGAGCGGGGGGCCGGCTAATTCATCCCTTTATTATTGATGCTGGAGTTCAGGTTACAATGAAAATCCCCACAGGACAATGGTAACTGAGAATCATCCAAAAATCACCAATGTTGAATGTTATGTTTGGCAAATTAACAATGAGTGTCGTGTGTCAGTGAATGTTGTGGAATTTGTTTATTTCAGTAGTTCAATTCAAAATGAAATTAATAAATTCATTTTCATAATTTTCTTTTGCTTTGTCTGACTTTTATTTTGTTTTGTCTTAAATTTTACATTATATTCCACATCTACATATATATTTTTGATTGAATTGCTGAAATAACATCCATAACATTTATTTGACGTGTCTTTTCAGAAAACAAAATAAATTAAAATAAAGTAAATTCTGTTTTGTTGCAGGAGGTTGTACCTTTTTTCTGCATCTTTAAATTTTCTTACGTTGCACAATTGACTTTGTTTGTCCCACGTTTTAACAAATGGCTGTATTCATGTCGTGAGGGTCGCACATACATACATGTGCTTAATTAGTATATAACGATTTTGAGATTATTATGTATATTGTATATTTAAAACAAGGTGGTGATGGTGTAAGTAAATGCATTGTATCCTGTTCTGCACTTTGGCTTTAGGAGCAAGTAAGTGAATAAAACGAGAAGCAAACAAGATGGCTTTGACAGTGTTTATTTTTATCCATTTCTACTGCCTCAAAGTCATTATTACTGTTCATAGCATTATGTAATCATCTGTGTTTGTACAATATTTGTGGAACTATAGACCCTCATGTCATTAGAATGTTTGAAATTCTGAAACGGAGGCGATTTCAGGATAAATGAATTAAACCAGGATACATTTTCAATGATAAACTGACATCAGAATTTGGAGAATCTCAGGCAAAAAGTATAATTTGTGGTGATATCACTGTGGATAAAATTAAAAACTATTGTGTGGTTAACATTTTTGTATTTGTCCAGTAAAATCTAAAACGAATCATTTAAGTACAGTGTTTAAATCAGGCTCTGATATCACTCACATGTATCTAAGTGGTTTTCTCTTGATTTTTCATATTTTGTGAACATTTTCTGTTAATCCCAGTTTATCCATTGAATTCGCCTCCATTCAGAATTTAGAATGTTTTTGTTTACACACATTAAAGGCTTCATTGGGGTGGGAGCTTGGGGGAGGGACAGAAGGATGCAGGAATCCAGAAAGTGCTATCCCAAATGCTGAGGCAATCAAAGGAAGCTGAGGATGGTGTTTCCATGACGACCTGAAGTAAAGGGGGCGGGGCACTGGTGATGGTGGGATGGATGGGGGTTTTCCTGTGTGCGGGCTGTAATAGTTTATAATGTGCCAAACCAGGCCAATAAAGACCGCTTCACTAGCACCTGCTGCCACTTCAATCAATGCGGTCCATGACTCAAGATTTGTGGAGTTTGATTTTCCCCCGAGAGGAAAATAACATTCCAGCCGCCTTATCCAGTGAGTCATGTGTGAAACTCCGAAGTAAAAAGGTCAAGTATTTATGTGTATTATGTTTAAATCTAAACTACTACAAAAAGTACAAGCTTTAGTAGCAATAAATGGACGTTTTATAAGTCGGTACAGTCTACTGGTGTTAACATCTATTTAGACTATTCTGAAAAATAGTACAAACAAAAGTCAGGCATCACGGAGCCAACACAGAAGCTACATAAACAAAATCTGATTCTTGGGAATTATAGAGATGGGGTTATTTCATAGCGTTGGTCTGCAGAGCATGCGTTGTCTGGTCGGTTGTTGTGAGGTAGCGCTCTCTGCTGGTAGTTTCATACAATTACAGTTGTTTTAGGCTAAACTGTGTAAATTGTCTGATATTCACATAAAATAAAAATAAAGGTACGTACATAAAACGATACAAGATTGTTTTGCTATCAGATTTACTACTTGTTTGCTCTAGGCTGTTTGTACGAATTTGTAGTTTTGATTTTATTTAGTATTTATTTATTCACCTTTATTTAACATGGTAAAAAACATTGAGATCGAAACCTCTTTTTCAAGGGTGACCTGGGCCAAAGGACAAAATTGCAGCGCACAATCATAAACAAAACCGTTGCACACTATACACTAGAGACTTTGAAAAAGATTAAAACAAACAAGTTTTAAAAGCACAGACAAATTTAATTGGATACTAAATAAATACAGTGAAAAAACATAAATGATAAATGTACACCAATCAGCAGCAGATTGTAAAGAAAAAAATAAAAATCAGTTGAAAATTACAGGAAGTACTGCAGAGTTATAAAATACAATGTGCAGAGTTACTGTACAAAAACATATGGAGACTCAGAATTCCAAAGTTTGGCACAATTGACAACAAACAGACCCTTTAAACAATAACTCAACAAAATTAAACGGTTTCAATTAATTTTAGTCATCAAAAATAATTTCAGTGACATTAGAGGAGTTTTTGACCAGGTATAAAACATGGTTAAGGAATTTCCTAGTGTGAGGTCATGATTTCACCAGGAAGTAAAATTATAAATCAAAAAAATTGCCAACAGATTAAATTTGAAACGTTTTTTGCAAAATCCTTTTTATCCAAATTAGTAGTAGAAAAATTAATAGTATCAGACAGAGCTGTGGTGGTGTAATAAGAACAGACATATTAAAAGGTACAGCACATCCAACACTTTTTTACTGTGTGCCAGCATAAACATTTACCAAAGAAACACCAGACAAACTTGATGGAAACTCACATGTTAACTGTTCTATGGGGCCTATCAAAGTCACATTGGTCTCTTTCATCCAGGTCACAAAGTCCTTCAGGCCTGGGCCACAGTGAAACCTGTTCATCCTCAGATCGAGACACCGCAGGGACTCGAATATTTGAGGTTGGGGCTCGGCTATGAAGTTGTCAGCGAGATTCAGCGCATGTAGATTTGGAGGGATGACGTTGTCCTTCATGTGGGTCAAGGCGTTTGAAGACAGGTCGATACGCTGGATGGATTTAAGGCCCTTGAAAAGACCAAAAGGCAATGTCCGGATCCCATTGAGAGTCAGGCTGAGGACTTGTAATTGTCCAAGATGGTCAAATAAATCCAAGCATTTTCCCTTTGACCAAATAGACTGTAGCAAGATATGATCAAGATATAAAGCTTTTAACTGATTTGATGTTATGTGTGAATTCACTATGCATTCTTCAACTGGATTATACTTAAAGATAAGATACTGGAGGTTTTTAAATTTACTTAGAAACATGTACACATCTCCCAAATTTGTCAGTTTGTTATTCGAAACATCCAAGTACTTTGTAGAATTAGCAAAATTCTCAATATTGTAGACAGATTTTAACTTATTGTCATCCAACTTGAGTATTTGCAACCTTGGTAAAGCTGCAGGGAAACCTAAATTTGTGATGGCATTCCCTGTCAAGAGTAGTGTCTGCAAATTTGTAAGTCCACTGAATGAGTTGTACCCAAGAGCCCCAATGTGGTTATGGGACAAGTCTAGCACTCTCAAATTGGTCAAAGAGGCAAAAGTATAAGAGAAGATCTCTCCGAGGAGATTGTGAGACAAGTTCAAGCTCTTTAAATTTGTCTGAAGACCATCAAAGGCATTTCGATCAATCAGATTTACATTATTTTGTGATATATCGATGGTTTGGACATCTTTGACTGTGGAAAAGACTCCTTCTTTTAATGCACAAATCCTGTTGTGGGACAAATCAAAATGTTGCAGGTGACTGTCCCTTAAGCCTTCAAATGTTGTGCTGTCTGGATCTGGTAAATTGTTGAATGAAAAGCCTGAACCATAATGCCCAGAAAGTTTAAGCTTGATGATTTTTGTCCCTTGTATTGCTTTGAAAAAACGCTTTAGATTTACCAAACTTAAACTATTGCCGGAAAAGTCAAGGAACTCAAATGACATATTTCCGAAAGGGTTTCCACATCTTTCCCAGTCAAAATGTTCACTTGTCATTGCTCTAAGCTGCACAGAGTTTAGACTCACAAGCTTGAAGTTTTTGCCCTTAAAACCAGCGACATCATCTTCACAAATCTGGTCAAGTGAATTCAATTTCAGATTCAAATCTTTCAAATTGGTCATGTTAGTGAAATGCATTGCAGCTTGTATCCTCTTAATGTTGTTACCAAAGAGGTCAAGCTTCTCTAAAGATGTAAGTGGCTCCAAGATGCTGCTGTTTAGTATAGTTTCATTCAAATTGCAATGATACAAATATAAAGATTTCAAGTTGGACAGTCCCGCAAATGCTCTGGGCTCTAATTGTAGATTCCTATTCGAGCCGAGCACAAGTCTGGTCAGGTTAGTCTGTTTGCTGAAAGCGTTGTTGCGGATCACGAGTGGAGCACGTTGCTGACCTAAGTCCAGTTGTTGTAGCATGGGGAGGCGGGACAGAGAAGTGGCTGTGATTTCGTGGATCCGGTTCATCTCCAGAAACAGGTGCGTGATGTGGGGAGGGAGGACGGGGACGGAGCTCAGGTCCAGGAAAGCACAGTAAGCCATGGAGCCGGCGATGACGCATGAGGAGCAACTCTGCTCCTGTAAAAGTTATACAAACACATGGCATAAATATTACATAACACCTAAAATTACAACTTTAGACAGAAATATAGTTTCTAGACTTCCAAAACATTTTTAGCAAGTTGCATATTATTGTGATTTGACCTTTTTGAGCCTTTAACCATGTCATAACACAATACATACATTCATTCATTTTCTACCACTTGTTCCCATTAGGGGTCGCGGGTGACTGGAGCCTGTCCCAGTGACTTTGGGCCTTAGAATACATACATTTACAGTAAAATCAGATGACTAGAATAATCAGATTACCCAGTGGTAAACAGTTAAAATTAGATTTTGTGCAAAAGATACATCTGATAATCAGGTTTTTTGGTTTTTTTTTAGAGTAACTGTTGTATTTGGAAGACAAAGTACACTCAATTTTAATATAACTCTTTAAATCTTTAACATTTTCTCTTTCATTTTTGTCTTTTGTTTGCATTACTTTCCTTCAAATCAAATCAAATGACTCACATCAGATGTAACTGTTATTTGATAACGTCAGGACTCAGATAATGATCATTTTTGCTGTATGTAAACACAGCCCCTGCTCCTCATTGAAGACAAGTTCAGAGTGGTATTTTGCTTCATTTTTATCAAATGTCAAAATCCCACCTTGTGATATCATTAGGTGCAAATCCAGGACGCACTTAGCTTTTTACTATCATCTAATCCTCAATATCAACGCTAAGTCATGGCCAATTAAACATCTAGTACACAGTATGAACGTACTGGAAGTCGAAATAGATGGAATATTGTGAAAAGCTAAAATTCTTCATTAGTCAGAGTAAAAAACATTTACAAAGTTCCCTGTATGTTGGTCTCAAAAGATCAAATGTGATACAGGAAGCAGGTTTTAAACATACCTGGAGGACGAAGCAGAGGATGGCAGTTAGAAGAGATGGTTTCCACATCTTCATTCTTTAGATCTTTTCTGTCCTCACTTTTCTGGTCTGCCGTTATATAGTGAGTGTTACGCCACAGTTTGATTCGTAAACATTGACGTGATGGGCTTTTCCAGCTCTCAGAGCCACGGGGGAACTCCTTTTGCAGGTCTGCTCTTGTCATTCTGGAATTACAGTGTGCGTTTTACTCATACTTTAGGCAATCAATACGTTTGTTTTCAGGAGTTTTGCCATATTGTGCATGCACAAATTAGACAACAACTCCAACTTCAAGTCCTAGAGCCTCTATCCACTGGCACTAAACCTATTGTTGACTAATAACAGTGACAACTATTACACCATAATAATGCTACTGTTACAACAACAGTACTACAAAATCATACCACTGTTACTGCTGCTTCTGACATCACAGCTGATACTTACCATAAAACACAGAGCCTATTGTGGGTTGGAGGCTGTTATAACGTGCCCCAGAGCCATGTAAGTTGGCACCATAGAACTATAATAAAACCTGGAAGATGAATCCAAGATGGCAGTCCTGTTTATCCCTATGGAGAGTGCTCATTGGCGCATGACCCCAAAAAAGTTTCTTACTTCCGCATTTACTTCCTGATACGGAGGCGGCCATCTTTGTTTTACTTCCTGATATGAAGGCTGTCATCTTAGTTTTACTTCCTTAAACGGAGGCTGCCATCTTTGCTTTAGGGCGCCACGCGACGACAATCCCCCACTTCATATAAAAACGGTAATTTCAGTGATTTTAGAAACGGTAGAAAAGAACATTTCCTTCTATTTTATTTAAATACCGATAATAATTCAGTCCTGTCTGCAATTATAATGAGCAATTTTAGAAAAAGGCTGGTTCCAAGAGGCTGCAGTACCTCACACGGCCACAAATCAATCTGGGACCACAGACAGAGGGGGCGTACCTTATCCAGTTCATTTAATACATCCATGGTTGGCACACCTCTGGGTCACGCTAAAATCAATGTGATTATTTATGATGATTCTAGATTTAGGACCTACACTTATTGTTTTAAATACAATCTCCCTGATGACTGTAATGTGATGGGGGCAACTAAAACTGTCCTCTGCTTTGGGTCAGAGCCACATTCTCAGCTGATCTTATAAACTGTGTGTTAGAGCTCATACTATTCTAAAATTAAATAAATTCACTCAGTGTCACCAGAAGCATCCCCTTATTAAGATGTGACCAGGGGGTTAAATATGTGACTGCCCTGACTCCTCAGGTGGATAAAGTTACTTTAATCTGATCAGTTTAATTGATCATTCCAAGAAGCTGTATTTGTGTGAAATATTAAATTATGTAATGACGGCATTAGTTCAATTTCTTGGACAGTTCTAACAAAATTTAGCATGTTCATTTTTTAAAAACTTACTATGAAAATGCTTTATAGGGAAAAAAAGTGCAGACCCTAAAAACACACAAATATGCTATTTAACTTTTAACTGTTTTATAAATTGTATTTAATGATCTGATTCTATTTGTTGCTTAAAGGTGGAGAGAAAGTATTTGCTTATATTTTTACTTCAAATGTGTGCTTAGGCTGTATTATTACACAAGTTATGTGCCTGTTCAAGTGACATGAAAACTTAAATAGAGATGTTGTTCTCTTTTATTTCGACCATGGCACAACAACTATAATATTAGGGAACTGAATTTATAACAAATAAATAGTTGGGAAAGAAACAAACGTAAAAGAGAAGTCTCAAGTCCACGCAGTTTTATTTGAACAGTCTCTAACAAACAAAGGGCAAAGGAAAGCCCTCCACTGAAAACAGCTCTTCAGTTCAGTCAATAATCAAGTAATGTATGATGGACATTAACAGAGCCTTGATGCCAATTAAATGAACTCACTAAATCTACATTATAGAGAATACACAAGAAAAGGAAATCCTACGGGGTTTGTGGGTTTGTAGTTCACTTACACTGTTGTGGTGAATTTCACAAATGGAGGAGAATGGGTTGGGTTGCTTCCCCAAACATCTGCAGAGACAGAGACACACACCTCATGTCCAGAGCTGGACGTTGAATGTGCAGGTTGAGAGATAAATTCTGTCTATCTTTTTGTCGTTGTCTAAAGTGAACAAGGAGGAGGTTCCAGTGAGGTGTTCAGCCTGTAACCAGAAACGGACAAAAAATGGACTATGAATCATCGTCAAATAGCCCATTATGAGGAGTTTAAGCACATTACTCATAAATACAGCCCACATTTGAGCAAATTGTAAATTATGAAAAAGATAAGTGAATTTTGTATATGCATAAACTTCCACATATTTTCTTTAATCTCTGTTGAAATATTAGGAATCGTCTTCTCTATTTCTCTCTAATTAGAGTTCATAATGGACCACAAACTTAAAGGAGACATATTATGCTTTTTTCAGGTAATTCGTATAGAACTGTAACATGCATTAATCATCTTTTTACTTTTTGTTCATTGTATACCACATTATTAATCTAAAAAGGATTAGTAATAGAAGCAGGTTCATTGACTTCTTGTTCAAAACTGACTGATAAACCCTGCCTGACATTTCAGTGAATTGACATTTTATCTTTGAAAAATGGCCACTTAGAAAAAGCAATAACAAAAAAATGGCTGACAGAAGCCGACCGTCAAGGACTGAGCCAAAATAATTGGGACATTTATAAAATGGAAAACATAATGGAAAAAATGACTTTTACATTAAAATTAAACATGGACACATAATAATTACAAAACTGGATTTAACATCTTCGTTGTTTTTTTTTTTACTTATTTACTCAGCCCTTGTTTTTTTTTATTTTTATTTTGTCTCTGATCTGTGTTCTGTAAATTTATGTTCTTCTGAAAGTGATGGAGAAAAAAAAGAAAAAGAAGAAAAAAGATAGTCCTATATAATTCAACTAAGAACAGCGATGTGGGCGATAGGGGATAGGTGAAAACAGGAATTTTCTGAGCACTCAAGCCTCAGCTGCAGGACAATACAGGATTACTCAAACATGCAGGAATCAATCCAAATATAACTTTGAGCAAACTAATGATGAGGAAACTCTGCTGTAACAGGTTAAAGCTCACTGAAGTCGACTTGGCACAGTATGTCCTGTGTACTTTACACAGCAAAGACCGTGCCTTCCCTGTTACTCTGTAACTGCTGCCCCGTTACATCTATAGAGCGGGCTAATAAGTGGGTTTTGTAGCTTTTGTGTTGCTGTCAAAGGGGCGCGCGGTGGGCGGACGCACGGGCGCACAGAGGAGTGACTTTCTTTCAAAAATAGTAGCCTACACTGCGTCGAGTCTGCTCCCGGTGACTGCACACGAGAGGGGCAGCTATGGAGGCTGGGAGATGTGACTTTTTACGGAAATAAACTTCACAGCGAGATGTTTAAACTGCAAAGGAGGACGCAGAGGACATAAGAAAGAGGAAGCGGAGATTTGCGTAAAAGTGCATGCCCGTGTGTTCATGTTATTTGGCGACGGAATACCTGCCGAAAATAGTCCTCCCGGTGAGTAAAACCCGAGTCGTGTTCCCTATTAAGGAGTATACCACACAAACAAAAAGACTCAGCTATAGCTAGGATCAAGTCAATGAAAATCCAATGCGTTATTCATTCGATGGAACAAGGTGAACAGGGAGTTAAACTTTTTTGCAACATGGCCGCTCAGATGTCTGTTTCCCCAAAAGTTACTTGTACAAAAAGACTTACCATTTACACATACATCAGTGTTTTTATGACTTTAATTCCACGACTCCGGTGTTTTTCATAAATGAGGAAAACGTCTTGTCTAGAATAACTTTGTGTGTTGTGAATCATGGCTCCATTTAAATCCATGACGCTCTCTGAAGGCATGCCCACTTTTCAAATCATAACCACTGCTGGAAGTGGGCCGTGCATTTGTGGGGATCATGGGCCAGTTGTCATTCCAGAGTACGACAATGACTCACTTTGGACAGTTTTTAAATTTTTTTTATTAGACTCACCCATTCATTGTAGGATATGGTGGAAAAGAAACTATGATTTAAAGTTTATTTTGTGATCAAATTGCTTTTCTTATATTTGGAAGGATGGAGCATAGACAGAGATCAAACGTACCACCCCAATATTTTATTTCCCGGTCAAAACCATGTCTATAACCGGACTATTCCAGGTATAAATAAGGGCTTAGCCAGATCTCAAAGTGTCTAAAATAGGACGACACAGTTTATAATAAAAGTTCCAAACCAGAACCAAAACCAAATGTACTTAAAACTCACTAAATACACATTCTATAGTTTGAGAAACATTACCTTAGATCAAAACTTTACAAACGATGCTATTTTCTGTATAATTATCTGGGTTTGGAAAAAAAACAAAAAAACTTCTAGGCTTAAACAGGTGTAATAAGGTTGGGACTTGATTATTTGGGTAAGTAATAATAGACAAACGCAATTGACTGCATGCTTCTAGTAAATAACATTCTGTTGGTAGAATAACATTTTTAAAAAGAGATGGAGAACGAATGTGGCTTTGATGTGGTGTTATTGATACACACTTTGGCTTTAAGAAAACAGTTCTAAAATAGTTCTTCTGATCAGTTTTACTCAAACATTTTTCATGTTCCTAAACCTTGACCTTTAAAACACTTTATAGTAAACGCGAATTCACAAATATTTTCTGGATGTAAGCACTGAATTCTACTTGATATGTGTGTTTTCTTTCCAATGTCCATCACTAAATCTCAGAATACAAAACATTTCATCAAATACTTCAAAAAATATCACTTGGTTATGAATCTTCTTCTTAACACGCAATAACAATAAATATATTTGATTGATTTCTCTGCTTTTGTTGCTCATCTTGAAGCCCTCAGCCTCCATGTAAACTCTTTTGGCTCTATCTCAGAGGCTGTGGGTGGGATCATTGCTGTGGTGGTGAGTGAGTAGCCTATGATTAGGAGAAGACTCATTCCTCACGCAGCTTCATATAATTTCACAGGAGCCACATTTTATTAAAACCCTGCTGTTACTCATTTATGACCTCTGCTGAACTTAAATTGTTTGGTTTTGTTGTTTGTTCTCATAACTATTGACACATGCAGTGAAGTGGTGCAGATAATTGACTTGCGAACCCCATATAGCACAAATGTTACTGTTAGTCAAATTCATCACACTTCTGCGCCATATGTTGAGGTATATTTCCTCTTTTAAACAGCTTGTTGACTTCCGGAACTGTGGCTTTTGCTCTGCATGTAACTCTTTCACCATCAATCATCCTGCATTACTATGTGATGGAAGATTTATTTGCTGAAGTGTTGTCATAAAACCAATGCCAATTTTGATACAGTGATAAAAAAACAAAACAAAAAAAACGTATATGATCTTATTTCTCACTGTAACTGACATCTTTTTGCAACACTCACAGCCATGATAGTGATTATTCTTTCGATGTATTGATTAGTTGTTGAGACTGTGGAAAGCCTGTGAATATGAGTTTTACAAATTAGCTCCAGATGACGTTTTTCATGAAAAACACTATATGCACTTGTTTCTTGTGTTGTTTTGGTGTAATTCGTGCTTTGTCTGAATGAAAAAACCCACATGCATGTTTTGGAGTGTGTGTATAGTCCAGAAAATTATTATTCAATTACGATTATCTCAGTCAATAAGTTGTGGTTAATCAATAAACTTGTTTCAGCCCTAGTTTCAATTCTAGTTTTAGTCACTTCAAAATACAAATGTAAAGTTTAGAATAGACCAACACAATTGCAGAGTTAGACATAAACCAAAACTTATGCACAATTTTTAAACTTGATTTCCTCTTGCAATGAAACTCTCAGAGCACTGGATAAACTAATGGCAGAGGCTTGGACATTAGATTAATTCTAACATTGTGACAGTGTATTTGGCCACTTAAGATAAATATGAAGATGTGAAGTCAGTTAGTCCAATCCTATCTGTCTACTCTTTTTCTGTCAGTGATTCTCAACAGGAAAGAGAGTACCATGTTATTTAAAACCCATATTGTTGTGTTTACATAAAATAAGGAAACAAGGTTCAAAGTGTATAGTTGATCAGTTTGGAAAATAACGTTGGGTGTGTATAATAAATAAAAAGTTATTTGATCTGACCTTTATGAACCACAGAAACACTGCTGTTGCTCTTGCTGTGGGCTTTTATTGCTATGTAGTATATATTTTTTGTTTTTTCTATTCTGTTTCAGCATGACCTCCATATCTGAATATTGTTGGAAAAATTATACAGATTGTACACATGTATTATTGGCTCAAAAAGTAAAAACGCTCTTAGTTTATCAAGATCATGATCCGTCTATTTTAACTTTGGCGACACTTTGGGCTCGATCTATGTCGGGAGTTATGTTATTATGTGGCGCGTCAGCCATCCTGAATGAACCTCTTAAAAGGTGTAACCAGAGATTTGTGACTTCTGTTTTTACCTGCCCGGCGACAACCCTGAGGTCAAACGTGGCAGGCTGGGGTCGTCACCATAGACATGGAGGTCAAAGGTCAAGAGTCTGGAGACAGCGTAGATCCAAGAGTTTAAACTTTCAGTCCAACCTGCTAGAAGTAAAGTAAAGTAAAGAAGTATGCATTTACATATATTACATACATATATTTACATATGTCTGTTTAATAAGTAGAACCTTTATTTGTCACAATGTGGAAATTCTAGCAAGGTTGATTAAAACTATCCATAACAGAGTTCCTGAACAACTCAAAGCTGGTGTACCTGACTTTTTTGTTGCAAGTGAGAAAGTATTTTGTGAAAACAGCACTTTTACAGCACAATTTAGACTATTTGCGGTGTCTGCAGCTAATAATAAAGTATTTTATTTCAACCAGGAAGTAAGAGCCGAAAGTAGCGCTCTGATTGGCTGTGCTTGGGTGATCCACACCAGTTCCACTTTGCCATCAGAAAAAGCTGTTTAAAAGCCGTGCACTCGACTGAAAACAAATGCATGTGGATATTAATGAAGTGCCAAAGGATATGTGAAAGCTATGAACAAGTTTGATTTAAAAACCTACATCCTCCTTTTGTGGTTTGAAAGTCAGGCACCCCAGCTTTAATTAAAACATTTCAGGCATATTTAAGGACACAACCTCCATACAATATTACCATTTATCCTTACTCTCTTCTGTATTTAATTTCCTGTATACTCTCTAAAACCTAATTTGTGGAGGATTTGTCTTCTCCTCGCTGTGTGCGTTACAGTAGAGGGTCGTTTGGAGGATAAATAGTGCACTGCCCAGGTATTTGGGGGTCTAAAGTTACAGTACTGATCAGTCATGGACACAGACTGGTACTGTCAAAGTCTGAGTGAGAATAGAGAGCAGCTGCAGAGTGCCTCAACTGTCTGTGGACTAAACAGGACAGTAAACAGCCTGTTGAGTAACCCCTACTATATGTTCTTCATAGATATGTGAGAAAAGAAGGTACTGTAATAAGTACTTTATAGGCGATGGGACGACATTGAAATGTTGTGTCAAAATTATCATAGTGGTATAATTATATAATTGAGAGTAACAATAATATCGCAGTCATTATTTACATTTCAACCTCTTTAAAAATGTAAGTTACTACAGGGTTGTACTTTGTCATAAGTGTAAACGATGATCTAGAAGAAAAAATAACGGATAAATTATCTTTGTTGGCGATTATCACAAATACAAAATGTACCACAAATAATTTTTGTCTTTTTATAACAATTAGCAATATTGTTGTTTATTATTTAAAAAATTACAAAAAAGAGCTGATAAAAGTGGTACATTTTAAACTTTCTAATAAGGATATAAGGTGATATTTCTGCTTCATTGTCATTGATTTGACAGACATTTCACATTTGTCTGATAATTAAAATAAAAATAATTTAACACATTTCTGTTGGATTGACATAATACGTCTGAATATTATTATCTGGACACTCTAAATTATTGAGATATTAATTTTGCCAATACCCCACCTCTACCCATGTCCAAAAAGGCAGAAAGAATAATGAAGGGGTGACGACTGATGCACTTGGGGAGTGAAGTTTGGTTCACAGGTGCACTCTGTAACTTTTGTGGTTAAGAGTCTGCCATGATGTTATTGCTTTGCCTGAAACGTCGCATGGAGTGATTTCAAGTTGTTTTTTTATTGGTAAATATTATCTTCAAGACCAGAGCCAATGTAAATAAAATATGCGTGATATTTTATGTGGAGAACAGTCCTGTAGAAGTGATATGAAAATGTTTGTGCTCATTGTGGAGGGAGTGTGTTTACGTGTTTAGCTTGATTCAGGTGTAACACTGTAACTACATGAGGTGATGATGTGTGGCTCAGGGTTTGGGTGGTCTGTGCTAATGGGACCCCCTACGGACTCACCACCCGCTACATTTAAGTGACTGATAGACAAGAGAAAGAGCCTAGTCATGAACAGGACAGGACGTTTTGCCAACATCTTTTAAGCTTCTGTTGATTGGTACTTTTTTGTATTCATTCGCCTGGAGAAATTAAATTAGCTGTTGACTGCCATAATTTTAAATATTTCCCCTGGTATTTGCTAGGGATGCCACAATACCGATACTGGTATAGAATATCGGTGGCGATATGTAAAAAATTGCTGAATTGGATATCAACTCCAAAATATCGGCTCAGTCGATATCCTGGTAGAGCCTTTAAATTGATGTAATAAGACAATCGACTGGCCCTTGTCCAGAACCTCTCATGATGTTTGAGGTTTTATTTATACAAGCGAGTTCTGTATTTAGCTGAAGGATAAAGAACAGTTACACAACCCATTTGGATAGTTACTTTGTAAGATAGATCCTTTATAAAGATAATAGTAATAGAAGATAGTATCCGCAGAGGTATCGGTTGATATTGGGTATCAGCAGATACTTAAAGCCCAAGTATCAAAATTGATATTGGAGCTGAAGAAGCTGGATTGGTGCATCTCTAGTATTTGCACCAACATGAAATGAATAAAGTGAATATATCTCACTGAGAGAACTCATTATAGACTAATCAATAGCAGTTTGTTACATTCTTTGAAATGGATTCTCTGGAAGCCCTCGTTCTCTTCCACAAGCTTCTTGTCTGACCTTCTGTGTTTGTGCGAGCTACATTAATTCATTTCTTATCTCATTAAGAGTCTGGAGCACGCGCCATACAGCTACTTTTGGTTCATAGAAGAAGAAAGACATTCTTGGGCTTTAACTTCCTGTTATTCAACATTTTGAGGACTTTCTCCCGTTCAAAAGATATATTTTCTTATCTTGTTAATAATTATGGCAACAGTCCTAATTTCTCATCATTCTGAAATCGATGGCGTGCGTTTACACGAGCTAAAATATCCCAGTTTGCCTTATGCTGCTTATCACAGTATTCCTGATATGATGCACACAGAGAAATCAGGAAACTCATCCCTATCTGAATAACTATGGCTGCGATGGCGCAGATGTGACCAGGAGCTGAACATGACACTAACTTT
This sequence comes from Rhinogobius similis, assembly GCA_019453435.1. Taxonomy (NCBI): domain Eukaryota; kingdom Metazoa; phylum Chordata; class Actinopteri; order Gobiiformes; family Gobiidae; genus Rhinogobius; species Rhinogobius similis. The sequence goes on along the minus strand of CM033620.1, from coordinate 27,952,843 downwards.
GCTAACTTGTGGCTTTTTAGCATGTTTCAAACAGCAAAAGGACAAGATGCATTCAAATAACAACATCAGACTGTAGGGCACAGTCACAACTCCAAAAGATGTTTTAACTTATTTATATGTCTATGGTTTTAATAATGAAAAAATGCAGAATAAGTTACACAGTTTCAGTTTAATTTGAGAGCAGACAGTCGCAGAGGTTTGTTTGCTGTTTACAGTTGGCTTTATTGAACATTAGCCATCTTAATTGTTTTATGGTGATAAAATAATACAAATAAAAATCCCTGGTAGAAGTTTGAGTCATTTTGAGATATAAAAATAAAAATTGGCTCCGTACAGCACTCGTGTTGAGAAATCAAGTTACTGCATTTACATTCCACTGTAATCAGGATACTATCAGAATATCCCAGTGAGAGTTTCCCAGTTTCTCATAACAAGGACACTGTTTTGTCCAGGATAGTGAATCAGAATAGTGTGTTAACATGGACAAAGACAGGATACATAAAAAACTCGAGCATACGTAAATGCACTCATAGATATATAATCAGGGATGTACAATGGTCATATCATACATAGTTAAGACATTTTTTCCCCAAAAATATGGAACACTTTTATGCCACATGTATTTTTTTAAACTTTCAATTGTACTTATTAATTCATTTTCATTGCATTTCCTTTCATTTTCATTCATTTTCTGCGATTACATTCTGAGAAAAGTGTGCTTTGCTAATTAGAACCACCTAGTATTAGGCACAAAGACACACGTCAGGCCGGTGAACAGAGATGTAAAATACAGCCCTCCTTTAGTGCTGTTTAGTGTCCGTATTAGTGCAGTCCCCATAGACCTTTTCTCTCGTTTGTCTTTGAATTGAAAAGGACTCGTCTAATTACCTCTTTCTTTTCTTTGCCCCTGTTTTTAGCCGTCCATTGAGGCCCCTCCTGCCCGTGTGACCCCCTGACACAGAGAGGTACGGCCACACACCAGCGCACGCCTCCCACTGTACGGCCTTTGTATATGGATTTGTTTCCTTTTCTATAAATCAGGTTTAGACACCGGATAAACTGCCAGAGTGTGCCTTCGTGTTTAGACAGTATTAAAAGTGGGTTGTGTTGTTTGCCTGTTTGTTTCTGTAAAGCTCAGCAGATGTCGGCGACAATAAAACACTGTGGTGCAGCAGGAGAGAGTTTGTCAGATAAACAGACACATGCAGCCAGCTGGGAAAAGACACCACCAGTCTATTCTATAACATCATGAATGGATTAGATTGAGTTTAAAGTCATTTTATATCACGTAATTTGAAGAAAATGACAAGTCCTGCATTACAGCTTCAGCTATCGGTGACTTGAAATGATAAAACATTGACATTGACCTTGAAAAAGCCCACAACAGTCGATATCTACAAAATTCTTGCTCTGCTTTATCAGTTCAGATTTCTGTCTCAAATGCTTCTGGATGTGTAAAATGTGTAGCTGAATCCAGATTTGTGCAGAGAAATCACACTTTTATTTGCACTGGTTGTTAGAAAATAGTAATAAAGGAGTATTTGATGTGGAACACTGTTCACTTTTATACTTTGCTATGGTCGTATTGTGCAATGAAAGTCCTGAATACTACTGTTCTCTCTGGATAAGATAAGACATGTGGGAGTTCAAGTTCAATGCGAAGTGTTGTGACAGATGAACCGTTTCAGTTCTGTCACTTTGACTGTTTAAAGGACACATATTCTGCTACAGTGACTTTTTTGAGATTTTAACCATGTTCTAACAACGTTCCTTCATCAAAAACATGCCTGAACTTACATTCAGTTGCATTCACACTGTTTTGAGAAATGTTTATCAGAAAATCCTCCCCCCTCCGAGCGCCAACCACACGTCATGCGTACTCCGTCTATTCTGGATGTATTTTCGGATCATCTCAGAGTCTTCTGCTGTTTTTAGTCCTTAAACCATCACGTCGCATCGTGATACCACAGGTCATAGAAGGAATAAGAAACTTTTTTTTGTTTTTAAAACATGAGATGGCACTCGATAACACTCGTAAGCTACTGGTAGAGTAAAGGGATTGATTGTGTCACTTGCTTTACATCATCAAAAGTCAGGCTATTGCCTAATAATGATTAATCTAAAATTTCAAATAAACAGCTAGATGATATAATGTACTTTAAAACACAAAATAATAGTACTTTGTTTATGTTTCTATGGGGTCTTAAAATTATTCTGTTAAGACTCAAGATCATTCTAAAACTGTACAGGAAAAGTCTGTCCAGTTTGTGATTAAAAACAACAACATTTTTATCGATACTCTTTCAGTTGAGTAGTTTTTATACAGTTTTTTATTGTTGATTAATCTCTGATTTTTAATACTTTCGACAATCCCCGTCATGTATACATAAAAGTAGCCTATCAAATCAATTTATTTTTATAATGCCCAAAATCACAACAACAGTTGCCTCGATGGGCCACAGGTAAAAGCAGTTCAGATAACTGTCCCAGAATGCCCCTGTCCTTTGACCCTCCTTCGCGGCGAGGAAAAACTACAAAAAACCCCATGGGAAAAAGTTGAAACCTCGGGGAGAACCACAGTGAAGGAGAGATCCTACTCCCACGGACGGACAGGCTGCAGCTGAACTAGGACTGACGCATCCACTTGGACTGTGGAGCCAGAACTACTCAAGAGGGAGGTGGCTTTAAAGAGTTCCTCCAGAAGGACGAGGAGCAGTCCACCAGTGTAGAGAGATCTACAGAGGAACAGTTCATCTAAAGTAGAAGGAGTTCGTCCAGGCAGACGAGGTGTGGCTAATCCAGGGTTGAGGGAGTTCCTCCAGGCGGGTGGCGCATAGATCGTCCAGTGTAGAGATCGATCCTCCAGACAGATGGGGGTGGGGGGGTCGTCACTGGAGCAGCCGCAGTGCCTGAAACAGTCTCCACTCCCCGGGGGAAGTGGAGAGAAAGAGAAACATGTGAACAGCAATGAACAGACTACAGTTGAAGTAATATTAAATATTGTTGATAGATAAAGTAGGAAGAACCAGAGGATAGTGTTCAAGCTGCCATACTTCCCCCAGCAGAATTGCTCCAAGGGCAGCGTGGCTAAAAGTGTGGGTGTTTATTTGTGTTCCTAAATGGCCTGACCATAAGAGATTTCATAGAGGAACTTTTTGAGACTGGTCTTAAATGTAGAAACTGTGTAGGCCTATTTTACATGAACAGTGAGCTGGTTCCATAACATAGGAGCTTGGTAGCTAAATGCTCGACCTCCTACTGTGCTTTTAGAGACTCTGGGGACTAACAATAGTCCAGCATTTTGAGGGCAGAAGAGCTCTGTTTGGATGGTGCGCTACTATTGCATCTTTGAGGTAGGATGGGGCCATATTGTTTAAAGCTTTATAAGTCAGGAGGAGGATTTTAAATTTGATTCTAAACTCAACAGGAAGCCAGTGAAGAGACTCCAACACTGGTGAAATATGATCTCTTTTTCTAGTACCTGTTAATAATCTTGCTGCTGCATTTTTGAACCAGTTGAAAGCTTCTTATAGAGTTTTTAGGACACGCTGTAAGCAGAAGCGTTACAATAGTCTAATCTGGATGTGACAAATGCATGGATGAGTTTTTCGGCATCATCTCTGGGCAGGATTTTTCTAATTTTGGCTATGTTACGCAGATGAAAGTAGGCTGTTTTACAGGCTTGATTTATATGTGCTTTGAACGAGAGATCTTGGTCAAATAGGACCCCAAGGTTTCTTACAGTAGAGCTGGGGGCTACAGTGATATTGTCCAGAGAAACTATCTGGTCAGATAAGGAGTCTCGCAGGTGCTTAGGGCCCAGCAGAATGACCTCGGTTTTTTCAGGGTTAAGGAGCAGATAATTAAGAGTCATCCAAGTTTTTATGTCTTTCACGCAGGCACTAAGTCTGTCTACTTGATGCGTCTGATCAGGTTTCATTGATAAATACAGCTGAGTGTCATCTGCAAAGCAGTGGAAGTTAATGCCATGCTTTCTGATGATCATACCTAAGGGCAGCATATAAAGAGTGAACAGAACTGGACCGAGTACTGAACCCTGCGGCACACCGTAGGTTACTTTAGAACATGGGGAAGATCTCTGGTTTGTATGTAAGGATTCATTTGAGTAAACGTTACAGCAGTTTAATTAGGACTTTGAGAGAGAGATTGAGATAATATTGAAAGTTAAATACATTTTGATTGATCTATGTGAGAAAAAGACATGTTATTATAAGTTTGACCCATAAAAAGCCAAATTAATAGAGGTTTTGTGTCTCTTTTTTGGCAAAAGATTGTCAGCTTAATTCCCTGTGCTTCCCCAAACACATATTTGATTAGTAAAAGTTGAATTTATTGTATAGGCCTGCTGTGTTCTTCAAATTGAGTGAATATTAAGTCATAAGTACAGTGTTGATTGTTAGTAAAGACCAGACCCACTATTTGGAAGCCCCTTTTCCGCACCATGACACATACAGTGGTCAAAGCAGTATGTTAATTGCATCTTAAATGGTTTAAATGCCCTGTATAGTAAAAATAGACAAAACAAATGCTCATATGCATCAGTTATACACAGACAGAGAGACAGATAGAGACAGGATGTGGTTATCTCCAAGGCCGGGTTGGAAATAACAGTTTAGTCATTGCTGGTGGTTGGTGCTAAATGTAGTGAACTGTGTGACTTTGGGAAGCGCTGGTAACACGTATAGAGCTCACTGTTATTTATACCCTCCAGTGTGATCAGCTGTTTTAAAAAGAACATGAGCCTCACAAACACTTTCAGCAACAGCCTTCTTCCTGTGTAATTGAACTCTCGAATGTCTCTGTAAGATATTACAATTTTTAAATGTTATTGGCTGTTTTATGAGCCGACATGGTTCTGTTAGTAGCTTTTAACGCATTTTACTTCTTCACAGTCACATATTATTCGGCCTGTTACTTTATCAACACATTGTTTAATAAAAAATAAAAAAAAATAGCTGGTACAATATATTTTGGGGCTAAGTATTCATTGTGTGTACATTTTCTTTATTCTAGTGGAGTCTTGTTCATTTATTGCAGTACAATCAATTATTTTTCTCTATATTTAGATAACTAACAACTGATTTTTTTTTTGCTTTTCATTTGCCATAGAAAAGGGTTTACTGAGATTATCCTACTTTAGGGTTGTTTCTATGGCAATAGTCATAAGGTTATGGTTGAACTCCACCTTTACAGAATAAAGACAATATCCGTGTTATGCAAGTGTAAGTATATTAAGACAGTCGATGCTTCTACTCTCACGCCATTAACGGCTTATTGTATGACATGCTCAACGGTGGAACATTTGGATCTTATGTAATACAGCTGTCAGTGTCTCTAGATTCATTGAACTTGAATTTGAGAGTTAGGGAGTAAAACAGCTGCAACCTGACATGAGGGAACAGCAGTTCAACCAGCCAAGTGTGTGAGCAAGGCAGAAGTGAGAGCGAAAGAGAGGGAGGAAGGAAGAGAGAGGAAGTGAGAGAGAGGGGGGAGCGAGAGAGAGAGAGTGGAAGAGAGAGAGATAGAGTGAGAGAGAGGGGGGAGCGAGAGAGAGACAGTGGAAGAGAGAGAGATAGAGTGAGAGAGAGGGGGGAGCGAGATAGAGACAGTGGAAGAGGGAGGGTGGAAGAGACAGAGACAGAGAGAGATAGAGGGGGAGGGAGGGAGAGCGAGAGAGCGTTAGAGAGAGAGACTTTGATTTTACACTCACGTTTACTGATAACTCATTTTAAAACAAACCATCATCAAACCTGATTTCACACTATGCTCCAGTCTGAGTCATGCTGTGGTCAGTGTCTTTAAAAGTTCAACAGAGCCCGAGCAGCCCGACCCAGCTGCCTGGTTCCTCTGAGTGAGCCAGAAGCTCAGTTTGGCCTGACCCAACATAAAGTTTGCTAGGTTTGTTAGGCTGTCCTTGAGAAAAACTGGGTCTCTGGATGGGGTTTGGCCCAGTCTCTGAAGCCAGGGTCCCTGCAGCGCTAAGAGGGGAGCGAGCCATGTTCAGGACAGCCACTATGTTCCTGCGTCTCCTCTTGATGACAAGAGACACAGTGGCTGTCCGATCTCGGGTCAGAGTGTCACCCTATGCACCACCCTCCACTGGATATCCACACAGGGCAGTACCAGGGATGTATTAAATGAACTGTAGAAGGCGAGCCAGATTGATTTCGAATAGATTTATTAGTAGCCGGGCGAAGTGTTGTAGCCCCTTGGGCCCAGCCTTTTTGTGTAATTGCATATAATTGCAGACAATACTTAATTCTTTTCAGTATTTAAATCAAATAGAAGGAAATGTTCTTTTTAACCATTTCTAAAGTCACTGAAATTACTGTTTTTAAATTAAGTGACGTCACGGTAAACATGTGCGAGCCGCGTGAACGAGCACATCGGATGATACAAACAGAAGCACGTGGTCATGGTTAGACTAAAGATACTGTAAATTGTATTTTATTTCATTTCAGACGCGTTCACATGTGATCTAATATGAAAAATACAACCACACAAGCTAATGTTGACACAAAAACTTGCAAGCTGCGTGATAGCTCCCTTCGCTCAAAGCATCATGGGGGATTATTATAGAACTATAATAAAACCTGGAAGATGAATCCAAAATGGCGCCCTGTTTATCCCTATGGAGAGTGCTCATTGGCGCATGACCCCAAAAAAATTTCTTACTTCCGCATTTACTTCCTGATACGGAGGCTGACATCTTTGCTTTACTTCCTGATACGGAGGCTGCCATCTTTGCTTTACTTCCTGATACGGAGGCTGCCATCTTTGCTTTAGGGCGCCACGTGACGACAATCCCCCATCATGCTTTGAGCGACGTGAACGACCACACAGCTTGCAAGTTTTTGTGTTAACGTTAGCTTGTGTGATTGTAATTGTATTCTTCATGTTAGACACACGTGAAAGCGTCTGAAATTAAATAAAATACAACTTACAGGTATCGCTAGTCGAGCCTGGTCCACATGCTTCTGTTTGTATCGTCCGATGCTCGTTCACGTGACTCGCACATGTTTGCGGTGACGTCACTTCAGATAAAAACGGTAATTTCTGTGATTTTAGAAACAGTAGAAAAGACCATTTCCTTCTATTTTATTTAAATACCGATAATAATTCAGTACTGTCTGCAATTATAATGTGCAATTTTAGAAAAAGGCTGGTTTCAAGAGGCTGCAGTACCTCGCACGGCCACTAATCGATCTGGGACCACAGACAGAGGGGGCGTACCTTCTCCAGTTCATTTAATACATCCATGGGAATTATTGTCACGTGGTGCCCTAAAGCTAAGATGGCAGCCTCCATATCAGGAAGTAATGCGAAAGTAAAAAACTTTTTTTGGCTTCATACGCCAATGAGCACACGCCATAGAGATGAATAGGGCGCCATTTTGAAATCATCTTCCAGCTTTGATTATGGTTCAGTACAGTACAGGAACCTCCTGCTGCCTCGTGGAGAAGAACCCAGGGCCAACACACCTGAGCACCCGGACGCAGGGACACCAGGTCAGCTCTGTGGAGGACTTTGGTGGAGATGGTTTAAAGGTGAACTTTTTCACTGTGACTTTGAGAGAGAGACTGTGTACATGAGAGAGAGAGAAAGAGAGAGACACAGAGAGAGACAGAGACAAAGAGAGAGAGAGAGACAGAGAGTATGAGAGAAGGAGGGAGGGAGAGACTCTTGAGGTCTTTTGTCTGAATGAAGCCCAAGTCTCCTGGGAAGGTTTTGAAATCCTCTCAGGAATGTGCTCCAGCCGTGTCTGAGTGTTAAGTGTGTGTTGGGGGTTTGGTCTGTCACCACATTTATACGAGGAACGCAAATATTTGAGAATCACTTAGGCCAGTCTGACTTTTGCTATGGAGACACAAATTGGCTTGGCATCATTAATTTCATATTTCTTTTTAATTGCTATTGGAGCTATAATCAGTTAATCACAAAGACTGCAGTCATTATACTGTCTTTATCAAACAACAAAATAATATGGGTATAACCTTTTACCCTGTAATTTAGACTTCAGCAAACATCAGAAATATATTGTACTAGTTAGTAGTTTAGCAGTTCATAGTTTATATATATTTGTCTCTCACCTGGACTAATTTTAAGGTTGTGGTTAACTGGTACTATTAATTATCTTGTGAGGGAAATGTATTCTCTGCATTTGACCCATCCTTCAATACCGCTGGGGCGTGTCAGGAGCCGTGGGCACCACAGTGCAGCATCACGATAATTACTATATTGATTTATCGCTCAATATATGATAAGAAAATCTATATATTTGGGGCTCAATATTTATTGTGTGAACGTTTTGTTTGCACTTAGGGGAGCTTTTTCCTTGTTTTTTGATACGATTTGATATAAGTAACTTTTATGACTCAGCACCAATGAACTAGAAAGGTGTTTCAGACTTTGTTTGGGATTGTCCAGATTTAGGGTAACTATGTCACTGACATCAAGCACTTTCAATATTATCGTGCATCGTGATATTTTCTCTTACAATTTATTGCCCACTCAGGGACCCACATCCCATAACCCGGGTGTCGGATGTTACCTAACTGTAAACAGAGTCTGTCCCAGGGCTCCACACTGATGCCTTGAGCTCAGATGACTTCAGCTGTTTATTTACAAGCCCATCCTTGAATGGCCTTGAACTCGATATAGTCTTGAATGTGTCCAAACGGGCGTGTCATCATTTGAAGCTTAAGTTACAAGGTGCAGAATTCGCCCATAGCTTTTGTGTTGAGTCAATAGAGTGATACTACTTCGGTCTCAGACACTTTCAGTCGAGATCTAAGGATAAAACAACAATATTAGTAACATGTATAAAGTCTAATAGTCTTTTTAGATATGGAGGCAGTTAAGGGATGGACCATTTTGGTTTAGGCTCATGAATTACTTAGTGGATTTATTTTTCATTCCAAATTACAAACTTGAACCCAAATGTTTCTTTTTACGCCAAAATTGTTGTACCACATGGAATGTAACTGACCATCCAAGGAGATTTTTGGCTACGCTTGCTGGGAAATTTCAATAGAAATTAAGTGCATATTTTGATTCTTGGTGACTTCTTATTTGAGTAAGTACTATGTGATTTTGACAGAAGGGAAAAGAAAAGACAAATACTATTTTAGATGAGCGGATTATTTAACCAATATCTGGTCACACAACTCATTACTTTGCATTCCTTCTAGTTCATGCCTCTTGAAAGAACATATAATCAGTTCACAAAGGATCATCTATATATACTGCAGATGTTGATGAGACACTGAATCTGACATCGAAAATGTGATTTCTTTGTATATTTTTCAATTCTGACTTTAGTTGGAGATTAATAATAACCCAGAATATGCACCACTGAAGAAGTTCTCCATTTATGGTCCTGAAAAACTGAGCTAAAGATCTGGATGGATGTCCGTACTGCTCCTGACAGTTTGCTCCAGCGCCGTTGAAGAATGGGTCAAATGCAAAGGACACATTTCTTTATGGGGACAATAACCTTACCTTTATACCAGTATTTTACATTTTTTTACATTTGTTTTCTTTGCTGAATATGATATCAAACATCAGATACAAATCAAAATTAAAACTAGACTTGAACTAGATACTTATTTGAGCAAGTATTGATCCTAAAATAAAAACAAAAACAGGACCTTTCCTGAACAGTTTTATTATGATATTGATCTTGATCAGAACTAGTAGAAGACCACATGGTAAAATAAAGAAAGCACTATTTTTTATGTTGACAGTAACAGTCTATGATGTAAAAACGAGTGTGCTGTTTAATTACCACTGTGGTATCGAAATCTGTATCGAGCATATTATTTGTGTCGATATCGAGTTTTAAATGTCTTGTGACAACGCTATATAAAACTAAGCAGAGTTTTTCTAACCAATCCAAAACGTAAATGAAATAAAAATAGTTTGACTGCTCTGTTAATAGTTGTTTGTGTTTTGTGTTCAGGATGGTGAGGATGGAGGAGGGGGGCCTGAGAGACCGGGGGCCAGGAGTCGAGAGCCGACAGATTCTGGTGGAACTCGGTAAGTCACAGATTACTCTGTATTTGAACGGCACTTGAGCAGATGTGTCATGGGATGTTCAGGTGTTTAAGTACAGAGTGGTTGGTTTAAGTGTCCGTGTCTATTACTGGTGTGTTATATAAATCACTTTGTTTTATCTTGTCCCAGGGGAGCAGAACTTTGACGCCATTGTACTGTCGACATATCGAACAGCATGCAAACTGAGGTTTCTGCAGAAGAGATGCAACTGTGAGTCAGACCTCATTGTAACTATCTGACAAAACCTGTAATTGAAAGAAAAACACTATAATTTTATAATGCAAAAATAATCAACTAAAATAGGTTAGAAGTAAGTAAATTTAGATTGGTTTTCCTTGTATATATTTTTTTAACTGATCACATCATTTTTACTCCTTTTGGGGATAACAGCCTAACCATTTGTGAAAGGTTAAAATAAATAAAGTGTTGGAAATAATGAAATTGAATGAAATGGTTTCATTGATTCATTACTACTAAAAGCTAGGGATGTCAATATTATTTAGTTAAACTTTATCCTGAAATCGTAAGAACTAAAAAATAAAAATCCTTCTGTCTTTTTAATTAAATCTTTAGTTTAAAAATATATATCTAAATGTAAATAACTTTTTTTTATCATTTACTTAATTTAGTCATTCAGAAGGTTTAGGCAAAGCTGTGTTTGATCTTTTATATCATGACATCCCTACTAAAAACTTTGTATAGCATCATTTTAGCGTCCACATTTCCATACTGTTAGGGTCTTTATGAGTGTTATTTCCTCTTCCTCAGTGCACCTGATCGACATTTACCACGTGATCGAGGCTGTGCGCGATGCTGGTCTGAACACGGTGGAGTTGCACGCTGGTATCTCGGTCACACGTCTGGAGAACTTGGTCTCTTCTTTGTTTAACCAGCTCAGTAAAAGACTGCCCACCACTCACACCATCAACCCCAGAGAGAGCACCGTGCTGCTCGTCCAGCTCATATTGGCTACTGTCGACAGGTGAAAAAACAGGGCCAGTGTCAACACTTTGCAATGTTGCTCGGCTCAGTCACAAGGACAGAGAAGCACATCTAAAATAATTAGCACTGGGATTAAGGTTGCTGCTGTATGTGGAAAAATACATTTTTATGCAATAAATGTATATATTTTGTTTAAGTATAAGCAGTATTTAAAAACTATAGTTTGTAGGTGATTTTGTTGTACTGTTAATTCTATATCTGGTTCTCTAAATTGTCCTAGTAGAACTTTTATTATAGCTTTGGATGATTTGACGTTTTTCTGTTGTATCGTGAATATTTATTGGATCCTTTGAGGATCAGTGAAGCCTTCTGATTCTCCCAATATTCTAATGCCTTTTATGATTTGCAGTGATCCTGAAGGTCGTCTCACTGTGCTCTCTGTGAAGGCTCTGCTGTCTGTGCTCTGTGGAGGGAAACTGGTCGATAAACTCCGCTGTGAGTTACATGCACAACAAAAAAGTATTTTTATTGATGACATGATGTCACTGTGATCAGTGTCAGCAGTTATTACATGCATTACTAAAGTGCCACCTAGTGGATAATGTGCTAAATTGTAGCCTTTTTTGTGAAACCATTATGAAGGAAAATATAAACAAACATTATATTATGTGTGTGTGTGTGTGTGTGTGTGTGTGTGTGTGTGTGTGTGTGTGTGTGTGTGTGTGTGTGTGTGTGTGTGTGTGTGTGTGTGTGTGTGTGTGTGTGTGTGTGTGTGTTTGTGTGTTTGTGTGTTTGTGTGTGTGTGCATGCGCGTGCGCGTGCGTGCGTGTATGCAGATGTGTTTTCTCAGGTCTCTGACTCCCATGGAGTCCTGGTGCTACCAAAGTTTGATATTTTTCTGAGGGAGGTTCTGAAGCTGCCCACTGCTGTCCATGAAGGGCCCTCGTTTGGATACAACCACAGTCTCGCACGCTCATGCTTCCCACAACAGGTACTTTATCCGTTTAAACAATGCTTTTTACTACATTGACTCGTTTAATGCTATATTCTACTTTTTGCAGAAAAGGGTTATGCTGAACATGTTTCTGGACATCGTCTCAGACTCTCCACAGTGTCTGGTGTGGCTCCCACTGATGCACCGCATGGCCAACGTGGAACATGGTACAGTCAACTCTCTGTGTTTGGGCCTTTTTTATATCAATGAGAGACTTTGATGGAAATGATAGTACAGTTACATAAAAATTATCACCACTACAGAAAGTATTTGTACAGCAGCATTATTGAGAGAGACGTCTTCTATTATTATTGATGGGCAAAGAGAGCATATGTACATGGTTTTATTCATCATGTTCTATATTAAACTTCTCACTTGGTAAAGACAGATGTCAATCATAGTTAATGTGATATGATGGACAGCTCAGCAACAAAATTGTACACTTTGATTGAAGCCTCTCTCTCTCCTCAGTGTACCACCCAGTGTCATGCTCCTATTGCCGTAGTAACGGGATGACAGGGTTCAGGTACCGCTGCCTTCGTTGCCGCGGTTACCAGCTGTGTCAGAACTGCTTCTGGAACGGCAACACCAGCAGCTCCCACAGCCGACAGCACCAGATGAAGGAGCACTCGTCCTGGGTGAGTGCGGCCATGTACTCCTTGGAATAGACCAGCAGGGGGCGCTATTTATGCAGTGCATTAGCTGCTGGCATTTTGTATGTTGACATTTTATATTTGTGGGTAATTTTGCTTGTTCTGTACATAATTTGTATTAAGTTAAATGAAAGATATTATGCAAAATCAACTTTAATGAGCTGTTAACCTCATCAGAAGTTTAATCAAAGTTGTATTTTGATTCCTGCAAGTTAGTCCTGTAACTGAGGCTCGAGTGCTCAGTAAATTCCTGTTTTCGCCCACCACCTATCCCCGCCCACTTCCCTGTACTTAGTTGTGATTATTTGAAATATTTAGACGAATGATTCATGTGGGGTTCTAAAATGTCATGTTGTCACTTTTCAAGAATAAAATGACAATCTGATGCTTGTTACAATGAAATGTTATTATGAAGAGGTGGGGCTTATCATTTCTGCAATTTTGAACATCAAGTCAATGGATCTGTTTCTATCACTAAGAAAATTGGCCTTTGTTATAGTTCAGAGCTATTCAACTTTATTTTACCGAGGGCCAGATGTTTCAGATGGTTTTGTTCTTTGGGCGGGAAATATTCCCAACGCTTTAGAAACACAAAAAATATGTAACACTTTAACAACATCTGCACAACTGAACCAGGACTAAACCAGGACTAAACCAAGACTAAACCAGTACTAAACCAATACAAAGCCAGGACTAAACCAGGACTAACCCAAGACTAAACCAGTACTAAACCAATACAAAGCCAGGACTAAACCAGGACTAACCCAAGACTAAACCAGTACTAAACCAGTACTAAACCAATACAAAGCCAGGACTAAACCAGGACTAACCCAAGACTAAACCAGTACTAAACCAATACAAAGCCAGGACTAAACCAGGACTAACCCAAGGCTAAATAATACAAAACCAGGACTAAACCAAGACTAAATAATACAAAGCCAGGACTAAACCAAGACAAAACCAAGACAAAACCAGGACTAAATGAGGGCTAAACCAATAATAAGAGCAAAAATATTATTATCTATATTTATGGAAGGTGGGTTGAGGGCCGGATCATGTCTCTTGGAGGGCCTAATTTAACCCCCGGGCCTTACGTTGAATAGCCTGGCTATAGTTCAATACTAAGTACATGAAAAAGAACAATACGTCTCCTTAAATATACATGCAATACCAAAGCTAAGGTGTGTAAAAGTCTAAAATAAGGCATAAGATAGTGGGACCTTTAGGGATTCGAAGAGGTTTACAGTATTTTGCTTTGTCTGAAGAAATCTTCCGCCTCGAAGTTTGGCCGAGCCCTTGGCAAGACTCTGGGTTGTGTGTCGTCTCGAGAGCCTCCTCACCCGGTTTACCCCGAGGAACCAGAGCGAACCCTCAACCTCTCCAACATTGTGTAAGCCCAAGTCACACACCATACGCAACAATAAAAGTACATTGTTTTATTTGTGGTTCTGAACTCCCCCAGTCTGCAGTTTATATTGTGGTTGAGGGAGATTGAAGAAGCTCATTTAGGAGTATACAACTGTGCATATTATTTGTTTATTCTTGTATAATTTAAGCATTGAACTGTAGTTGTACACAGCACACATCAGACTAGTTTTATACAGTTTCTAAAATGATAAGCTGTTTTGTGTGGATACTGCAGCCTTGTGTTTACTTCTATTACCACCCATTTATGTAGCTCCACCTCTAGCCTTTGATTTTCTGAATGACCTCAGAGTAGATCATTACAGACCTCCAGCAGAACAAATTTAGGTCAAACTACAGACACTGCATTTTGCACAAGTGAGTGAGCGAGCGATTTGGTTACATTTTAATTTCAAAATGCACTGTTGAAGGTTTAGTTACCTCATGTGACCCTGTATACAATGTGCTAAACCCTGTGCTTCAATCCATGTTGTAGATACTTTTGTTTGCATCCGTCAGTTTGCTGATCATGTATTTTTGATTGTAGACCTTCCCGACCAATTGGAAATGACGGTGAAGACATGATGTTTTCCCCTGTGGTGCCAGAGTCATCTAAAAGGTATTGTGCTGCTATGTTCAAATACATTACAATCTAAAAACAATTTATTCATGGATTTGTAATCATACATGTAACAGTATAGACTTTATTCTCTCCAAAGTGTAAAATAAGTTTTAAAACTTGCAAGTTGCTATGTCCATTTAAGGACTATTTGTCACAAAGAAACAGACTGAACTGCAGTGTCTTGTCTCTCTCAGTTTATCTGCCGCTCAGAGAATGAATGAAGAACATGCACTTATTGCGGCTTATGTGAACCGGCTCCAGGGCAGCCCAAGGTGAGAGAAATGTATTTTATTCATTTGGGGTTTTTAAATATTGTATTTCCAGTATTATTTACAAAAAAAATCCTGAACCTTGAACGCAATAGACGTTTTTAATCCAGCGGGGAAATTAATCACAGTAGCACAATAATCTGAAGAGTAAAGAGTTAGATTAATAAATGAGATATTAATAATATGAATGAAAAAAACGATTTTGTCTGATTTAGTGTGGACAGCCCAAGCCGACAAGATGAGGAACACAAGCTGATCGCCCGCTACACATCTCGACTGGCAGAAACTGAAGGATCAGGAGTAAGAGAGGAGATTTTATTGGGCAACAAGTATTTACAAAGTCAACAGAGGATCTTGCTTTGAACTGCTTTCTTCCGCCTTTTAGATGATACCAAACAGAAGCATTAACTTTGACGCCAACAAGCAGAAGAGGGAGCTGATTGCCCAGTTGGAAAACAAGAACAGGTTTGTTTGGTATCTTCAAACTCTTCAAATGTGATTCTTCATAAAGATCTTAGGATGTCAAGATTATTCGGTTAATTGATAATCATGATTATTCAGGTCATAATATAATCGGACAAACTAAAAAATAACAATCATGACTATTTTAGGAGCAAAAATAAGTTCAGTTTCATATCAGCTCTATCAATGCTCAAAAAAGTAAACCTAAATTTGAAGAACTTTTATATCTGGCTGTTAACTTACATATTATTATAGGTGCATTATTAACATACTTGACTTCATCATTCAGAAGATGTGATTTCATAAAGCTGGAGTCATACAGTACAGCAATAGTGATCTATTGACAATTTGAATTAGATAAATTAAGTATTTTACTGTTGTTTGGTCTTGGTGTAACTCTTGATCTAATCCTGTTTTCATACCATAATAGTATCTTGTGTTTGTTGTTGTTATTTACTAGAGAGATTTTGGCCGAGATCAAGCGTCTCCGTGTCGAGCATGACGCAGCGTGCCAGCCCAGTCCTGAGAAGGGCACCACTAATCCCACTTTACTGGCTGAACTGCGCCAACTCAGGTGAACATCGCCCCCCTGAGGAGCTATACAGTACTCCTCCTTCTCAAAGTTATTCTGTGACACTTAATCATCATATAGAGTTTAGTCATCATTCCTGCCTTTGATGCAACAGTGTTTTCTGCTGTGCCACATTTCTGTTTTGGCGGGAAAGGCTGGTGGCTCAGAGGAGAGCACTCGAGAGCAGATGGACGCAGCAGATGGCAGATTGTGTGAAGTGCCAATGTAAAAGTCACACTCAACATGTTTATGCTTTTCTGCAAAAAAACATTATGGAGCAGAAAGAAGAGACGCAGTGCAATAGAGCGTAGCAAATAGAAAAAAAACGTCTTTTGTGCTCTGATACATTTTGTAGGAGTTAAAGAGTCCTCTTGATCTGTAGGGCAGCAGTTTGAATCCTGCTCCTGACATAAACATCACTGGTTGAGCGATCAGATCCACTGGCTCACAGTTTGGCGGTTCGATTGCAGCTCCCTCAGGGGAATGCTGCGGTTAAGTGGTTCCTTGATGTAAAGCTTTTAGTGCCTTGATCGTAGGAAAGTGCTATACAAATGTGACTAATTACCATTTAATTTGCTAATAACCACTTTGTTGAAAATTAGCACACTTTTCTTGGGGAGAGATTCTTCAGAGACATTTGGCAAATGGTCAAGGGCTGGAATCAAATTCACGAGGCTGCGGTGGTGGCATCATGTGTAATGGCCTTAAACGCTGCACCACTGGCAGGCACGAAAATCACCACAGTTTTCATGCACCTTTTGCCAAATCTACAGGAAACGCGTTGTATGAACTCTCAAAACTGTTAAAGACAATTATACGGTGCTGAATTGCTCCCTCCCTGAAAAGATGAGCAGACCTTGATGCATATCTTGTCAAAACGGCTTATACACAGAGTTAGACGATGGTCTGGAGGTGTTTGAGCAGCATAATGTGCACAAAACAGAGTAGCACTGATCACCAAACTATTTTATTGTTGCAAAATCAGTGCATTTTTTGAATTGTGATTTTGTTATTCAGTGTTTGGCTTTGGAACTACAAATGACTTGCCCTTGGGGATAAATAGTTCTTTGAAATCTGCATCGGATCAGATCACAATCGTTTTTTATCCTAATTTCCTCAAAACTAGATACTCATTTGTACAAGAGTTGACATTTAAAAGAATCACATAAATGACAGAATGTGACCTATCCTCAACAGTTTGAGAATGAGCCTGAGCTTTAACAGAACTTGTATAAGACCACATATACCATAAAGAAAGTACTTTTATGTTGATTTTGTGTTGAAAATGACATTTGATTGTCTAAAAAATATATAAATATTTTTTTTATTATCAGCGTGATATCAAATGTATTGAGCCTTTTCCCTTGTATAGCAACCAGTTTTTTCTATTTTAGTATTGTGACAACACTAATCCCCACATGCACACTTTCATTTCATTTCTTGATTATAATTTGTCTTTTTGTCTCCTTAACTCTTTTGTGTCTCGGTGTGTGTTTGTGCTTCAGACAGAGGAAGGACGAGCTGGAGCAGAGGATGTCGACGCTGCAGGAGAGCCGCCGGGAGCTCATGGTGCAGCTCGAGGGACTCATGAAACTGCTCAAGGTCAACATGCACTACGGTTTTTACACTAAAAACACCATTTATCCTTCTGTATGTCCTTTGTCTGCACGCTACTGTCCTCACAGTTGTTTATTCAGTATGATCTGTGATTTTCCAACTTTGAAGTGCACTTTCCCTTGACTATCTTTGACCCTTGTTTCCACACTTTTCTCTCCTTTTCCCCAAAACTTCTCCTTTTGTGACCATTTAGGACGAGGAACAGCGGCAAGCAGTGAGTTTTTGTGATTTAAGTGTGTGATGTTGATATTAGTGGTTGTAGAAATTAAATACATGCACATTATTAGCTACCAATATTAGACAATTTAATATTCTAAAGTAATTTAGCAGTGATTATAAGCAGAGCTGCACAATATATTGCATTATTGAGTATTGATATCAGAACAAACTGCATAAGGTCCTCCATCTGACAGCAATGGATGTGTTTTTAAATGAAAAGGGCAGATGTATTTATTATTTTCCTAAAGTCACATTAGCCGTGAATAAATCTTGGTTTTGTCAATGTTAATCTTTTTTTTTTTAAGTCTGACTTGTACGTTGAGGTGTGCACATTTCAGATTCTTTACAACTGAATTTTTTATGTCAAAAAGTATTTTAGAGAGATAGATGAAGTACTCAATTTTGTTATTTAAGTGAAAGTACAGATTCATTAGCAAAATATTTATTCAAGTAAAAGTGTCTCATAAAAATGTACTTAAATGTATCAGTTGAAAAAAAGTACTTTTAGAGTAAAAATTTTAAAATTCACACAGCTTCTGAGAACTATTACAGTCAAATCAAGTGATGTTGATAAAGAATTGTGCTGATTTTGTGTCAACGATAACAAATTTAATCAAGTTATTTTTAATTTGTATGTTTTGTTTTCTCAAAGCCAAGACTTGAAAATGTTAAGTCAAAATGTCAGCATGAACGTGCTAAAAATAAACCTCAAACCAATATGGAAGCACGTTTTACTTTTCAGTCCTTTTCGAAAATGTGGAAAGAGAGGAAAGTTCAGATTCCTGCTCTCTGATGTAGTAAAATAAAAACCATTCACTGTAAAATGAACTAAAGTAAAAATCCTACTGTACTTTTACTTTTGTTACTTAAAATAATGTGATAATATTGATATCGTAGTCATTAACAGCCATATCATTTATCGCACTATTCCAATATCGTGTCACTCTAATTATAATCAAGGTCATAGATTGTAATAAACAAGACACTATTTGTGGATTGAAATTGTAATTGAACTGTATTATCTCACTAAAATGCGGCGTCTGTCTATTTGTCTGTTTGACTTTGTCTTTTGTTTACATTTGCAGGCTCAGGCGGCCGGCTCGTCCCAGGCCTCTCCGGCGCGGCCCAGTCCAGTGTCTGCGGCGCGCTCCGTCAGATCAGCCTCGCCCCACACACACACGCACACGCACCACCAACACCACGACTCCCTGGCCGGGGTCGGGGGAGACGTTCAGGAGGCGTTTGCCCAAGGTTACCCCTAACTGACTCATACATATTATTTTTGTGCAATCTATCTATCCATCTAGTTTTTATTACTATTTTCAGGTTAGAACAAAACTGTCAAAATTACAAATAAAAGTATTGACATAAAGGTTGACACAAAAGAACACAGCAAAATAAAAATAGTACATAAATAGTAGATAAAGGTAACAGCAACAAAAAAGAGTTAGAATAAACAAATGTATATTTCTAAAACATAGATTTAAGCGTACATATTGTTTAATCCCATAATCTTATACTGATTGTATAAGATCGTTCCTTTAAAATATGTGCTCTTTTATTGTGCTCTTCAGCTAGAATAATTTCCCTTTCATGCTAGTGTTTTTAATGTGCCATTTGTTCCCATAATGTGAAAGTTTGAATCAATTACAACAATTATTTTAGCTTATTACGATTATTTCTATTGTACTCTGAGACTTTTAAAATACTTTATCAACTAAATAAAGGTTAAAATATGGAGTGAAGGCTTCTGGACAATATTTACAAATGCAGTGTATTAAATCAGATTTATTCTTTTTGACATTATCATTTAATAACGCCACTGCCTTTGTTATGAAAATCTTTTTGCATGTAGTCCAGATAATAGTCCAGCCCCTTATTTTAGCATAGTATCATTTTTACTATTGTTATTATTCAATGTTGTATGTAAGCTTCTAGTTTATGAATTTTGTTCACTGACGATGGAAATACATTATTTTTTTCTGATTCAGATTACGACTACAATTACTTTTTATTGTACTATTTTTTGCATTGGTCAAGAGCATTTGTAGAGCAAGAATACAATACTGATTTAGTATATTACACACATTGTACATATATTATATTCTTATTACATAACTTTATGAAAAATAACCTACAAAAACCACACTGCTACATGCTGAACGTATATAATATGCAGTTAATATCCTCTGCAAAATCCCAGCTGTGTTTCACTGCAGATCATACGCTGCTGTAAACCTCAGTGTTTTCTTAGACCATCATCCCTTTCTTCTTATCTCCTCTGCACAGGCCCGAGGAGGAACTTGAGGAATGACCTTTTAGTAGCAGCCGACTCCATCACCAACACTGTGTCCTCTTTGGTCAAAGAGCTGCACTCTGGTATTGTACTTCTATTCAGTGAGTCAGCATAATATACTGGGCCAAACAAGGTGCTATAATGTCAATCTTTATTTTTCCTGCCAAGATGAAGGAAGAGAGGAAGAGGAGAGGCTCATCAATGGAAAGGACAGAGGTAAATGTTTTGTGGACAGAAATTAATGTTTTGTTTTGACACCTTTTTCTAACAAAAACAAAATCCCGTCTGTGGCAATATGATAAAAAACAATCAAAAACTAATCAAATCCAACTTAATCGTTTGATAGACAACTTCTGACTTTATAAAATGTATTATCCCATGCTTAGTTTAACACCTGCTGTGGACCAACCCCTTAAAACACAAAGATTAATGATTGTGTGTATTAGCTATTGCACATCGCGTCACTGTGTGCAGCTCGTCTCTTCAAAGGGCTTTAAAACAGCTCTGTGGTGTGCACAGTAATAGAGGTACTTTTTTTCCCTCGTGTCAAAGCGTCTTAGTCTGTGAGAGTTTTCAATGCTCCTGGAGTTTTCCCCTCGTGCTCCTCGTCTCTTCTCCACATGACTCACTCCCTTTACCTGCTCATCTGTTTGGAGGGAGCTTCATTAACAGTCTCATTAGCTCTGCTTTATGAGGCACGAGTATTTAACAAGAAGTGACTCTAGGAAACAAACACCGAAAAACTTTCTCTTCTGCTACCTGCGACTAATAAAAAGTTCAGTTAGATGTATGAATACTACCAAGTTGCAGAATCCTGAACCTAGAATCAAGAGTCAAGTTTAGTTTGTGCAATGTAAAATATACTTCATGTTTTTGGAATGAATGTTGATTTACTAAACTTTCAGTGCACATTTTAGGTTTGTTTAGGTGCACACGTAGTATTCCCAACTTATTCTCAAGCAGGGGTTTCCAGACTTTTTAGACCTAACCATAACCATACAACTGACTCAAGATCCCCGACTGTGGAATAAAATTTGTGCCGGTATTAATTGTAATCTGAAAAACGTTGTTTATTTGAATACTTTATTGTGTGATCAGGCCTAATTTCAGTAAACAGTTAGTTGTCAATATTTAACAAAAAATATTAAGTACTTTGTCATGATTTTTTTTTAACTATATTTTGAAATCCTTTCACGACCCCCCAACTCTTGCTCACCCCCCAAGGAGTCTCAAACCCCACTTTGTGAACCACTGCTGTAGACTTTGGTTTCAACAGTTTCTACAGGGGGCTTGCAATATTGCATAATATAAATTGAATAATATATTATTCTTACTAAACCACTGCTCTAGAGTTATGTTATCTTTTTCAGTTTTTAACATAATATTATTTTCATTTTGTAGCAGGTTAAATGGATCCTGGACAAAGAAAATGTAAGTAAGTGTTGTTCAACTAAAATGTATTATTATTTTTTTAATCTTTTCTTTTTTAATTTAACTATATTTTTTATGTATTTGATATGAGACGGTGCATATTAATGGACAGACATGTTACTATGAATGTAAACTCACCAGATGTTTGCTGTTTTTCGTGTGTTGGGACTTTGTAACACTGTGACTTTGTTTAGTAAATCATTTTCTTTCTCTTCTAGACAGAGTGATGCATCATCCAAAGACTTCTCCTCTGGGGCCTGAAGTGGAGCTTCAGTGTGGTTCACTGAATATGTTGAGCTCCTCGATCGGCCAATCACGATGCTGGACACCAAACGACCCTGCGGTCTCTACTGATGTATAGCTGTGATTTAGTCCTTGTCTTGTCACTGTGGTTGTCTTTTATTTAGTTTGAATCTCGCTAAGGAAGAATCTAAAAGAGCCTACTGATTTTTACTGTAAGTGTGGTCAAAGTTTAAAGGGTCGAGTAAGTGAGAGGGATTGTGGGAGAACATGGAGAGGATTAAGGACAAAGACGTTTGAGGATGTTTAAACAAAGAGGAAAAAAAGAGAAAAGAAGAGCTTAATGAGTTGTAATGTGTTCATTTTTGGCACTGTGTGCTTAGTATTTATTGCTTTTTGATTTTTCATTGATTTGAGTGTGTTTTTGCATGTGGTCTGGCCCTGCTGAGACTATAAGCTTTTAAGGGACTTGTATTAAAGGATGGTTTGGCTTTTTAACAGTGTTCAATGAGGCACAAGTGATTAGTTGTGTTCATATATAATAACAAACAAATGTTATTCTTGATTAGGTGCTATTAAACATGTTTCAACTTTCTTGGTCCATAAAAGCAGTGACAATAGTTACCTCTGTCAGAACAATGTTAAAAATGTTAAGCCGTGCCTTTGTCAGGTGTAAAGGGAGTTGTTCCAGTGGGTCTCAGGCCTGGTGTAGAGCTATGGTGCTAAAGTGTGAAGTAGCTCAGGTTTGTCCAGGCCTCTGTGTGTCGTGCTGCAGTGGAAGAACAAGATTTGTAACTTTATTGTGTGGCTGTGTGTGTGGTGGAAATATACAGTAGACATTTTTCAAAAGGTCAGTTTTTTTTTCTATTTTCACTGAAACTCTGTAAAGGGATACATCCAGTGAATCACATACAGTGTGTGATTCTCATCTGGTTTTCTTTTTATGTCAAAAATCATGTTTTGATTAAATTATTTATTTGTTACCAAAGTGGCACATGTAAAAGAAAACAGTTTAAAATAGAAATCTCTCAATTTACCAGCTGATTATCACTGCTTTATGTCAAGCTTTGTACTTTTACTTTGGTTCAACAAATTCAACATGTTTTTTAAGTTTGCTGCATAATCCCAGTGACTGAAGAGTAACAAGAACTGATTTTTTATTGATGAAGCTATGATTGATTTGAAAGTGACTGAGCATGATCAAAAAGTGATTTGCATTTTAATTTCTTTAGCTTTTGCTTTATTAACTTGTACATTTTGGAATAAGCTTTTGCATTTGACTGAAGTTTTCTCTTTATTTGCGGGTGACAAAGTGTGCGTCCGGTGAAGTGAATGTGTCTATGTTTGTGTGGTATAAGTGTGAGAGAGTGAGAGAAATGACTGAAACTGAAACACAATGAGCTCAGAACTCTGCTGGTACCAAGTGTGAATCAACCGTGTGGATCTGTGTTGTCTCAATAAATATTTAATACCTGCTGCATGGATTTATGGCTTTTTATTTTCTTATTTTTATTATGTGCAAAAGAAGATCACGCAACAAATAAAAGTTATGTCAGCATCCATACATTGTTTAACTTTTAAAGACACATATTCTGCTACAGTGACTTTTTTGAGCTTTTAACCATGTTCTATCAATGTTCTGTCATCAAAAACATACCTGGAGTTGCTTTTAGCTGCATTCATGCTGTTTTGAGGAATGTTGGTAAGAAAATCCTCCCCTTCCGACTGTCAAAAACACTCCCTGCTGAACTCTCTTGATCAGAGACATTTTTACATTTTTTTTTTATTTTAAACGTCACCTGTCAGAGAATCTTTTGTTGTTTTGAGCCCTTAAATAATCGTCAGACTCGCCAAACTGTTACTGCTTGGCTACATTAGCATCTCACGCAGTCCCTTATTATATTAACATAACTAAATTTGAAGCGCATTACTGGCTGCGAACAAGGGCCAGGACCCATACTGAGTGTTTGCCATTTACTGGCTGCAAACACACAGTGAGGGCCCGGGCAGAAAAATCTTGTTTTTAAAATTTCAAAACATGACATGGCAAATGTAAGGTACTTAAGAGCATGTTTAAAGGCTTATAACGATACAAAAATACAGAATATTTTTCCTTAAAAAGTTTTTGAAAAGACAATGGATTTCGTTAATTGACCCAAAATAAAAGCTGAACTGTGAATTTATTACTGACTATAACAAAAGTTAAGCCACCAATAACACTTTCACACAGATAAAACCTGGGAAGTGTCTCATCCAAGAGCCTCAGTCAATACAGAATAAGCATAAAAAGTGTACATTTTCCTTGGTTACTACCTGGAGGCACGACCAAACGATAATAATCTTTATGTTTAGCCTGGAAAAAAATGGACATCACATCAGATCTAAATACCGATCTTGGGACAAAAAGCAACAATTTAGAATTTCAAGAGTTGAAATGTCAGCTTAGTTTGCTTTTCGAATAGAAAGGCACGGCAATTTTATTTAGAGCACAGTTTGTACACAAAGCAATTCAAAGTGCTTTACACAATGGGAAAAACATTGCCTTAACATATAAAGACATACAAAATCATTATGAAAACTAGGATAAGAAAGGATAGAAACTGTATCATTTTTTAGCCTTAAAATTGTAAATAAAGTAAAGTAAAGTAGGCCTATATGATATATCTGTACGTAAAAAGAAATCTATTGTGGGAATTTATGTAATTATTTGTCTTTTGTCAAGTCAAGCCAAACCCTAGATCAGTATTTTGCCTTCATCAAAAATGTTGTGTGTCTTTTAATATAAATAAACTAAAAATGTAAAATACCAGGCTAAGGGTTGGTATCCAAGTTGTTTTCATCTGACAAAGCCACCTTGATGTTTCATATTTTGTGATATTCTGAGGTTAATCCCAGTTTCTCCAGTGAAATCACATCATGTTCCACTTCACTTCTGCCTCCATTCTGTAATTTATAATGTTTTTGTTTACAAATGTTTAAAGGGTCTATTGTCACCAGAACAATTTCTGCAATCAACACCACCAATAGATTTGAAGAGCTCCATAGTCTCTACCTTTAAAGCTGCTCCTGATTTAGTGTCCTTATTAGTATGGATGAGCAGTTTCCTCTGTTCCCATGAGGCCGAGTGGAGGTCGTGACCTTGTGCGATGAGTGTGTGACTGAGATAGACCCTGCAGTGATGGGGGTTCACTTAGACCTGGACCAAGACTGTGGCCTGAATGAAAGCCATTGATGATGTCGGTGGCCTTAATGACTGCTATAAATAACTCACCTCAATCTCAAATAGAGCAGCAATGACCCGGGTTCACTTTCTCCTCCTCTGGGTCAAATGCAGTATTAACCTTTCAAGCCTTCGTCTGTGTATTGTAATGTAAGCTAATTTAGTTAATATGTTGTTGTTTTGGTGTATTTTGTTGTTTCATAATGTCAACACACACACAAAACAAAAACATTAAGACAGTTTTCTATACGCAGTAATAAACCTAACTAGAATGAAGATTGAGGCACAACACTGCAGATGAATAGGACATTTTTTTAATTTTATAGATATCAATTTGAACCCTCTTGTGTTTACACAAGTTAACATAAATATAAGAAAAAAGAGTACTCCACGTTTTTCATCACATTTTTATATTTTATGTGTAAATTGGCCAACATTTTAGGCTGTTACATTTTTACAAATCTATAAAAAAAGCCTTCAATTGTTTTTCTTTGACATATTTGATTAAAAAAAAACTATTATGAAAAATCAGGCTAAGACTGTAACGTTTGGTTTATGGAGGTGTAATCTTGAAGTTTCTGTAGGAAAAATGAATTTTGAGAAAACACCTTTAAAATAACAATGTCCCAGAGAAATATTTGGCTCTATGAAATAATACTTTAACATCTTTAGTTGCAGATTGGACATTGTTGTTGGTTCCAGGTGAAAGCTTCTGAGAGAACAAACTGACCACAAAAAAGTGTCTTTTAAGACTTAAGACAAACTTACCATATGTGAGAATTCCTGACATAAAGATAACTGACTGTGGACCCTCTGTGGACTTTGGACGCGACACAATCTTGCATGTTGCATCATATACAATTATGTTCAAATAGACACAGATAGTTGAGGCTTTCACTCAAACATGGAAAGATGTCAGTGCAGCAGTTAAAACATGTCAGAACCTGCTCTGAACTAATCCGCCGTCCACATATCACCTATTCATGCATTAAATCTTGTGTTGATTTGTGGACAGCTTAATAGACTTCTGTTATACTTACTAAGATTTAAGATATACTACAAAGTACAAGCTCTTTTTAATACATTATTGGCGGCCGCAGGAGTGAAAGGAGGTTTAACGTTTTTTTTTATTATCCTGCTTAATGTGTTTATTAATAGCATATAGACTAAACTATAAACAATTGCTGTAGGCTACTGTCAGGCCTATTTTTTTTTTTTTTTCTGTTAACAGATAAATAATTATCTGTTACATTAGGACAAGGCAAGGAAAAATGTATACAATAGGCTTGACACCCTTCAAATGCAGTGGTAAATGTAGATTCCTATTTGTTGGCCAATCAAAGTAATTTTTCGAGGTCTATATTCTATAAATAAAATCAAACATTAGATATATGGCTAATTTATCACTTTGCGTGTCGCCTATTTTTAGTGTTTGGGGGTCATGAATGTGAACTATTGTTATTTTGGGGGTCGCGACTGAAAAAAGTTTGAGAACCACTGCTTTAGGTGACTGAGGGCAAAGACTGGATTTACCTTGAGAAGCCCTTGACTGAATCTGGCCCAATGGACTTTATGTTGGGACATGGTCATTTTTAAAAGCCGAGGCCTATTCCAATTTAACCCATCTATACCTATAGAAAACACAGCCTGATGAATAGCCAAGGTGAAAAAGAAACAGGCACACATTAACCAAATCTAGTCAGTCAATGTGACCTAGGCCTGTGGTTTGTCTTGTAGTGTTTGTTCAGGCAGACAGTCACACCGTTTTCCAATAGTTTTCAGTCTTATTTCCTCAGTCAGATCAGCAGCAGAAGTTTAAGCCCTAAAATACACCCTTAAACATGACCAAAGTTGCAGAGAAACTTGACATTGTGTCAGAGCAGGCGCCTTTAGGACCCTGCGGAGCTGCGTTGGCGCTGCTGCCTCTGCGGCTCGTGAAGCAGCGCAGGCCGCTCGGAGAGAGAGCGCGCGAGCAGCGGCGGAGGACGGAGCAGAGGAGCGCGAGGAGGTGGAGGAGAGCGAGCACGAGGGACGGACACACGGTAAGATCACTGCCACTCTTCCCCGCTCTGCACTCAAGTCCTCCGGTGTCGTTACCGCGATCCCGCTGCGCTCCAGCTGCAGACAGACATCAGCGCGCGAGAGGGGCGGGCGCGCGCCTCCCGGGGTTAACGGGTGCACACGGTGTGAAGCGCGCCACAGACACAGTTTTCACCGGAGTCAGCGGGGCTTATGGCGGATACATGTCCACGCACGTGTGTCACAGCGGCGGCGCGAGCCTCCGACAGATTAAAGCCCGTTTACAGCGCGTGCTGTAAAGGCCGCGTAAGGTCGCTCCTTATATTTACTGTCACTGAAGTGTCCGTGAAGGCAGCACCGACTCACGGTACCGGGAGGCTACACAATAAAACTATATCACACCTAAACTCCATGTTCTCCTAAAGGGACTATTTACACAGGCACTTAATTAGCCCTTTTCTTTCTGAGGATTTGACTTTTAAAAGACGAGATTGTTGTAATGACTCTAGTACTCAGCATCTACTACAGTCAGAGAGAAG
Source organism: Rhinogobius similis (assembly GCA_019453435.1). NCBI lineage: Eukaryota > Metazoa > Chordata > Actinopteri > Gobiiformes > Gobiidae > Rhinogobius > Rhinogobius similis. Next base: position 27,925,268 of record CM033620.1, on the reverse strand, counting down.
TCACCTCAGGACTCCTCAGTGTTATGAACAGTTCTGCTGAAGGAAACAAGGAGTTATTCTCTTTATTCTCACTGCTGGTCAATGGTTCAGGTTGTTTTCGCTGTGGTAAAACTTGTGGTTAATCTGTTAGAGTTGGTACTGAGTCCTGTCAGAAGAAACTGTGGCAGACTCTTCTCACAGGACTCAAGCCAGATCAATGCAAATCTCAACATTCCACTTGAACAAAACTGAAAGCCCTAAATTGATGGTAACTCATCAGTTGCTTATTATCTTCTAATATTGATATTTATAATAAAATTTCTTACTTAATGCCCTAATAGTTCATTAGCGTCTTATGTGCAGAGTCTTGTGGCGTGTAGCCTTTTCGCCGTATCTCTTCATGATACATTCAGAGAAGGCCTATCCAGTGCGTTCTTTGTGCTGATCCCAAGCCTCGATAAATGAAGAGTTAAGGAATAGCATCTGGTGTAGAAGCTCTATGATGATGATCTGCTGTTTTTTGTCTCTTCCTGGTGCTCAAACAGCTTCAGGTTTCACCACATCATTTATGCTTGCATAATGAACTCAATTTACATATTTTGGGCTATGCTTTTATTCTGAAATCCCCGCTCCTGCTTCCTTTGCCTGTGTCTAACTCGCTGCACTTAGACGCACCTCTGGAGGGTTCTGCCATGTCCCTCCCACCCACCAGCTCCTGTACTCAGGCCTGGATCCTGCTCCAATTTAAACTACTCCAGGACCTAAAAAGTATAAGCCAGGCGCAGTAGTAGATCCACTGAAGGAATGGGAGGGGCCAAATGGATCCCAATATGTTTCACTTAATCTTGAGGAGGCAAAAAGAGGCAGAGTGTGCAGGGATTTTGGGCTAGATTTCCTCTCTTGCTGCTAACCTTGGCCGGCTGCCTGTTACAGTAGGTGAGGTAACGGCACGGCTTCGAAGAATGACACAGAACTGTTCAGTGCGACTGGAGAGAAACCACATGCGCTGGCTTTTGGGGGAGTGGGGACATGTTGTGCTTTTAGACGAGAAAACGACATGTTCAATGCAAACACAAAGAGAGGTGGAAAAGAAAAGCGTTTAAATTTACTGTAGACCGCTTCCGAGGCACTGGTCCTAACTTGCAATATTAAACACACAATGCATCTAGTTCAGGGGTAAATTCTCTTTTATAGCTGCAAAATGAGAATACTAACATATTGTTCTTTTGAGTGAAGTTAAACACCAATTAGATGCCAATCGAAATCTGTAAACATTTTTGGAAACGTACAGTCCGCAGATATGATCAAAACTTCTTAAATGATAATATTATGGACAACATTTGGAGCTTCAATTAGTCTGTGTTCCTTGTTACTGGTCGACTGCTGCTTTTCCTGTGACTGAAAATCATATGGAAAAAATACCTCAGTATGGACACACAAGCTATAGGAAAATATTACAACTTTGCTTTGACAGATGGGATTCCAGAGGCAGTGTTTGAATGTGCTTTGTTTTGTAAGTCTGTATGACAGGTTAGACCACACATTTCACTTAAACGTAGTGAACATGATTATATTTAAGATTTTACTAAACATTTTACCCATTGGTCCTGACTTGGACAGTTTTTGTTTTATAACTTTACTTCCTGTTACCTAACAACTATTTTAAAAATAATCCATAAAATATAGCCGCAAGCGGCAATGATCGGCCCTCGCCCGCGCCACGCCGCTGCCCCGCAACGCGCCCCAATTTCCCTCCTCATAAAATACCTGCTGCCGAATCCGTGGCGCTACCACGCCTCCTACTGCTCATATTTCACTGAAAATGTGTAAAAATTGGTCAAAGTTTGTGGCTGCGCCGCACAAAGACTGTAATACTTGTGTTAAAATCCTGGATAACTTTAGATGGCCCACTCCTCAAGATCATTTTCACCAAATTTCAGGTTGATCGGGCTTACGCCCGAGGAGGAGTTCGTTAAAATACAAAGTTTCATTTGAGTGATTTTGAGATTTTCCCATAGGAATAACATGGGTTTTTCTGTCTATTCAAAAATGTTGCCTAAATTTGGGGCTTCGCCACACAGAGACCGTAATACTTATCCCAACAATTTGGATAACTTTTAGTGCCCCACTCCTCAGGAAGATGTTCACCAAATTTCAGGTTGGTTGGGCTTACGCCCGAGGAGGAGTTCGTTAAAATGCATAGTAGAAAAATATGCAAATTTGAGACATTTTTCAATTTTCCCATAGGAATAACATGGGATGTTTTGGTCATTGTGCGGAGCCACGTACAAAATATGACATGGGTCTAATTGGCTTTTTTGATCGGTAGGCCAAAATGGAATTTTGTGCAATATTTCAAAAAATTCTAAAAAACTAAATTTTTTGCTCCCCATATAAAAGTTTGCTTTGATCTGTAGGGGGCGCTAACGTGCCGAATTTAATTATTTCACCTCTAGTAGGTTTCAGGCAGGGAGTTTAACAACTGATTCAAATTTGATGCAATTCGGACTTTATATGTGGAAATGGGGGCAAAATTAAAAATTTGAAAATTTCAGGAATTCTGGGCAAATTTTGCGGCTTCGCCACACAGAGACCGTAAAACGTAGGTTCCTGATTTGGATAACTTTTAACGCCACACCCCTCAACTTCATTTTCACCAAATTTCAGCTTGTTCGGGCAAACGCCCTAGGAGGAGTTCGTAAAAGTACGAAGTTTTTAAAAACTGCTGAGTCATGTTTAGTGAATTTTGATCCAATATGGCCGACAAATGGTTGGGCGGACAGCGTTGTCATAATAATATTTTTTGCTTCTCATGTCACTATCTACCTCTGCAAAATTTTATGATTCTACGACAAAAAAAAAAATTGGGCTCTTTCCTATCCCGTAATGCATTTTTTGTACACTTGGGGGCGCTGACGCGCCATATTTTTGAATTTTTGAAATCGGAAATAGCCAGAATGTACAGAGGCACGATTTTTAGAGGTGTGCAAATTTTCCTGAGACTTCGTCAATGTTCACTGGGTGAAAAATAGGGGGGTTGGTCCCAAGAAGAATAATAATAAGAAGAAGAATATTCCGATGCGAAAACAATGTTTCCCCTTTTTTTTACTTCACAAACTATACATTTTCGGAAAGCGCACGCGCTTTCCTACGTTTTGGTATGGGTCCCTGGTCACTGGCGGACACTTTCGAGATTTTTTAGTGGGCTCCGCCCACTTTCTGTTATTGGCCCTATTTACAATAGTAATGTTCAGTTTTTGCATTACATTGTTATATGCACGGAACGTGCATGAGTTGGGGAACGCATTAGTGGGCGACTCAGCGCCCTAATAGGCCTAAAACTAATAGGCCTCTCGCCAGCTTGTGGCGCTCGGGCCTAATTACACAATTGTTCTGTTTTGACTATAAATAACCTAATTAGACCTTTATTTTGTTCAACGATGGTTCGAACGGTCAGGAAAATGTGTCAGGGATGTTTAAATTGTCCCTATATTTTCAATGACACGTCACTTTTTGTTGACATTGGTGGAGGGATTCCACTTTAGAACTCAGCTCTACTTCTTGTAATTTTAAACTTTTATTTTTCTACATTTCCTCACAAACTACAGTGTCACAAATGTAAAACTATGATAAATAATTACCACAGGTGCCCTCCCACCAAACTAAGTGATAATTAAACAAACATGAGAACCTGTCAAATAGACTTTAAGATATGGGATCATCAATTTTGCTTTGCGTTGATGACATTCTTCAAGATTATTTCTGGAAAACTAAATCCTTAAAGTTGGTGTAGCCATTATTGGTATGGTAATCAATTAATGAAATTCTTGGTTGACTAAAGACAAACCCTATGCTCTGGTAGGAGCTCTCAAAACTATATTTACAGAAGTTAAGTCGATTAAACGGTCGGCTTTGGTGTCTTCTTAGTGAACCAAAAGATTTATTTAATTCATGATTTTGATTAAAAGGATTTACGCACTACGGTGAAAGAGAATGCCTGGTGTTAACTGGAGTTTTGCGATTGACTGAATAGTTGAATCTGCCTTTTTTATTTGATCTCTGTGTACGTATCTTTCTAGCATGAGACCCTAATAGTTTTGCTATCCCCCTCATCCTTTTTAATGGATACACAGGGTATGTCTTTAGTCATGTCTTTAGTTGACTACAGCCCTAATATAGAGAAGTACTAGCAAACCACATCTTATTCAGTGAAAAAGCAGATTAAACTGTCCAGTCAGTCCAAAAACTCACTCCATACATTGTCCTCTCTGCTGTGATCTGTATAAACCCAATCCTAATACAAGAATTAGTTGATTAAAACAAATTTGAACTGAGACTCTATCGACCGATCAATGGATTAACGATAATATTTAAACTACTTGCCATTGTCAACAAATAAATAGCAGAATTAAACACTTAAATACAGAAAAATACTCCACTTTAGAAAAGAACATTTACACACAGGCCCAAAATATATTGTGAGAATATATTGTGTATAATATCTGTCATATATTGAACGATAAGGTGATATTGACGTTATCATGACAGGCCTACTAAAGACTCCAGCTATTGTAACCATGTGAGGCCAGTAAATTATTTATTTAGTCAAATATTTACCATTGTGTAGTCAGAAGTTCTTTGTGGCTCAGTGGATAGAGCATTTACCCCTGAACTCGGTGAGGACATAATATAGTACTAACACGGGATGGGACGGTATGACATTTCCACTGTATGGTAACTGATCTAAAATACCACGGCATTATAGTACACTGTGGAGATGAATATTTTATAATGCGTAACAATAACAAGGGACTTCTCAACAATGAAAAGTGTCTGTGTTGCTTCTTTGTTAAGTCCTACTTCACTGTGGTGAGATTTGTGGAAAAATAGAGCAAGTCAACACAAAACAGTGGGATACAGTGAAAAAGTTTATATAATAAGATAGGTATACAGGGATTTAAAGGTTGTAGACTGTTCCATTCTGGTTATTTAATGTATTTTTGACATGTTATAGATGTATTATGACCATTTGTGAATTGTAGACAGTTAAGAGTGCAGCTCATACCACAGATACAGTCAAAGAGTTCTGTCAATACCGTCAGAAGCCCATCCTCACTGTATTGAAATCGTGGACTTTTAATATCGCGGTGTATATTAATAGCGGTTATCGTCTAGAAGCTAGAAGATCGAGCCAGTTTCATCAGTTTCAGGTTTTTCAGTTTCCAGTATTTTCCAAGTGAAATGTTAGAACAGTTCACCTTAGTGTCATTGTACTATTTTGACAGTTTGTGGTTTCTGCCCGGTTTGATGTTCTTGACACATTGAGGTCATTGAGTTACTTGCACCTGCAGAGTGAGCATGCGCCCCTTGTCTAATCACACAGGACGTTTTAATCTGGACACATCAATCACTGACTGTGTTACCTGCCCTGCACCTGAATCCACCACCTGCAGGTGTGTGTGTGTGTGTGTGTGTGTGTGTGTGTGTGTGTGTGTGTGTGTGTGCGTGTGTGCGTGTGTGTGTGTGCGCGAGCAGAAAAACTGTGTGTTGTTCTTGGTTTCTGGTCGGTGCCTGTCCCATCAATCACATGCACAGTTAGTTGAAGTCACGCACCTGTCGTAGCAGCTCGACCTCAGGGGCTGGAGGTGTGTTTCAGTCAGAGGAGGAATGAAAGAGGAACATGTACAAAATGTCAGTCCAACACAGAGTTTTCACCAGCGAGTGGAAACCCGGACCTGGAGTCTGAGGTGACAGGCTGTAAAAGGGAACTTCTCACCATTTTATATTTCATTTTAAGGTAGGGCATAACAATAACTGGGACATCTTGATATTGTATCGTGAAAAATAGGGCTGGGCAGCATGGTAATAAAAATTGAATCGACAATATGCTGTTTTTGTGATATCGTTAGATTGTGATTCAGTTTTTCCGTGTTTAATGCTGTTCTATGATCAAACAACAACACAGATAATCATTTCTTGGTATAACACCCACTCCTTTTCAAAAGTCTCAGAATAACATCGTGGGCCTTCACAATATATTGATGTCCAATCTCCTTTTCTTAAAAGTATTGTTTTGTTTCAGTAACAGCTACTAAAACTATGAACCACATAGACCACGTTCCTTTGCTCCAGTTCAGTGCAGGCAACATGATGAAATAACTGTTATCAAGCACTTTTATATCTTAATTCTTTGGAATGTGACAATAATGATTCACCACAAAGACTTGTGAAGGCATTTTAAAATAAATAAGTGGCATATCTACATTTATTTTGCCTCTTCAAAATATAAATATTGAAATAATATTGTACTGTGACATTTTAACATCGTTACACCCCTATTTAAAGGTGCATTATGGAACTTTTGGTGGAAGTTCTGCCATCAATGTTATTGCTTTGCCTGAAATGTTGTATTGCTCCTGGACTGCCCAGTGTCTAGATTAAAAACTAGAGGAGAAAGATCTTTTTCTGTGGCTGATCCTAAACTATGAACCTTTCTTTCCCCGAACACAAGAGCCGCTACTTCTGTCCACAGTTTGAAACCAGAAACTCCTCTTTTTGCACTGGCTTTGAATTCAAGCTAGAGATTTATATGACATCCATATACTATTTTTAAATTACATTTGTGTTTCTTTAATATATTTAATATAATATATATAAGTATTGTGTGTAAATGTGTGTAAATGCAAGATAGATACGTTTAATGCCATACAGTGGAACATTGGTGGAACATTGGTGGAACATCTCCATTGAGGCAAATTACATAGTGCACCTTTAAATCCTAACCAGCTCATTACTGTGTGACTTCCCTGTCTTGCTCTGCTTGAACTTGTTTGACCTTTTCCTCGTCTTGATTCAAACTTGACAAATTGACTTAAACTTAATAATAATAAATACATACATAACTTTATGTACATGCAATAAATGATGATGCCAATTAAAACAGATGAGAAAATGTTGAAGTGAATCCCATCTTGTAATAGTTGGAGTTTTGTGACTTTGAAATGTTTACCTATTTACCACAAGAGGACCATAACAAAGAAAGGGGTGACATAAACTGAACCAACAATCACACACTGAACCAAAATTATTAATGACTTAATTTGAAAATAGACATTTTTGATAGAATTTGGACTATAATAATAATAATATCATTGGATGTCTTGTGTTACTAATGTACTTCTGTGTTTTATGTGTTTAAAATTGAAATAAATAAATAAAGTAGCGTGTTATGCTCAGAGAGTGACGAGCCTTACCTGTGTGTTTACAGGAGCGAGGGGGAGGACTGACTGACGCTGAATGAGGCTGCACCTGTTGTCTCCGGGGGCTTTTCCCATGTTTTGATTTTATTAGTACTATTTTTTACTTCATAAACTTTTTTTGGGGACCCGCTTTGTTGCCATGCCGTCCAACAGCCCCGCTGCCACCGACTCGCCCCAAACGCCAGAGAATGACGCCTCCAACCAAGCGGTAAAACAACAGTTTCTCTCTCTGCCAAAGACATAGTAGGAGAATTACTCAAAATTGACTCAAAATTTGTCCTTTGTGAATACTTTATGATAAATTAGCTCAAATCACACACAACACAGCAGAGTGCAAAGGGCAATAAACTAACTGTCAGAGGTTTCTACTGAGATCTGATTGAAAAGTATTTAAAACTGTGAACCTGAACGAGTCCTTGAGTTTTGAATGAATGCACTTTAAGATCCTTCAACTGGATACGACGAGAGCTGATAATTATTTCCACATCATGAGTACTTCTGGTTTAATATAATATATTTTAATCATATAAAGCTGAGTACTTTGAGTTAGTTTCAAAGCCCTTCCTGATGGAAATGTCTTTGAATTATGTTCTTTTTGTTTGATTCGTTTTTTTCTATGAGTTGACATGTCGACTGATTATTTCTATTGTACGATGAGATTTTTAAAATAACCAAATAAATGTTGAAATATTGTGACTGAGGGCTTCAGTATATAGTATTCTGAATATAGTATATTCAGAATATTTAAAATGTATATGTTTATTCTATTTTGCCATTTTGACGTAATCATGCTGCAGTCTTTTGCAGTTTTAAAATGTCTTTTGCATGTTTAGAGTCTGCATAGTCCAGTTAACGATTAGGTGATATATAGACTCTTTAAGACACAGAAAGGTCTTTGAGTGCAAATATTAAACATTTAATTAATCATTAATTAAAGACTCAATTCCTTCAAGCTGCTGACCCAGGTGAGTCTATAAAGTTGTTTTTTCTACCAAAATAAAACCAGCCCGACACATGCCAAAATAGTTTCTTTCATTGGCTCCCCCCGAGTCCGGCATTCGATTCGTAAATCTGTGAAGGTTGAAGTTCTTTTCTATGGCGCTGCTGCTATATAAAGGCACGTCTTACTCGCCTACTTCCACATTCACAATCTGGCAACACGCCAACACATACAAAGTTTTCCTTCTAGGCTTTTTTCCCTTTAAACTTCCTCAGACAGGAGCTCAAAGACTGGAGATAAGCCTGGAGAAAAGTCGTGGTTGGAGGACAAAGAGGAAATTCAGAAACAATGTAAACCTTTTGGGCTAAAGCTGACCCCCTATCATCCATTTCGCAACACAGACAGTCAAGAGGAGTTTATTAATCTTAAATTTCATCCAGCTTCAAGGGGTTGCAACCTATTTGTGTCAACCCTAAGCCTCAATTAATGATTTATGCCAGGAACAAGATATGTATAAATCTTATTCGCTCTCGTACGTATCCACTTTGACTAACAGAATTCGTTTTAGTCTTTTTGTCCTTTGGTTCGGCCATTTTGATTCAGATTTGGCACAGACCCATCACCTTCAGATCAGCGGCTGTCCCTCTGCTGCCTGTAGCTGACCTTGCTTTTGTTTTTATTGAGTACTTCACCTGAGTTGGACTAAGCTATTAGTTTGTGTAGATGTAAATAGATATATTTATTTCTGGCTGTGGTAATTTCACGAGCCTCCTTTTACATTGTTGTGCAATGGATATAGCATATGTGGTTCTGCTTTTGTCAAATTGTGTCATTGAGATCTATCTGACTGACATTATTTTTGCTTAAGAGATAGATTGTAATCTTGGGTGCAACAATCTCCAATCCAACCTCATCTCTTCTTGGAGGAATTATTGCAAATGACAAAAGTCAAGAATAAAAGTTCATGTCTATTTAGAAACGTGTGGCTTTCAGCTTCCTGTTTCTAGGCGACATTTCAAGAACCTTTCAAAACATAGATATTGTGTTTTGAATCGTTAATTGTGCAAATTTTTCATCACTCTGAAACCCATGGATAAGAAAAAGAAACAGATTATTGCACTCTAAAAGGTAGATAAATCAGAAAAGAAGGGGTATTTTGTTTATTTTTGTTATTACTCAAAGTTGCTTGTATGAACTATGCGGACAGTTTGAACAAGTGATGGTGAGAGAAAGCAGAGGGCGAACCGGAGCAGCACAGAGCGAGAGGATGTAGCACAAATAAAGAGGACACGGTGTCTGCGGCTCCTGGGAGGCTGCTGCTGCTGCTGCTGCTCAACGCCCGGTCTGCAGTCTGGTCTCTTAGCAACTGCCGTGTCCTAAAATAACCCCCGACCGAAATAGATCAGAGACGTATGGACACACAGTAACAGGATACATACCAAAGTTTAAACCAGTGTCCCCGTCGTGCCACTGCCAAGCCTGGATAACAGAAAACCATCTAAGGACAGAAACTACATCGAACAAAAACAAAAAAACAAATAACAACTAAAAAACTACAGCTTGACTTGTGGCGGTATCTTCATCTTTTTTAAATTTAGATACATTATTTTCTCATTTTATATTTCAGGATGCCCACATTAGGGCTGCAACGATTAATCGACAAATTAAGACCAGCGGACTATTAAAAAAAATGTATTTTGATCATCGATACTAAAACACATACCTTTACAACAAAGACAGCAGTGTTATTAAATCAAAATTTAAAAAAGAGTCTTTCTACTAAGAAGTTGACAATCTCTATATTTCAAGCTTCATTTCGTTACAATACAATACAAATAATCATTTGACAAATTGATTAATAAAAAAATAATTTCTGATTATTTTTTTTGAATAATTTCTGGTTGAATATGAAAAATATTCTTCAGTTTCAGCCCTAGTCATCATTAATATTATAAATGATCAGATAGATGTAGATACTTATAGTATGTGATACACTTAAACTTAAACTGTTTTGTCACTCATATCTCATTCACTCTTTGTTTTATTCATCATTTGGGCTAGTGCTACTGTGGTTTTTTTCTCTTTGTCTTTCAACCTTACTTTACTGAACATAAACAAGACAGACTTTAAAAAACACATGATTTTACTGACAGAAGATTGGCAGTTCTCGATTAAAATGACTCAACTATATCCTTGACAAAATTTGCTCCAACTGAATCTTGATCTCAATCAAAATTTGATTAATTGTACAGATCTAATTTGGAGTGACAGGTGAAGGAGTTAATATAATATCTTACAATAATATCTATAAACTCTCCATTCAAATATTAACGCTACATGATAACTGAAATTTTAGATTCAGCCATTCGCGAATAGTGCATTTTTACATTTCGATACAAACTCACCAGTTACATGCACCATGAAAATCTGACTCATGTTGTATCTTCTGTCTCTGCATGTACACTCTACATGTACACACTACATGTACACACTTGTATGTGCACTCTACATGTACACACTACATGTACACACTTGTATGTACACTCTACATGTACACACTGCACACTTGTACATCAGTGTCGCATCATGGCGGTTTGCCTCAGTGACTTGGCGTTACACGAGTACAAGTGGGTCTTCAGGGATTTGTCATCTCTCGTGTTTTTCGGCAGCAGCACCAGTCGGGCAGCGGAGACAGTTGCTAAGCAGTTTTTGCACCTTAGCAACCACTTGTGTGTCATGGCGGGTCCAGCAGATTAGACTGGCATTAGTGAAGCGATAATGGTCCAGTGCAACAAGAATACATCCTTTAGCCCAGAGCAAGTCATGGTGGCTGTGATCTACAAAAGCCAAAGCAAAAATATCCTTGATTCAAACTGGCAACCCTCTGGTTGGTGGGTGAACTGTTTTCCAACTGAGCAATATTCCTCCATATGTTAAGGCGATCCTCTACAGGTGAACTAGAAGAAAATTTTTAATTTAGACATATCAGTTTGAAACTTCAGCTTATGTTTACTTTTTCATCATATAACGAAATGAATGAAAGTTGATTTTGAGTTTTAAGATTATTATAATGACATTTAAACACGTAACACATAAACAGCAATTGTCTCTCTGATTACTCACTAGGAATGTCAAATGTGTTATGACTGTTTTGAAAACTGCACAATTTAATGATTATTCATGATTACAATCACAAAAGTTAATGTGACGAATATGGCCAGATAAAAAAGTGGTTTACATTTAAGGATATATTTTGGTAAATATTGTTATATACTAACTAACAATCTTGATATCACTATTACTCACATCAGAGTTAGCAGTTTGCATGGCTTTTAAATAGTGTATAATCCCAGATAATCAGATTTTGCATGTAAACATAGCCACTGTCTCAGATGTTTTAAATGTTTTTTTACCATAAAGCTGTCCCTGTGTTTCTGTGTTTCTTCCTAATTTGTAAAAAAAAAACAAAATAACATTGTTCTGTAAAAGTGTTTGGTACTCCCCGCTCTTGTCTCATGCAGCTCATGTTACAAAAAATGACCAACTTTCTGGTGTTACTTTCTTCTTCACGTGTTTTAAATAACCTTCAAACCTGTGATGGCACCGTGCCTGATTTAAAGTCAAAGCACCATTTAAATAGTGTCTTGGGTCCTCCTGTGTTTTTCAGAGCGAGGACGGGGTGGACCAGGACAGCCCGGAGGAGGGGACCCCCGCCAGCCCACCCAATAAACGCCGCGTGGGACGACCCGGCAGGAAACGCAAACAGCTGCTTCCTGTGAGTACTGTAATTATGGTCTGCGTTTTGTCTAAAGCCTTTAAGGATTTATACAAGAAAAGAAATGATTTATTTTGTCTAAATGCCCTAAAGCGCTTTGTGAAAGACGACGCCACACAATCAATCTTCACACAGTCAGACTAGGACTTTTATCTGTTCTTTCTTCACTCGTCATGCCTTCTACTCAATGGAAAGCAAGGAATGATAAATAAAAATCATTAACGATGAAAAAATATGTCATCTTTTGAAGGTGCTGTATCTGATATTTACTGTCCTATAACCTGAAAAACACTCTTGGCAGCAGTCCACATGTATTTCTCACTTAATGCATTCAGAGCATTCAAACGCAATCAGTTTATTGGTGCTTTTCACAACTTTCAAAGACCTGAGCAAGTTTTACCATCACGGTAAAGCTACCAACAACTTCCTGGAGAATAAAACGCCCTATAATTAGATGCAGAGAGCGCACTGGGGTCTGATTTTCTTCCAAATGGCTCCCTTTACATTATATCTGTGCTGAGGCAAAACAGATTTACTTTATTACATGAAAAAATGGGGTACAGCCCCTTTATCTTTTTTTTTACAGCTCCTTTAAGCGTGTACGTACAGTGTAAGTACAAAGTTTGCTCAACAGACTTACAGCATAAGTACAATACAAGTACATTGTGTGTTAAGTGTAATTACAGTGTATTTAATTACAATGTAGTGCAGAGTAAGTATTGACTGAGGTTTGATTGACCAGTGCATTAGACCTTGTAAAATAGAGCTGTTATTACTGTAATGATCCAATATACTGTACAGGATATGAGCTGCTGCTGTGAGTCAGTGGGATCGCTATAAGCAGCGTCTGAAGTCAAAGAGGGCCTGTCATGTGCCTTTGCCTCGTGTTTGTCTCGGTGAATGCCCTTCTGTGAGCGAGACGGCAGGTCTGGACTCGTTCTATCAGAGATGGGACAAGGTTCTGTCAGGGAAACACCGCAAACGTTTCGAATGATTCATGGCTCAACTACCGTATAATGTTGCAAAACATGTCAAAATGTATTAATATCTGTCACCATTGTTGGGTTTTGTTTCTAGTTTTGCTCTAATCATTTAATAGTCTAGTGATAATTAGTTGAACATTGAAATATTATACAGAACTTCCTTACGTAAATAACAAAAAAATTTACTCTATTTTACTTGGTGCAACTTTATTTTATTCTTTGGACATAGTTTGGATGTCGCGCCATTTTTTATTTCTGTCCGATTTTCCTGCAGGTGAAAAAATGCACGGTGCACGGTGGCAGAGCGGTTAGAGCTTCTGCCTCCCAATAAGGAGATCGTGGGTTCGAATCCCGGACCAGACCAACATCACACGATCTCTCTGGGTGGAGTCTGCATGTCCTCCGTGTTAGCTACGTGGGTTCTCTCCGGGTTCTCCGGCTTCCTCCCACCGTCCAAAGACATGACTGTGTAGGTTAATTGAGAACTCTAAATTGCCCGTAGTGGATGAATGTGAGAGTGAATGGTTGTTTGTCCTTGTCTGTCTGTGTGTGAATGAATGAGAGTGAATGCGGGACAACAGATGGAAATTAGCCCAAGGCTACAATCTGGTGTGTTTACAGCATGTATATCATGTATGTTCATTAACATGCACTGTCCCGACAAAAAAAAAAAAAAAAAAAAAAACAATAGGGCTGTACTGTTACAGTACAGTTTTTGAAGTGCCATAAGTTTCTCCATAAACAACAACACCTTAAATATCCTCTTATTCTGCATAAAAAACCAACCCTGTAGTTTAGATTTGTACAAACATGCTCTGAAATGCATGTGATTCTTTTATTACTTTGTCAGCTCATTTATTTCAGTCTTTCTGTCAGTGTTTATAATGTGAAAACTTTGAACGGTTACTGTTAAGAATAAATTGGACAATTAGACATTTGTGCAGCCCTAAAAAAACTAACCTAAACAACAACGGACAACAACAGGTCTTTAACTGGACACAGCACGACTGAATGAATGCAACAGATAGAGGCGATGCTTAAACACAGTACTGACCCGTGAATAAACAACTGTTAAATGAACCGTCATGCTGTAAAGACGATAGCGTTAGCTGTTCAACTTAACTTTAGCTGGTTAAAGAACGATGGTGTTCCAAAGCGGAATAATCCAGTCCGTTTTGATATTGATCCAACTTGACTAAAACTTGTACGATTAAACACATCTTTGCTCAATAGTGTGGGATAGCTGTGTGTGTGTGTGTGTGCGTGTGTGTGTGTGTGTGTGTGTGTGTGTGTGTGTGTTTTATTACTTAATCAATAGTTTAACATGGTAATGGCAGTAGAACATGTTGCCCATCACAGCTATTGTTAGGGCTGTAGTTTTGGTGATGAGTCGGCAAATGTATGAAATAAATGTTAGCAATAACAACAGAAGCAAGTAGCAGCAACATTATAGTCACACATTTCCTTCGCATTACTTTTTGTGTGTTTTTGTGGCACCGGCTGTAATAGTAGACAGTAAAAGTAATGGTGTTAGATACTGTATATAGTATTAGTAGCAGACAGTGGAGTGGTATAAAGTAGCAGTAATTTGGTGTTGAAAAGACAGATTTATATTGTAGTGTAACTGGATCTGTAAGTATAGTGTACAGTAGTCTTTCTAGTAGAAAACCCCAAGGCCGAGCTCACTGTCTGGTCCCCATTAGACCCTTCTCAAAGACGAGTGTGTCCAGGAATAGAGCCTTTGTGTGGGGCTCAGGGTGGAGCAGCCTCTGACACTAACTATAGAGAGGAGCCAGAGGGGAGGGCTGTGCTGCGCTCCACACACTGTTACTACTGTACTGTGCTCAAGTCCAGGTTTTAACAACAAAGGAAAGTGTATATAAGTGACCCAGACCACTGCCAAGGCACTGGTCCTGAGGTGTTGAAGGTTTTCTATTTGTAGAAGAAATGATCTCAAAATGACTTCCAAGTCCTGAATTTAAATGAAATAACTCAAGCTTAGAACAAAATATTGCTAAATTCCCATATCACAGTTTATACACAGACAATAATCTCAATCCTGTGGTCATCAGATTATTGAAATGACATTTTAAAAGTCACATCGTATGTAAGTAATCTAATTTATTTATTATTGTTCACACCTGTGCTGGTTTGACAATGAAAATGATACAAGAAAGGGCACTAGTGACTAAAAAAAGGGCACTAGTGACTAAAAAAAGGGCACTAGTGACTAAAAAAGGGCACTAGTGACTAAAAAAGGGCACTAGCGACTAAAAAAGGGCACTAGTGACTAAAAATAGGGCACTAGTGACTAAAAAAGGGCACTAGTGACTAAAAAGGCACTAGTGACTAAAAAAGGGCACTAGTGACTAAAGGGCACTAGTGACTAAAAAAGGGCACTAGTGACTAAAAAAGGGCACTAGCGACTAAAAAAGGGCACTAGTGACTAAAAAAGGGCACTAGTGACTAAAGTGATCAAGACAAAAATTAGCAGAAGATAAGAGACTGAAAGAGTTACTTTTAAATTCATTGTACTTTGTTTACAACATACAACATTTCATTAAACAATTGACCAATGTCACCAATCAGATTTATCTTAAGCATGTAAACCCACACCAAAAATCAGATCATATTATTGGGTTATTTAGTTATTGCAGGAGTGTCCAAACTATGGCCTGAGAGCCAAATGTGGCCCTCAGACCAAAGTTTGTTGGTGCTCACGCTTCCTGCTAAATTGGTCCAAATGTCCAAAAGTTGTGCTTTTTACTGTAAAATTGGGTAACGCTTTAGATTAAGGTTCCTTAGTAAACTATTAATAAGGAGTTAATAAGTACTATTTACTTGTTCATCCACTTATAATACCTTATACATGCTTATAACCATTAACCGAAAACATGTTTGTGCTAGTAAACCGCATGCACAGAGCATCAATAAGCTGCTTATTAGATTGTTTTCAATTATCAAGCTAATAAATGCTTGTAAATGCCTTTAAAAGTGCTTATAAACACATAACAAGTGCTTATTAATGCATTATAAATAGTTTACTAAGGAACCTTAATCTAAAGCGATACCTAAAATGGGAAATATTCTGCTCTCCTAACCTAAATAACAAACATTTTGTTGTTATACAGACCTAGCAGTGCCTCATTAAGTGTGGTGAATGCAAAATTTTTATGATTGAGTTCATTGTTCTGTCGTCTGTGGCTCCTCGCTCTGTATGTGTTTCAAAATGTGGCCCGTGATGAAAAACGTTTGGACACCCCTGAGCAACAAGAAAGAAACTTGTATCCTAAAACCCTGGGAGGAAAATAGACTGTGCGCATCCACGATAAAACGTTTGGATTGCTCCGCATAGAAATGAACATCTTTTTACAAAAAGGACAAAACTTAATAAGCTTAATAGTAAAGCTTCTCCACAGTCGTTTCACTTTTCCTTGGTGTTGTCCATTGCTTGTGTTGGCCGCATGTGTGGAACAGCTGGCGGGGTTTCGTTTCTTTGTGTGAGTGGTGGCAAGTGTGTGTAGAATTTGTGGCTTGTGGCTGTTTGAAGTGCGCTCTACGACTGAGGAGATAGAGGACCACATGCCCAAACATTTATGTCATGGCTTAAGGCATCACTTCACAGCCGCATATGTAATACTGGAGTCTATGGGGTTTAGCATGTAAGGCATCGAGGAAAGAAGTTAACTGTGGAATGTAGTTTTACAAAGTGGTAGTAGCAGTAGAAGTATTTGTAAAAAAAAAACACAAGTAAAGCAATAGTGATTTTAATAGTGTTAGTAGGTGCAATAGTTGGATATGTGGAAGACAATCTGCATTAATAAAAGTCATAATAGTTCACTAGCATTCACTACTCTTCTATTCTATTTAATATTGTTTTATTGATAAAACTCAAATGTACTTTCAATTCCAAACAAGTCCAACATTTTAAAACTCTCCTGTCATTATTCTCTAAGAAGCTTACAGTATGTGTTACAGACTCTTTACACATGGATGTTTTAACTAAAGTGCCTCAGTCAGGATGAATGTTTTATTTCTGTTGCAATAAGAAGAGTAATGAACTGTTGACACATTTAGTTATTTTTACAATAAACATCACATGTGACGACATCAAAGCACGGGCACATTTTTAGTTTCTCACTGGCCGTTTTTTAACGCACTATTGTTTATTGTTGGCCATTTCCTGTTGTGCTTCTGTGCCCTGACAAAGCCGCTAGGTGCCTTTTACAAAGCTGTAGTGGCAATTGAGAAAATGCCAGGTACTTTCCTTATGTCACTGAATTTGATATAGTGGTGTATTATGTTCCATGTGAAAGTATAGTAAAAGCACATCCTCATGTTATCAGACAAGCATTAGCACACAAACATGTGTAACTTTGAGAGAACTGAAAGATTTATTAGTAACATAATTAAATTCAGATCTTTGACAACATTCATTGTCCTTTAGGGCTGCAACCATTTATCAAAAAAATTTGACTACTTGATTATATTTATTTTTTTAAATCATAGCCAAACTTTGATCATCGTAATTGTTATCTAGACTATACATATACTAACTCTTAAACTCATAAAAAAGACCTTTGTTTCACAAAGACAGTGGCATCATTAAATATGTAAAAAAGGAATAAACTATATCTGATTCTCACCAATAATAAACTTAATTTGTAAATAGTATCTAGAAGCCCCCAGCCACTATATTTCAACTTTATTTAGTTGATAATGTATTTCAAGTTTGAGTGTACTATAGAAATAGTCGTTTGACTTGTCGACTAGTAAAATAATCGTTAGTGACAGCCCTTTTGATCTTGGGTGGGAAAGTAACAGCAGTATTTAGCATTTGTAGTAGCAATGCTACAAATAGTAGTGGAAAACGTTTTAATAGTGAGCACTCATCGTTAGTTAAAATGTTCAACAAATTATATCTTGAAGCTGTATTAAGCAGAATTCAGTAATATTTACTTGTATAGTTCACATCAGGAACAGTTCACAAGGGCAGCGCTCTCTTTAAACGGAAGTGCTCAGCTGCTCACACATGCTCACCGTTCACTTCCTGTTCGATGTCGCAGAGTTTGAATAACGCCTGCACACTTAGCAAAACCCTATGACTATTTCAGACATTTTAACAGAAGTCGGACCAAACCAGGCTGACATTGGTATGGCATTTACATTTGGCCCATAAGATGACCTCAAATCCAGGTTCTGCTGAATGTGTAAGTAGATCACTAAAACTAAAAGTATCTAGATCACATGTTTTACCTTCATAAATTGCTTAATGCAGCTTCCGATTTTGAGCTAATCGATGTTGCTAATAAATTCACAGAAAGGATGCAAACAAGCTAATAAGATTGTAGTCCAAGACACCTCATTTCTAATATTTTTGCTTTACTGTTATTAATATTTAGTTACATATTACTTTGTTAATGCTTTATTTTACGTCTCTTAAGTATTTAAATTAGTTGATATTATTTTATAATTTTAATCATGTGTCTTGGCTTTTTCTACATTGTCATATCATTGTTCCAACTGATTGCTGACTTGTATTGTATGTTCAGAATGGTTTTAATACATCTGTGTACCTGTTTTAACGTTTCTCCACATAAACAATTCTGCTAACTTCTCAATCTTTCCTCTTAAAATCTTTTGCTTTTCCTTTCGTGGGCCGACACAGAAAATCTCATAATTTATTTGCAAAATCAAATTATTACAGATGACTTTGTCCACTTAACTTAATTTAACCTTCTTTTACTGCAGACAGAGCTTTGCACATAAACAATATACACAGCAGAAGGCCTAATTTAAAGTAAAAACAGGCACTAGATCAAATGTTACTTTTTCCTGCAAATCAGGGACTGCAGATGTTATTTGGCTATAATCTGGTACATCTGTTTTCATGAGCTTAATTAGTCTGTACATTTTCCTTCAAACAAAGACTAAACCTAACTAAAATCAGAATAGGGACATTTTGAGTCTCAGTTGTGTTCCCGCTCTTTTACAGCCACGCTCACCTGCTCATTACTTCTTTGTGAGCTTGTTAGCACTCGCCACTGTTAGCGTAGCCTTTGAGCTCGACATTCACCCCTGTGTCCCTTCATTTTAACTCACCACCAATAAAACCTGTTCGCCTGTTAGCGGCATATGCACATAAAACCTCCTGGCCTTTTCCTAGCTTCAGCATCATGGGATGTAGTCAGGTTTGTCGGATGGAGGCCTAATCTTGATCAGTCAATATAAAAAAATACAGACACAAACTGGAGCTGATGTAAAGGCTAAACTATGGCTGTCAACAAAAGTATTAGCTGTGTTCAAGGTGTACTCCGCCTAACACCCAACACCCATGCTCTGTGTGTTCCAGCCAACAAAAGTAAATATAAACTGTAAGAAAATGCTATATTATGCTATATTAATATTCAAATTCACATCTAAATTATTTGAAATTTCACAACAGCTGTGCTGTCAAGATCAATTATTATATTTTAAAATAGTAAACTTAACTGTCATTGCTACTTTATTCAACCAAAACTTGGCTTCCATTAATCATAAGTTGTTCTAGCGTGTGTTAGTGTTTTGTGTTAATGTGGTCCGGGGTGTTTACCGCTGTGATCGTCTGCAGACCCAGCCGGACCCTGCTCTGTGTCCCACTAACAAGCCCAGACTAATAACTGTACGCTTGTAGTTCTTTGATACTTCTGTGTGTGTGTGTTATGCCTTATGCACATGTGCGGAGAGCCTGGTTTAGTCCAGCTTCAAGCCAGACAGAAAGCTAGACGCTGTTTTTTCTGTTTCTTAGGAGATGGCGACCTCTGACCCCTGTGCAAACGCCCCGCCCACTCCACCTGAGGAGCCAGAGCCCTCCCCCTCCCCACGCAAGAAACGAGGGCGACGGAGAGCGGAGCCGACTGAAAAGAGCAAAGGTGGGGGCTTAATCCAAAGTGTGAACTTGGTTCCATTAGGATGGACCAGTTATGTGTTTTTTTTTTACTTTAAATTGTCAGTAATAATTAAATCTTAAATATATATTTTTGTGGCTCTCCAAATACTAGTAAAACCTGAATAGAGAAACACCTGAATGAGAAAAACCGTCTCACCATGTCACAGGTCTCTTTGAACACTTCATCACACACACATCACCCGCACAGACAGTATAAACTGTAGAAGTCAGGAACGTTCCTCCTTCCAAACATTAAACTTTTATGGTTGACTTTCACATCATGAGACACTGTTGCCTCATGTTTGCTCTTGTTGTTTTCACAAATCAGTAACGCAATCGTTTTTTCAGATGAGCCAGAAGACAGAAACTGTGATTCTCCGAGAGAGGTGAGTGAGCCCCATCTCCAGCCTGGCTTCAGTTGTTCAGTGTTCATGACTGACATGCACTGTCTGTGGTCAAAGGGAGAGGCCGGGAGGCTGCGGAGGAGGCCAGTGCCCAGAGTGACGTTTCAGGCCGGAGACCCGTTCTATATCAGTCGCAGACAGAAGGAGGAGTGGCTCAGCCGCTGGAAGATGGAGGTGGGACCAAAAACTGCAGCTAAGATTACAAAGTTCAGAAGCTACTTGTAAAAGCGGCACACCTCATAGTAGCAGTAGCAGAGATTATTAATAGATTTCATATTTATTCTAAATGGTTAAAAACTGTAAATTTTGTTGCACAAAGGTTGTATACTGTATTTTCTATACAGATACATGTTTTTGCATTTGGTTCACCGAGGTCTTACATTTTCTATAGTCTAGTTCAAATATATAAACAATAAACTATGTGTAAATGTTGAAAGAGGAAAGCAATATTGAAGTCTATCTAAAACAAATGCATTTACTCTATAAAATGCATATAATATATTATTTTGACCATTAAATATATTTTAAAACTTTTAAAAATAATGTGATTTTTTTTGTTTGTGCTTTTACCCATGTTTTACCTCTGGTGTGATTGGCCACAGCAGAAGTAAACAATGCATTTATTTCTGTAAACAAGACAATACTGTGCACAGACCACAGTGGGTTTATGGAGTGAGCTTTAAGCTTGTGTGAATTGCTTCTGACAGATGGCAAGAGACTACACACTGATTCACCTTCTCTTTGCCTTGGCTCAAAGGGATCGGAAACTCCATCTCCTTTTGCAAACTTGACTTTTTGTCAAAGTACCATTACCTACTGACCAATACTTCTGGATAGAAAACATAAAATCACTGTAGGCAGTAGAGACTAAGGTACAAATGTATCTTATAATACTGCAAACTATTAGAACCTTTTTCTACAGTTGGAAAATAGAGCCAGTCCTGTTAAAGTTTTTGGCATCACTGGGTCATTAATCCTGTGCTGCAGCTGAATTTCACCCCAAAATTTGGCCAAATCCTATTTAAAGGTATACATACAGTTCACTTTTGTTGATAGATGCCGACCCAAATCAGCTGTAAGTCTGAGTCACTGTAGGAGAAAAACTGGAGAAGATATTAGACGTGAAAAGGGAGGATGGTGAAGTGGGTAATGGGTTCAGAGGTTAAATGTTTCCAGGTTTCTTCAGCAAAGTTTCTGTGTGTGTGTGTGTGTGTGTCTGTGTGTGTGTGTGTGTGTGCGTGTGTGTGCGTGTGTGTGTGTGTGTGTGTGTGTGTGTGTGTGTGTGTGTGTGTGTGTGTGTGTGTGTCACTGTGGAAAGCAGTCGGCTGTTGTTTTAACCACATCTTCCCTTTTAGAGACAATCAAAACCTGGCACAGTTTCCTTCACCACAAGAAATTACAACCAAGAGAGTCAACTCTTAACACGGGTGAAGTGCCTCATAATTCTAATTCTTTTTGGCAAGTATTAAACAAAAAAGTAACATAATTTTGTCTAATTAAACCAGGTCTTCCGAGTCATTTCAACAAATGATGGGCCAATATGTTTTTACCCGTATTTCATTTAGCACTGCTATTTTTTTCTTAGCTAGTCTTTGTGTTCTTGTGTGCTCTTGTCAATGCTGACCGCGTCAAATCTCAGAAGCAAAACAGGTTGAGCCTGGTTAGTTCTCGAATGGGAGCCCACTGGGAAACCCAGGTGCTACAGAGGAGTGGCTGTATACTGCTCTTGTGTCCTTGGGCAAGACACTTCACCCACTTCGTCTCCAATGTAGAAGTACATTAGTGTGAGAGTGTTTGTGAAAGTGAATGCATGTATGTCATAGATGTTCTTAAACTTACTCTGTCTCGACCAAATTGACAAATAATAATAATTCTCAGTTTGTCCTCAGTGCATCACGAACTGCATCACAAACTTTACTATAACCTTAGCTATCTCCATGGTGACAAGCAATACAAACTCCTGTAATGAAATTCATTTTAGATTAGGCCGTACAGTACACATTACAGCAATAACAAATAAATCCTTTATTCTGTCTGTATTTTTTTATTTGTTTTGCATAACGTTTAATCCTGTGAAAAAAACGTATATATATATATATATATATATATATATATATACACACACTATATATATATATATATATATATATATATATACACACTATATATATATATATATATATAGTGTGTGTGTATATATGTGTGTATATATATATATATATATATATACACTTTTTGATTTTTTTTTAAATTATACATTTCTGCATTCTACATTTCTATTAATGATCTGTTAGGTAGTTTACATTGCATTGTTTAGTCCCAGTAGCTGACTTTATCTTGAGCAGTGATTTTACATTCTATTTGAACTCTTTCCAGACTTCACAATTAAGTCATACGTATGATTCCCTCATTTCTCAAACCATTATTCTAAAAGAATTTACGTCTACATGTTTTTCCCCTCTGTGAACTATCTATCTTGCAAAAATCCCCAACAATTGTATCCAGCCTAGATGTACACTGCTTCTAACACATGTGTTTTGACCCTAACACGTCCCTCCGCCTTGTTGAGTCTGGTGCTTACGTAGCCTTTGACCTCTCATACACACACAATGCGGCCCTACCCAGTCATCATTGCTTTTTAAACCCCTGCGGCTACCAGACATAACTCTACACCCAAACATCTGTTCACTGCAGGAGCCACTAAATCACTGCTTTCAGGTCTGGCCAATCAGAGCAGGGCGTCAGGGCTGAGCAGAAGGCTACAGGGCGAAGTTTTGCTTTGAAACCTCAGAAAAGGGAAAGTGTCCAGGATGACAGGAAGGAAGCGACCTCAAGATGGAGATGCTGTAAGTGTATTGGATTTTTCACTTGGCAGATCACCAATATCAGTGATGCCAGTATGTTTTTGATGTGTGCACTAGGAATTATGTGTAAAATATTGTCTTTTCCCAGTAATGTTATTGTTGAGGTTAATTTTATGATGTACTAAATACAGACTTAAGCGTTGTACATTTGATTAATTGTGATATTCCTTGTTTCTACTGTGGTCTGTTGTCAAAAACATGTATTTTATAGGTGCTTGTTGAAAAGTATTATTTGTTTGTTTGCTTGCTTGGCATTTGTTATTTGTTACTAAATTATTCTGTATTAATATATGAGTTGGCTTTTCTTAATCAAGTGTACTGGTTATCATTTTACCGTTTAAGAATACTTGGTATTTTGCTCCTTGACAATCTTGACCTTTCTGTTTTGAGCAGGAAATGGACTTTTAGAGCAAATGTCGTCCAATGTTTGATAAAATATTTGATTATATATTATTTAACAGTGATGTGTTGTAGTGGTGATGTACTTCTGCTTGTGTATGTTTGACTTGGAAGAGTTCATCCAAAGGTCAGGGTCAGTAGCAGTTTAAAGGGGGCGTGGCTTCAGAGATTGCTCACTGGTGCGGTCACAGGGTCAGAGTTCAAAGGTGATGGAGGAGAGGCCTGAGAGTGAAAACACTGACCAGGACACAGGGTCTGATAAAGTTTAAAGTCATAACTCACAACATTACTGCCTCCGCTGAGTCCACTTGCTCTGTATTACGGTCCCCTGTTGCATTTGTGTGAACCATCGAATGAAAATGCACATGGTTCAACATCCAAATGATTATATCAGAAGTAGTTAAATTATTTACACCACACAAAAGAATAAAACTACTTTTCTGTAGGCTGAATTAAGCTTAACAGTAACAATGATAATTTGTGGAACTTATTTGTTTTTTCTTTTCTCATGTACTCAAATTCTGCACCTTTATGCTCTCTAACAATCAGAAATCACATAATCATGCTTACCCAATCAAACAACAGTATGAATTTTTGTGTGCAAGTGGATTCAAACTGCAAACCCTTTGGTAATGAGAAAACCGCTTTACCCCCTGAGCCACTGTTTGCGGGGGTTTGACAAATGGCCCTTAACTGTATGTAATTAGTCTGGTTGCTAGTGTCCTCAGTCGGAGGTTGAGCCTGTTTTTGTGACTGCAGATGAAGGCGTCAGAGTGACTCAGTGCTTCTTCGTGTAGGATGGTCACATGACTCCTGTTACCAGGCAACAGACACAGCTTCATCCACTGATGGGTTTGGGATTAGACCAGAGTCCAGGCCTGATCAACATGCATGGATCAGGTACTTTCAATCAGGGAAGGCTAAAGGACAGGGAATACACAGAGGATGAATGCCACCGTGAGGAAAATGAAGGACCCCATCTTAGTCTTACGTTAGCGTTCAGTACTGATACTGCAACGTGGATATTACTGACATTGTAAGCCAAAAGCTGGATTTATTCAAATATATGTGTTTTACGCGAGTGCTTTACCAGCTTTGTCCTGTCCCAGATGTTTCCTCTTTCAGTACAATTGTTCCTGCTCTTTAGATTGTGTGGTCTGTCTATGGCCCATGTAACAGGACCATTAGGGATTTTATTGGGTCAGGGGTCAACAGAAGTTGGATGGGGTGACCCTACGACCTCAGGGTCAAACTTAGGAGACACTGTCACGACCTGACAATCACTTTTACTGTCTCTTCCTCTTGGATTTACACCTTCGACCTCTATTGTCCTCATAGGCTGCTGCTTCTCTCTGTGCTAGAGTTTTGAGCATGTGCAGAGCAACAGAGGTGAATTTCATTATTTGATTTGGAACTTTACACTTTTGACACAAAAAAAGTGTGCTTGCCCGTTGAAGTTGCAATGGTAATGATAATTGGGATATTTGGGAGATTCCTTTGATTACATCATACTTGAACTGTTTAATTAATAGATACTAACTCAAAGTCTGTGAAAAATATGTATTTAAACTGCTAATGAGCATGATAAAACAGAGAAGAACAGCATAATCTGAGTTCACATAAAATAGGTAACTTAAAGGAACACATTAAAAATGAATAACGATGACCTGTGTCCCCAGATACAAGGTAAACATGTTGCTGATAACAATTATTATGCTGATTTATTTTTAATTACAAAAACACTGGTCATGGACAAGTTGTTATAATTTGGTGTTTGGGTTTTAAAGATCATTGCAGTGGATGGGGTTGTGGTTGCTGCCACTGCCGCGTTCTAAGTTAAATTCTTGGCCTGGACCATTTGCCGGATGTCTGTGCCCTCTCTTTCCCCGTTTCACCCTGTGGCTGTCCTGTCTGCTAAAGCCTTCAGGCCAAAAAAGAAAACAGAATGAGCTACACGGTTTCTCATTTGTGTTGCCAGTTTCAAAGCTGAAGTTGGTTTAAACTTAAAATTCCTCTCCCTGATCTGAATCAACACAACCCAAACCCAATCATGAATCAGTGCTAGTGCAGCCTCTGCAGCTCAATGAGGGAAGTCTGAGCTGAACATGAGATATGGCCTGTCCATAAACTGAGAATGAGACAGCTTTTATGTGTCCAAGTTCAGTTGTGATTATAGTTTTCAGCACAGTAAGAGCCAAGGCTATATGCAGTTGCTTTAATCTTCATTGGGCTAAAAAAAAAATGTTTTTGTTCCTTTTCCAAGAATAAACTGGACTAAAAACAGCTCTACTCAGAACTTAGATGGGCAGAATACATATTAAACACTTTATGGTAAACTTTTATATTAGAATTATAAAGAAGAATTATAAAATATGCCCATTTGGGTAAAAACATTGGGACATGATAAGCATAAACTTCCTTTTTTTGGTACTTGATTGCTGCATCTTTTTTTGTTGTTGGACTTTTTAGAACTTAAAGGTCCCATAACATGCAAAATCGACTTTTCAGAGGTTTTAACCTTCCTACAGTGCTATTTGGGCCTCGTATGTGTGCCCAAAGTGGTTTTTTGATTGATTCCCGCATGCTTTCGCTAGAGAACTGTCTTTTCCGTCCCCCTCGGCTGAGCAGGCAGACGGGGGCTCATCCCATGGATGACGCGGCTTCCCAAGGATGACGCGGTGTTTAAGCCACGCCTCCGGGAAGCGCACAGCCGCAGAATAAAAACAGCTAATGCTAATGCTACACAGTAATTACACGATGGATACGACAGATCGAAGAGTTAGCTTGTTATTTACCAAACGGCAACGTCCGTCGTCGAGGCCCTGGAGCACGTCAAACTCCAGGTCAGATCCAGGACGTAGGACTCAGCACGACGCACCGTCAGGACAGATAAAATGTTTATTCCCGTGTTTGTGTATCGCTGTTTACCGGAGCACACGGCGCATGCGCACTATCTCCGCTCTAGGCTTCGGCACGAGTTGGGCGGGGGAGGCGCGCGAGTTGGGCGGGGGAGGCAGCCTGCTCTCTGTTCGGGGGGGTCAGATCTCAGAGTGAGCCGTTTGCTTTTGCAAGGAGGGGGGCCAGTCCAAGAAATGGGTGTTTTTTGGAAACTGCTATGTTATGGATATTGCACAACGCAAAATTTTATCAACAAAGCCCTTAGAATAGACTGTGTAAAGGGGAAAATAGCAGAATATGGGACCTTTAAAGCGGTAATAAAAAGTCCAAACATACGTAAATAGGAGTGTGTGTGTAGGATACTGACAAAAATGCCTTTTTTATTATTCAGTGACAATAATCAGACAATATTTTTGCCATTCAAAAATCACCACAAAATGCTAATGGTATGATTCATTTTTATATATGATCTCCCACCTGAATTTGTTGCTTGAATTGCTTGAATTTGTTTGTTAAATTAAATGCACGATTTAGTTTCTGGAGGAGTTTTTGTCTCCTTTTTCTGAAGCCAAAATATGCTGTTCATTTGTGTTTCTGTCTATTTTTGCCAACAAGACTAAGCAATACAAACCAACACTATTGTTCCATTCTCACTCACTCTGTGTCAAGGCCTAAAGCTGCTACTCGAAGACTTTTATTTTTAAACTAGCTGCACTGCTTAACTTATACTAAGTCTATTAGCCCTTTTACCATTACTGTCATTGTAAATTAATCTGCATGTATGCATAAAAGTGAAAGTAAGTATTATTGTAACTATGTGACTTTATATAATTATATGTAGTCATAACTCTAAATAGTAATATTTTTAATGCAAATATTATCTGCCGCTGTTTGCAAAAGTATATGATTTACTGAGAAGATATTGTGTACTTTGTTTTATAAATGATTGATAATGATTACCATAATTTGCCTAGGTTATACATATCTTGTTATTTTCCATTTATAATTCAGTAATGCTAAGCTTTATCCTTCAGCTGCACTCGGATGAACCCCTTGAACTCTCTTGTCCTGGTACCACACCCTCTCTCTCGCTCACTCACTTCCTGTTTAGACACAATTAGTGGATTGTTCCTGGAGCGCTGTGGCCTTGATCGAAAGCAGTAGCCACACAGAGAAATGTCTCCCATCAACTGTCTCCTACATGGACTTTAGACACAATTTAATATACTACAACAGCGCTGAGAAGAAAAAATCTTGTAGATTGTTCATGAAGAAGAGATTTCACACCCTAGAGGTGGGCGATATAGACAAAAATTATTCTTATTTTTTAAATTATCTTAATCATTTTTGGATGACATTTTTTCACAATGCAACAGAAATGTGCTAAAATGCCTCTGTTAATGTCTTGGTTTAGGTTAAGCATTGCTCAAAGCATGAAAGGATCATAAAATTAACCACAAAAGGGAAGACATATCACTTTATACCATTGT
This sequence comes from Rhinogobius similis, assembly GCA_019453435.1. Lineage (NCBI taxonomy): Eukaryota > Metazoa > Chordata > Actinopteri > Gobiiformes > Gobiidae > Rhinogobius > Rhinogobius similis. The sequence goes on along the minus strand of CM033620.1, from coordinate 27,897,349 downwards.
TTGAGATATTACACTATTATTATTATTATTATTATTATTATTAATTAACCTTTATTTAACCAGGTGAGAACCCATTGAGATCGAAACCTCTTTTTCAAGGGTGACCTGGCCCCAGAGGGAAAACTAGACATGTATGTCTCTTTTAACATAGAAGATATACTGGATCCACATAATCAATTTCCGATATATCTCCCACCTCTACACACTCATATTTGAACATATTGTGTACAGAAAAAGTAGGTAAACGTACTTGTTTTGTTTAACAAATAGTTTATTTATTTACTTTCTAGGCCGAACGACGAGCCTACAGAGAAGCCGAGATCAGTATGATGGACGACTTATCGGAGGCGGATTTTCAGAAGGAGGAGGAGCCTCCCAGTCCAGCCCAGCCCCCCTCCCAGCAGCACACAGACCCCGCCTCCCCCACCGTAGCCATGACACCGGAGCCCGCTGCTCGGGGAGACCAGGCCACGCCCAGAGAGATAGAGTACCAGGTAAATCATTTTAATCTCCGACTCTGTGTATAATTGTATTGAATTACCTAATTGTTTGTTGTATTAGCAACATGATGCTGATACATTATATTTACATTGTGGCTGCCTGCAGGACGGCCGTGGCTTTGGCATCGGCACCCTGGTGTTTGGGAAGCTGCGGGGGTTTTCATGGTGGCCCGGTCGGATCGTGTCCTGGTGGGTGAGCGGCCGGAGTCGGGCGGCGGATGGCACACGCTGGGTCATGTGGTTTGGTGACGGCAAATTCTCAGTGGTGGGTTGGACATTTTATGTCTTGTAAAGTTTATACCGATACTGATTCCATTTCGTATGAATAATGAATAATGAAGGAATAATATATTTTCCTCTAAAGGTCTTTAAATTGTTACTCAATTGTAACTTTCCTTAAAGCAGACAATATAAAGTATAATCATATGTTTTTACTAGAGCTGCAACTAACAATCATTCTACCAATCGATTAGTCCAAGAATTATTCTTTTGATTAATCAGTTAGTTAAAATGCAAAAGACAGATCATGAAAAATATTTTTACTTAATTTGACACCGATGAAGCTTAAGCGAAGCCCGGTTGAGGATCCTGTTGAAGTACATTTATGGACAAAAGTGTCAAAAGTCAAAATTTACACATTTTCTCTGTCATTTTCATGATATTGCGGCTCATAAAAGTCATAAAACCTTTTTTAATCAGCTAAGGACATGTTTTTGAACCAATTTATAGACTAGTTAGTTTATTTCAGTTATCGTTAATGTTTCGACTTCGTCAGAATTGACCAAAAGCCTAAGTCAAAGAGAATGTATGACATACACTGTACTAGTTATCAAACCTGATGTCAATAAACGCATGCATAAAATGAAACAATTATGGATTTATCCTCTGCTTAAACATTTTAATTGGTCACAATCATCAAGACTAGACACACAAACATCAATAATAATACTGTTGTCCTGTTGATAGGTTTGTGTGGAGAAGCTTATGCTGTTCAGTTCCTTCTCCTCTGCCTTTCACCAACCGACCTACAACAAACAGTCCATGTACCGCAAAGCCATCTTTGAAGCACTGCAGGTAACGCCACAGAACTGACTCTTAGATTCTCAAAAAAAAAAAATCATCAGGGGACAATACACCTAAAAACACTCACCTACACTGCCAATGTTATATAATATATGAGCAATACAATCACTCATCCAGTCAATCAGTTTAGTTAAACTAGTCCCACTCCAAAACACACACATCTATACACTATTTACACACTGTATATACAATATTTTTGTCATGAACTACTTTTCTAAACAAGGGCTCTAACCGTGTTGTGATGTTGGTCCCTTCGTTCATGCATGTTTGTGTAATACTGTAGTCTGTTTGACCCACTTGTCTTAAAGTAGCCCAAAATGAGTAACAGTCCATGGTTACGTTGTATACAAACAGTAAAGGACGGGATGTCCACACATAATTGGTGTTTTCTTTGACATCAAAGGTATTTTTCCATCCAGACTGCCACGAGTTACAAACCTCACATCAGATTGTAGAGATTGCATGTGTGTTTGTGTCTAGGTGGCCAGTACACGGGCAGGCCGGCCTCTACCACAGTGTGACTCCAGTGATGAGGGAGAGGCCGTGGAGCAGCAGACCCGAGAGATGATCGAATGGGCCATGACCGGCTTCTTACCCGGTGGACCACAATCACTGGATCCTCCTGAGGGTAAGCAACAGTCACATGAGAGGGAAGTTGTTCGATAGCACATATTCTGAAAAACTGAGTTTGAGCTTTTTTTTCAGCTGTTCATACATTGTCCCTTCATCAGAAACATGTTTTTCGCTTCATTTAAGCTTGTTTATTGAATCCTGTTTAGTAAGTTTTCTCCCTCTGAGCCTCACAATACACTCCATTCAGAATTTTCTAGTTTTATGGTTTTATAGTTAGAGCTACTAGATTTTCTCCGCTCTATGTTTTTAAGTCCACAAATAATCACCAGACTTCTGAGCATTTCTGCCTTAAATTGTGATCACTACAACGTTAGCATGTCAGAGGCAAGCTAGCTTTTTAAAAATTTCCCCATGGTTTGTTTATTTCCCCACGGAAATTTCCTCTGTACTGTAGCTGGAGCTCTAACTTAATTCATGATATTTTTGTATATATATTTCTGTCTTAAAACATACGAAGCCAAAGGAAAGGTACTAATTTAGAAGCTAATGACAAGACAAAAGATGCATAATATGTCCTTTAAGTTACCTTGCCTCCATTCTAATCTCCATGTATTATTAAATACTGTCAATTAGTCTGGAGATGCCGCCACATAATTTGACTTCAGTGGGGCGGGACAAACATCCGCCAATCGGACAAACAGCGGACGTGACAACAGCACCACAAAAAGTACAGTTTATGTGTGAAAGTCAGCTGAGAGCTGTGGCTGTCAGTCCAAAATGACGTGTAGCTGTAAAGCTTCCTCTGGCTGTGGTTTTAACAACACGTCCTGGTCTTTAAAAAGAGAGAAGCCCCGAACATTTTCTCTTTCGTGGACGCCATCTTGCTTGTTATCGCTCGTAATCGCAGCACACCGGATGTGACGTTCTCCTCTCACGGCTCTGATTGGCTCAATTGCCGCAAAATAGAGGAAGTAAATGGTTTAGCGATCACGCCCATACCCACTTTCTTTCAAAATTAAAAGACTTTGAAAGATAGTGGGAATGGCTGGTCAGGTTATCCTTTAAGTGCACTCAATCACAATTTAAGTTTGAGATGCTATTTTCCTATATTCCTGTATTCTAGTGAACTTAAACTTCTGTCCTTGTCTTGATAGAGGAACAAAACCCATATAAGGAGGTGTACCATGAAATGTGGGCAGAGCCTGAGGCAGCTTACACACCTCCACCTGCAAAGAAGCCACGCAAAAACGCAGCAGAGAAGTCGAAGATCAGAGAGGTCATTGACGAGGGCACTAGAGGTAAACAGACATTTACACTGAGAATCTTGTGTGGCAATGTTTAAACTGATTTAATGCTAATTATGACTTTTTTTGTATTAGAGAGGCTAATATTTGAAATAAAAAAGAAGACAAGAAACATAGAAGGTAAACATACTGAACACTGAATACTTTTTTGTGCCATGAAACCTATAATAATTTGTTCTAATGTTGATAATTATGTTTCTTTTCACAGATATCTGCATTTCTTGTGGAAGCCTCAACGTCTCTTTGGAGCATCCTCTCTTTATGGGAGCCATGTGCCAAGGCTGCAAAGTACGACGTTTGACTTGAAAATATTTAGATCACATCATTTCAAAACATAATTTGTCTGTGATGTTGTATTAATAATATAAAACTACTACTACTAATAATAATAATTGAATTGTCTTTCCTGCTGCAGAACTCATTCCTGGAGTGTGCCTATCAATACGACGATGACGGATACCAGTCGTACTGCACCATCTGCTGTGGAGGCAGAGAAGTGCTCATGTGCGGCAACAACAACTGCTGTAGGTCAGTGGAACAAAACCTCTTCTATGACTCAAATAAATGTGGTTTTGATTTCATATTTACCGTAACTGTTTATCCACAAATGCCCAAATATGATGCAGTCGTCCCCAGAGTGAATCAGCAATAAGTTTATTTACTGGTCCTAAATTTAGGCGCCGTATTGATCGCTGTTAAAAAATATAGAGGCATCCACCCAGGGACAGGCATCACAATAGAGACCCCTGTGGCACAACATCAAGCAGTGAAAGCTTTACTCTCTCACAGCAGAGTCATCTTAGGGTTGGGCGATTTTGACAAAAATTAATGTTTTTATATTTTTTGGAGTATCCTGATAACGATAGACAATATGTAAGTTAAAAAAAAAGGCTGGGAAACACATCTTTGACATATTAGTTTAAGTTTAAGTATCAGACAAATGTGAAATGTCTGTAAAATGAATCACAAAAGTGCAGAAATATCACAATATACCCTTATTTTAAACAACAAAACTTTTTTTTCATTTTTCATTTTAATCATATCTTTTTGTAGCATTTTGTACCATAAATGATATACTTTATATTCAATATTATCTAAATTAAAATATATCGTCCACCTCTAATTCACGTGCACTACCAATTGAGCTAGCATTGGCATATTACTCATATTATCTTCTAAAAAAGTTATTAGAATTATTGAGTAAAGTAAAGTCAGTACATGGTTGGTAATAATTAAAGCATTAAATGACACATTTTTTAGACGAATGGCCACTAGAAAATGTTGTGGTGAGCCAAGGACACACTCAGATGTCACGTCTCTGTTCCCCTGCAGGTGTTTTTGCGTGGAGTGCGTGGACTTGCTGGTCGGGGCAGGCTCGGCGGCTGCAGCCATCCAGGAGGACCCGTGGAACTGCTACATGTGCGGGCCGCGGAACACCTACGGTCTGCTGCGGCGGCGTGACGACTGGCCCTGCAGGCTCCAGCACTTCTTCGCCAACAACCACGAGCAGGACTTTGTACGTGCACTTTGTCGTTGCACGGGTAGAACTGCATATGTTATGTTTATGCACTTTTTTGTTTTTTTTTTACCATTTCTGGGCTTACGCGGATGATATGAGATAGATCCATAATGTCCATAATTATTAAAATTTTAATGTGTTTGGACAAATATACTATATTCACTATCATAGCGTAATTTATCAAAAGCCAGTTGATTTGTTCCACACATTGCTTCTAGAGACACACACTACCTGCTATCATGATGACAGTAAATAATGTACAAGAGAGAGTTGTTTTTGTCAATATATTGTAACATCTAGTTTTCAGTGTTACCATCTTAATTACTAATTCTACAGCCTGAGTAAGTAACAGGAAGGGAAAACATACACTAGAAAACCAGAACATCCAAGTTCACTCAACTACTTTCTTAATATCCCTCAAATGCAACATGAACATCCTCGATCCAGGAAGCAAACTACTTATTTAAACATATTAATCTTCCATTATTAATGTCTGCCTTGGGCCTTTGGCTGAAGGAGCCGGTCTGATTCATAAATAAACTAAACATTCTGTAGCTGTCCGTGAATTACAATTGCTATGATGATATTGTTTTTGTTTTCAGGAACCAGCCAAGTTGTATCCTCCAGTTGCAGCAGAGAAAAGGAAGCCCATCCGAGTACTGTCGCTGTTTGACGGCATCGCCACAGGTGACCACAGATTTAATTAGAATACAGTATTTTGTGTCATTGTGCCGTGTTACCTTTTGAAACAGTTTTCCATCAGCAGAGGTGGGAATACTTTACATTGAGTTACATTTACTTGAATAACCTTTTTAAGAAAGTGTTTTTTGAGCAGTTTTTGGACACCATACTTTACTCACTTCTTGTATAATATTTAGTTTGAAGTAACTATACTCTTACGTGAGTAAACATTTTGGTTCCTCTTTCCACTGTGATTAAGTGTACAAGTGGCAAAAGCTTTTTAACAATATTCAGTTATTTGAACATTTGTGTTTCTTGCACCACTCCTTCAGATATGATTTTGTTTTCCAAATGTTTGTGCCTATCCTTTGCAAATACCAGATTTTGTACATTATTTATTTTTATTTATTTTATTTTTTTATTTAACCTTTATTTAACCAGGAAAGTCCCATTGAGATTAAAAACCTCTTTTACAAGGGAGTCCTGGCCAAACATTTATGGGTTTGTCTTACCAATTACTGTTACATAAACATAAAATTATGAATCAGATGTTAAGTGCAGACAGTTACTTTTACAGTTACTCTCACTTGAGCAATAGTTTCCCAAATACTTTTTTACTTTTTACTTTTATTTTGAAACAGTGTTACTCTTACATTTTCTGGCTACTCTAGTCACCTCTGTCCACCAGTAGTAGCAGTAACACTCTTTGTTCGCAGGTCTGTTGGTGCTGAAGGACTTGGGGCTCCAGGTGGATAAGTACGTGGCCTCAGAGGTGTGTGAGGACTCCATCACTGTGGGGATGGTCCGACACCAGGGACGCATCATGTACGTCGGGGATGTCCGCAACGTTACACGCAAACATGTGAGTAAGACATGTACTGTAGGTGGGCAATATATCAACATTTAGATAATATTGTGAATATTGTATTTAAGATATGCAACATTTGAATATTGAGGTTATCGGTTATGGTTAAAAAAAGAATGAAATAAAGTTAGTTTCAAACTTTCAACTTTCAAACAAGGCTATAAGGTGATATTTTTGCACTATATTTTTTTGCACTTTTGTGACTGATTTTATCAGCATTTCAAACTTTTCTGGTAAGTAAACCTTAACTAATACATATAATGATATATATATATATATATATATATATATATATATATATATATATATATATATATATATATATATATATATATATATATATTTTTTTTTTTTTTTTTTTTTTTTTTTTTTAAATATATAAAGCAGAATAGAAAACAGAAAAAACAGAACTCTACCAGAGAGGGAACTGGGGAAAAAGGCAGCAAAAGACATTCAAAGAAAATTAAGGCAGATATAATTGTCCAAAGTAAACGTCCCATTTGATCCAAAGTATCCATTTTAAAATTACATCTGATTTCAAATTAGGTCATTTTTTTTTCACCTAAATACATTTTATTTATTGTAAACCCATCAAGATAAAGAAAAATGATGATCTTGTAATGTTCTGATAAAAAAGTATCAAATAAACCAAGGTGTGTTGTGTATGGGGCCATGATACGATCATTATGTTTGATTTTGTACTTTATGATTTTGTCATTTCAGATCGAAGAGTGGGGACCGTTTGACCTGGTAATTGGAGGAAGTCCCTGTAACGACCTGTCAATAGTCAATCCTGCTCGAAAAGGCCTTTTTGGTAAGACATTTGAAGTAAATGCATCTAGTCATATTGTTCGAATTTCAACCACTGTCAGCTTTTGATGATGTAGCAGGGTTTCATCTGAGTTAACTTCAGCAAACAAGACTGGCTGCAGTTAAATGTGCACTCAAAATCTGAATATTATCAGATTTTTGGAATTATAAGATGGTTAAAATAAAAAATAAACAGCAAAAACAACTCATTCTCTCTAATCGTGTTATTACTGGTTAGGTCACATCAGAATTTGTGGTTTGTATGTCATTTAAGTAATCTTAAAGATAATATTCAGATCTTGTGGTGCCTGAAGACACAGCCACTGAAACTGAAAATGTTCATATATTTTTCAGAGGGAACTGGGCGGTTGTTTTTTGAGTTTTATCGACTTCTTCATGAAGCTCGGCCAAAACCTGGTGACGAAAGGCCTTTCTTCTGGCTCTTTGAAAACGTGGTTGCCATGGGAGTCAGCGACAAACGGGACATCTCGCGCTTTTTAGAGGTAAGCGCCTCGTTCAGGTTGTACTGTATGATGACGTTAGACAGACCAATGCTGTTGTTATGTTTCAGTGTAACCCAGTCATGATCGATGCTAAAGAGGTCTCTGCAGCTCATCGCGCACGATATTTCTGGGGAAACCTGCCCGGCATGTCTAGGTACTGCACAAACCAACTGTTGTATTGTCAACTCTATGAATTCATTAAAGTGCACATGACAAGTTCTTGTGTTTTTCTAAATAATTGTTCATTTGGTGTGATAGTCCCTGTCAACAATATTTGTATCATTTTACATCAGTCAAATTGCTGTTTGTTGAAGTGTTTGTTGAAGTTGAAAATTACAGGAAGTATAATACTGACTTTTAAAATGTAATCCCTCTGTCATCAATAAGTGACACTCCAAAATGCATGGGAAATTTACACACAACAGACACAATCTTCTGACAGTTTAATCAATCATTTAATAAAATAAAGGTGTTATCAGCCGTTATTATTTGTCAAATCATGTATGGATTTGCCCTTGTTTACAGAAACAGTTGTGGAATTACCTCTACGTGTGTCACATGTGCTGCTCATGTCCAACCAGGAAGCAACATTATAAACATCAATAAAACTGTCAAACTGTGAAAAAAATATAATCATGTTCACTAGGTTCTGGTGAAATGTGTCGTCTAATCTGTCATATTGGCCTCTTCTTTTCTAGGCCTCTTTCACCAATGGTGAATGACAGGCTGGACCTACAAGAGTGCCTTGAACACGGCCGTACAGCAAAGGTATGTTTTACTTTTATTTGCATCATTAAAATAGTAATGTCCTGATTCTCAGTTGGTTGACAAGGACCCTAGACTTGATTTATGACTCCAAATTAGTATTTTTGCTGAATGAAAAGGTAACTTTTTGTATTACCATAATTTAACTTGGTTGTAATATGCATGTGCAGTATATTAGTCACCCACCATGGCTCGACACAGCAGTGGAAGTAAATTCATTCAGAAAAATAATGCTAAAATTGGGTCCTCAAGGCCAGATGAGAACCATTTGTATTTTTTTTTCTCTTGAATTCTGTGAGACTTCACCCTTTTCTCCAAAGAGGTTTAGCTTTAGCATTAATAGGATTGATGTGTGTTTGTCCTTGTGTGTCTCTGTGTGGGCTTGGTGTGCGGGTGTGACTTTCAGTTTGAGAAGTTGCGTACGATAACGACACGCTCCAACTCTGTGAAGCAGGGGAAAGATGAGCATTTCCCCGTCTACATGGACAACAAGGAGGACATCCTGTGGTGCACTGAGATGGAGAGGTACTGCTCTTTTGACTCACAGTTTACGGCCGACACAAGGATATGAACAGTATGACCGTGTTGATCATAGCAGCATTAAACAGTTTCTTATGCAGGAAATATAAAATAGCCTTATAAAATTACCCAACATTATGTTTTGTGGTTGAACGTCAACAGAACTCAAATAGTAGACTCACGCTCCAGTTTGACAAACTGGATAAGAGCTCAAAATCTAGACGAGACGTTGTCCAGAGGCTCGGTGTAGCTGCACCAGTTTATTACAAGAAATCAAAGCCCACATCACACGCGATGTTTTAGAACCAACAACAAACATGGTGTCACTCTTAACTCTATCTAAAACAGTAATCACATCGTCATGTGCATTGCAGATGAACATATTTACCGTTTGCACCTTGTAAACGAAGTGCAGAATTGACATGTTTTTGGGGCCATTTCACCATAGATTTGACCCACAATGCAACAGTTACCACGCTTACATTTCTAGTCATGTGACCCACCTTTGTTATGATGACCATATTACAATGTAATATCGCTATATTTTTTTTAACCCATTTTATACAATATTTTAAACTCAAATAATTAATAAAACATTTAAAATGATCAAAACTTTGAAATAAAACACAATTCAACTGTAGTTAGTCTTGACTTGAAGGCTGGGTAAAAAAAACCCAACATATTTGCATAGATTACAACAGTTATATACTATGCAAATGTTCTTCAGTTTCTGAAACAAAGACCAATAACACAACTTAACCATGAAGAAAATACCTCAGCACGTGTTTAGGACCGTTGTCATAGTGATGAACAATTTAAAACAAAAATGTTGCATAAAATAGGAAGCTGAAACCCACGAATTGTAACGGCACCATTTGTCTGCCTTTGTTTATGATTGTTTTAACTGAATGTCTCTCTGTTGGCAGAGTATTCGGCTTCCCCGTGCACTACACCGACGTGTCCAACATGAGTCGTTTGGCCCGACAGCGACTTCTGGGGCGCTCCTGGAGTGTCCCTGTCATCAGGCACCTTTTTGCTCCACTGAAGGAGTACTTCGCCTGCAACTAGTCCTGACAAGTCTCTCACACACAGACAATACGACAAGATGGCACACACACGCAGCTCGTACATGAAGGTTGGCTGACACACAGACATACACAAAGGACTTCTTCGCAAATAACTAGACCTTTTAGTCCCCTGGTGCTACTCCTAAGAGCAAAGTCGATTTATACACTTATAACTGGTGCACGACTCTGGTCTACTCACTCAGCCTGATGTCTAGGTCTGTGTCCTCCAGGGGGCACTAAACATACAACTTCCTGTTTTTAGTACCTATATTAACACAAACTATTCCATCTGAACCACTTCCCGGAGTTCTGGTGCATAGTGACATGCTACAATCACTGGTTTTTACTCTGATGCTGGTCGCACACTGACAATAGTCCTACAAATGGTGCAACACTTAACTACTATCTACTTTTATGTGTTTTTGGTGCTTAAGGGAGAACCTGATCATGTTGTTTTAGCCGCTGCAGTTTTAAACTGAAGACACAAGAATTGTAATCATGAAATTTGAAAAGTTTTAAGAGCATAAACGTGTGATTGATTTAAAAGACCATTGCAATTTAAAATGTTGAGGTTAGCTTTTTAAAGTTACATGAAAACGCAGCAGTTTTTTGTTGTGAGCTTTTTAAATTATTTATATTTTTTTAGAACAACAAAAACTCTTTTCTTTTGAATTCTTATTATTCTTTTTTTTTTTTTTTTTACAGATACAGTTCCTATTACATTTTATTGTGGTAGCTGCAGGTCTAAACACATCAGGAAAGTGTACAGAGGAGGTGTTTAGACTGCCCTCTGGTGGCTTCCATGTCTCCTTTGTAGGTTAAATTATTTCTTCCAAAGTAGCAAAACATGACTTTGAAACAGGTCTAAAACTGAGCGCGCTGAGTGTGTTCAGTTGCTGCTCAGTCACTTGAAGTAAGAGTACTATCCTCCAGTCAACGCAGCTAATGTCAGACGCTTTGCAGGTTTTCGACTGTATACAATATGAACGAAGCAGACAGCCCTGTTTAAACCATCTATAACTTTACATTAAGCACAGCTGAGCAGACCATTTTTAAACTACCTGCAAACTTGGTATTGGACAATGAAGTCTATCATCACAATCATTTGTCAATATATATTACACTATCAAGGGGTATCAATTTCAGACAGAGAACTAGTATGTACCCATAATCTAACCACAAATGCACTAAAATTAAATGCTTTGTACCTGCCATTGTGGAAATGTAGTTATTTCTGGTAGAAAAGTACATGTTCAGAAAGTGAGGTATTGCAAATCACTGATAATACAGAAGTATAATTGTTTTAAACCGGGTTGTCTTTGGGAAAAGGCCTCTTCAGTCTGGTGCTCCAAGTAAACATTTCCCGGGAAGCCTTCCACAGACCAGTGTCAAAACTGGACCCCGTACTTTACTTACCACAGTACAACCAGCAGCTTTATTTTGCAGTCTTAACTTACTGTTTCTACAACCAACCTTCAGGTGCTTTTTTCAGCTCTTTTCTACAGTGCTCTTACAGGTTACAATCACAGGAATCAAACATGGTGCAGACTTATTCAAAAGTCACCTGTTATACTCATGGCTCACTGTCTTTAATTTGGGCTTTTCTCAAATGTTGTTTTTACAGATAACTATCAACAATCTTTTCTGATTTGGTATTTATTTGGCAAAAGTTTTACATCAAATGCTTGTCTCAAACTGAGAAATAGCGTCACATGTAACCCATACTTCTCTTTTTTCATTTTAAAGAAGACTACAACTAATTTTAACTTATCTAATTTTGCAAAAATAGTTGAAATTCAATACCACATTCACTCTTTTATGCTTTCTCAATTAACAGATGTATTAAAGCCATAAAGTATAATAGGTGACTTTGTACCTTTTTAAACTTTGACACACATTTGCATACACACTGTGCTTTCCATCGCCGCCTGTTGCCACCAGGCCTCTACTCAGTCCACTAGGGGGCGCCACACCTCCTAGGGGCTTTTGGTGCTCCCAGCCCCTTCTCCTAAACCCGCCCGCTCCCCTCCCAGGTGCTGCATGTCAGTCAGTCCGTGTAATCAGCTTCATGATGTTAGATTAGGGAGTAATGATAATAATAATAATGGTAATAATAACTACAATAATAACCTGTTATCGTGTGTAAGTGTGTGTGCTGTTACAGGTGGGTGCAGCGTTCAGTCTCGGCCTATAGACGAGAGAGGCTAGAGAGCGCATATTTACAGTTAGTTACCGTATAGTGACTTGTCTATTGTGCACAAGGACAAAGGATGAAAAGGAGCAGCTTCTGAATGCACTCGATCAGGACAAGCTGAAATAATACTTTTTTATAAGTTTATAAGTAAGTGTAATATTTAACTAGAACCTGGCGGTATTGACAAAAATGAGTATCTCCAGAACAACAGTCGATAATATGTCAGTCCAACAGAAATGTGTTGAGAAGTGTCTTTGAGGTTGAATTATCAGACAAATATGAAACATCATATACCCTTTTTTGAAAGTATTTATTTTATTATATTCACATTTTGCATATCTTCAAAACATTATATACGATAGCATGTAAATTTTCATGTTTTGCCCACCTCTGTTCTATACCGTAATCATATAAAAGATCAGACGTTGAAATTTATTCTGAGTTAACCCAATATAATGACTATTACTGTATTTCTGATACTTGCCCAAGACATGGACTAACCCTAACCCTGCAGGGACATACTGTTGTCAAGAAACATGAATGCAGAGTTCTAGGGTCTATTTCTAGGACTATAATGTATATTAATATAAAACAATGCTGAAACAATTAAACAGTTACGATTAGGAGTGAACGACATTGACAAAATTAATATCTGTAAAACTTGTCTGTTAGTTAAGGCTTAAGTATCAGAAAAATGCTAAATTACTGTAAAATTAATCATAAAAGTGCAGAAATATCACCATAAACCCTTAACTGAACTTTAACTTTTTTTCATTTCCATTTTGTTGCTTTTTTCACTATAAATGATATAATCAATATTCTAGTTTTACATACCTCCAAAACAACATTCACAATATTAACAACATTTAGAAATATCGCTCACTTCTAGTTACATTTACTAGTATAAAATGTAGTTCTGCTTGTACTGTTTGAGTGCACACATGGACTCCTACTTAAGAACTGGTGTGATATTTTAGAAGAATGAAAAGGGGATGATGTCTGTTTTAGCCTATGGACAGCTTTTAGGCTGAAAAATGCGCTGTTTTTTACTGATACAAACTGAAACACGTTTAAAACACTGTCCATTACAAATCAATGCACAGACACACGGCCAACACGATACAACAGTGGCGCTCGCATCTCAAGGACTTAAAGGAAGATGACCTTTTTAAGGAAGGGAGGCAATGGTGGATGTTTTCAAAAAGGTGCTAAAATTTTATCTGAAAATAAGAAAAATATATTGTTAGGAGTTTTAAATCAAGTTTGTCTTTACATGACTGTATTTAAGTTTGTCGTAGTAATGAAAAAGGCACTATTATTATTTTACTCTTGTATGAATATGAACTAATTAAAAGGCATTTTAACTTTGTACTTGAAACAATGTAAGAAATGAAACGTGAATAAAAGGACTGTTTCTTGTGATACATTGTGTTTTTTTATTTTAAAAATGGCACCTTGATTTGTAATATTTATACTTATTATTAACACTGGATTCTTTGCTAATTCTGAGCCTAAGGCAAGTATGCACAGTGTACTGCTCAGACATTCTTTATAATAGTCAAACGAGTGGAAGGAAGTCAAAAATCATTATCTGGAGTTCAGATCAGATTATTGAATGTCATGTCAACTGTTTGATCTGTTCTGAGTAATCTGATTGCTTTCTGATTGTTCACACCAGGTTTGAACAAGTTTCCAAATTTGGACAAAGTAATGTAGCAAAGACAAAAATCAAAGAGAAAATCTTAAAATATTGTAAAAGGGAGTTATTATTAAATTCATTGTACTTTGTTTCCCAAATGCAATCACTACAATTCTAAAACCTTTAAATAACTGGCCTGTGTGGCGTGTTTTTGATGATCAGATTTCTCTTGTAACACACACCGAAAATTAAATCTTCTTATTGGGTTATTTGATTATTCTACTTATCTGAAGTTCACTGACCATGCAGTGTACCCACTGTAACATGAAAAGGCTCAAGCCACAACCTTCTTGACACGACACTGGACACTGCTCCCTCAAATATAAACCATTATAGCTGAGCTCTAGTTAAATGGATCAGACCTGTTCTTTCAGGGGAGACTGAGGATGATGTCAGTGCTGTTGCTCTTCATCTCCATATGATGCTTTCACTTGTATCAGGGAAACTTAGATTTAAAGGATTCTTAAGGGTTTGGCTGTAGAGTAAATAATAGGGCTGCAACTAACAATTATTTTAGTTGTTGATGAGTCAGCAATTTCCCCCCTCAATTAGTTGACTTGTCAAACAATTATTTCCATTGTGCAGATTTGTGAGATTTGTTAACTACATTTTACCCCAAAAAAGTTTAAAATATGGTGATTGGAGAGTTCTAGAAAGAAAATATCCATGATTAAGAATTATTATTGAGATTATAGAAATAGATTATTGTTTTTAGACATTTTGATTTACTAATACTGCTGTCTTTGCAATAAAAGTTTTTTTTTTTTTTAACATAGTATGACGGTTATTATTGTTATGATCAAAACAGGACAATGATTATTTATTACAGTCAAAGTTAGTCAAATGACTGTTGCAGCCCTTCTAAATTATATGTGTTTTCAAACTTGAGAATCTAAATAGTTGTGATGAGGTAGCTCACAAAGACAAACTCACATTATTATTAGGCCTCTTTAATCCTTTATCCATTTTTTTTTTTTTTTTACTGAAAGAACTTGTAGCATTAATGCAACTGTTCTCTCCACTTTCTTCTACTTTCCATTAGTGTTGACTCCACTTACAAACAGATGAGGGAATCCAGGAACAGAATAAACACAATACGTTAAGCACAATACAAATATACTGCCATTTTCAAAGTTTAGACATCTTAGACTTTGCATTGACTTCAGTCTGAACTTTTCATCATACTAAAAGGATGAACACTACACAAATTAATTGAAATTTTCCAGTTTATTGTATTATTTTGCCTACTTGGATATAATTTATTTTCTATTAAACATTTTTGAATTGAAATACATTTGCAGAATTATTGTGTTCTTTCTTTTTAAGATCCCTTTATTGTCATTGAATGAAAGAAACAAACAATGAAATTACTTTTAGCTACTCCTGCTACTGTACAGACAAGACAACATTGTGAAACATTACATTCATGGCACAAAATTCCTTACTTTTCAAACAACAACCTTTAGATCCCACACCCAAAACAATAATAAATCACAGGAACAGAGTACACACTAAGAAGCACCATTATACTTCCCACAAAAGCCCATTTGACCACGCCACGCGCTGCTGATCAGAAATATGGTTCATCAACATCTGAAGGTAACCACTGCCCAATCCGTCGTTTTTCCTACATCCAGTGAAAGCGCCATCTGTCTCCGGAGGCAGGAGACCACACGCCCCTGTCTCCCCCAAACCTGAAGACCACATCTCTGCTCCCATTGGCCCATCCTCGCTGTCTCTCGGCCTGTGATTGGCTGTTGGAGGCAAAAGCATCTGCGGCTCTCGGTGGCAGCTGCTGTGCGCGAGTCTGAGCTTTGCAGCGGAGCGGATCTGGATATCTGGAGAAAACGGGTAAGACATTCAGTAACATATCGAGGAGTAACAATAATCGGTCGCCTGAGAGTTTAAAGCGTGCTGGTGTGTGATATCTTACGTAGAAACGCGTTATTTTCCGCTGTTAATCGTGTTTTTGTTGGTGATTCAACATCCACACGTTTTGTTCCCATTCATTCTCTGCTTGTTTCACTCATTTGAACACAATGCCAAGACATACAATTGCACACTCTAAATCTAATGACTATATCCGTTATATTCGACATCTGACTATTATTTATGAGTGCCAACAACGATATTACATTTGGTTTACAGTGAAGATTAGACGGCTTCCTCGCGACGTCGAAATGCGTGCAAAGATTGGACTCTTTTACGCGCACCATCTTTGCCTGATACACAGCAAGTGCAATTGCCAGGTATTATGTAATTCTATTGTGTTGTTATTCCTACGTGTACCGCGTTTAGTGGAGATACGTGTGGTCGAGTTTTGTGCCAGGAACACGGTGCACCCACGTTGTAAATAACCTGTCCATCTCATTGCGTGATGCGGACTTTACGCACAGAGCTTGAGGTTTTATTTCTATTTTTCTGCAAAGATTCGTCAGCTTTTTAGTGATGCGTGCTCTATAATCGATCGATTTGAGTACATCCAATTCAGTTTGTCAAGCAACAGATAATCATTTGATTGGAGGATGATTACGCATCCTCACGCCTAAGTCTTTTTCTAGATGTTCTTAGTGCATTTTTGCCATGCATTGTCAGCATAATTAAAGAGTCTTTAGTTGTAAAGCATAACGTTCAATTGCCACTGGTTGCATCACTTTATATAAGATGTGGTGGGGACGGTGTTGGACCAAAGCTGCTGTCTGGCTCCATGTGCACTGATGCTGCCACACCCCTCAGCATCACCGCATGTAATGTCCTGTACATCTATAACACTGTGTCCTTTTCTGCAACATGATCGATGTCTCTGAGCGCTTTCCTGCTCGGTCATGTAGAGGTTAAGATATGCTCCTCAACAAGTGTCTGGTGTGCAATTAGAGTCTGATTGTCTGTCAATGCCACGCAGTGATTTTGCTGCAGGTGTGGTCAGTTTTCTCAGGGAGACGGCACAAGATGAAATGTAGAAAATGAATACTTTAATGGTAAAGTTGACCATTGACTGATTACATATTATAGCTGTTGTCTTCCCCCAAAGCCTTGTAAAGTCTAATGTCTAAACTGCTTAGCTTTGTTGTTATAATCTCTGCATCTTGCATCAGCAGATACCAACAAGTCATTAATAATTGAGTTCATTCAACAGGTTTCTTCGGTCTTTTTTATGGGGTTAATTAAGTTGAACCTCAAGATAAGCAGTTGGCATCTGCAAATTAATTAACATGAACCATTTTTGCTCTAAAGTCTACAGTGACAGTGACATCACCGCTACTTACAACCAGTCCCACTGTAATTACGACTACTACAAGTTAGTGTTGCTATGATACTAAATTTTAAACTCGATTTTTATACAAAGGATTAGGCACAATATTAGAAACCAATTTTGATACTAAAATGATAATGAAAATCCCCTTTTTTATTTTAGACAAAAGTCGTTTATAACATGAAATAATAGTTCTTTCAATGTTGTCTTATACTTGATCTGATCTTAAGTGTCCTATGTATGTGATTTTTTTTCGACAATTCAGTACTAGTTTAGTACTGATTAGTATCTTGCTACATTTTTACTGCTGTTGCTTTACTACGTCCACCAAAGACATCACTACTATTATTGCCCATCCTGTTAGACTATATACTCTTGCTCCTTCACTGCATTTCTTTTGGTCATTTACAGACAGATTATTCAATCTAATCAAGGATTTCCATTGTGTCACTTAAGGTGTGATCTCACTCTGTTTAGTGTCAAAAAGGATAATTATAACATCTCTTTATGTTTGACATAAATGTTAGGGCTAGGGGGAGGGTTTAAATGATTTATACTCCCTACAGCATAAAGGAGAAGGCATGTGAAATATTTTGAGATTGGTAAGAGTTTAATCTGCCTTTTTATTGATAAATATTAATAAATGCAATTACTAGTAGTTTTATACATAAATATTGTTATTATGAAATATAGGTTTAGAAAAATGTTGATCCATCCATCCATCAGAACTTGTAAAATTATTTAGTGAAGAAAATTACATTGTATTGTACAGAGAGAGATTATGATCCTTGTGATATGTCATGTTTTCTCTTGTATTGTAACAACATTACAATGGCTTCACTAAATGATATGAAAGGCAACCAGGTAATGCCAATATCCCGAGGGCTTCTTCATGTAATCGTCTCTTTATTTCTGACTAATGGCCCATTCATCCATGCACCTCAGCCTTCCCTGTATCTGTTCGTCCTTACATGCCTCTTCATCATTGGACGGTCAGAGTGTGTTGGTTTTGACATTTTAAACCCTCTCGTGTGACCACGGCTCTGTGGCTGTGAGGAGCAGGGCAGGAGTCAGCAGCTGTCTGCTCAGATCTGCATCAGCTCTCACATTTGACGCCACACGTGTTTGGCCCAAACACATCCAGGGACTTTCAGATGGTTTCTAAATGTGTCGCCTTGATCCAAAAATACCTCACTTTTGTTCATCGCTGGCTGCAGGTTTTATTGTTTTGTTTGCCCCCTTTGACAGCAACCAACAAACACCCCCTTCTATTGGTTTTAAATATGTCCCATAATATCAGTTATTATATTTTAACAATCCAGTAATATGCTAAAACGTCCCTATAAATGTCTTTATTGGGGTGTCACTGGGCCACAAAAGTGAATGAACTGAAAATTACTCACACATTCAGAAATAGATCCTACACTGCAAGTTTGAAATCTTTTCTTTAATCTTTTTGATATTTTTCCATATTCTAACTCACTACTTTTTATATTACATTAGATACAACAAGTATGAAATCACTACATCAGAAACAAAACAAAAGTTGCACCAGACAGTTGTGAGGGCTTTAATAAACCAAATATTTACGGGGCAATTGAAGCTTCTGTGACAGCTCATGTTAGCTGTTTTGGAGATGAAGTCAAAGAGATTAGATTAGCTTTCAGAATGGTTTGTGAGGTTGTTACTAAGAGGCTGTCATAGAATAGCCCTGGATAAATAGAATTGATTTTCATCAAGAATAACGCGTGACAGAAAAACAAACTAATCTTATTTTAACACAAAACGAGACTACACTGTTCTCTTTTAAGTTTATGGCAAAACAGGGTTGTTGGATGAGTTTAAAGGACATTTATGTGTAAAAATATAATCAAGGGAAAAATGTGAAAATTGGCCCTACATATCGACTTAGGGTTATATCGGTAGAGTTTATTGAACATCAGTTTCTCTGAATTCTGAATAACACACATCGGCCGATCTCTAATTTCTCCTTTTTGTTCCCAGAGAATAATTGTATCAATAATCAGTGAAATGCAGGGGATTAATCATGCAAAGGGGCCTGTTGTCCCAATGCCCAAGATTAGACCCACTTAAAATGAATTTATTTTAGAGGGAGTCCATGTGAGGAGTCTTGTCCAGGGCCCGAAATTTCTATAGACAGACCTGTACTGTATATTATAGTTCTCTTAACGGTGACAGTGACCCTCAATGTGACGCTTCACTGAAGGAACAGACTGTGCACCCTAATGCTGATGCAGAAACAGCCGCAGTAACAGACACTATTCTCCCTTTAACTAAGGGCATTGAGCGGTGACCCCTTGCTGCTGCTCATTCATTATTCATAGACCTGACTAAACACTGTGGACCTGGTGTGTCCATTGCACAGGTCTTTATGAGCTCATTTCACATAACACTGGATTAATGTGTTATATATTCAGGGGCAGCTTGGTTTGTACAAAGTGGGAAACTGTCTGTCAGTGACACAGCAGAGTCAGCACACACTTCATTGATGTGTCAAGAATAGATTTGAGCTTTCAAATTTGGGTCTTTGGAGTTTTTTTTCTTCAGAGTTTTGAAGAATATATTAGGCACAAGTCAAGATCTAGGTTTAGTTGTTGGGGAAAATCAGATAAACTTGATAAATTTGAGCAGAATAAAGTGATGAGCATTCTCTTTTATTTAGTCTTTGCCACATTTGTGTTATGCATAATTTTTCTGGTCAAAACCTGCTCATGTGTGAACAATCAGAAAGAAATCAGATTACTCACATCAGATTAGGGCTGCTCGATTACGGAAAAAATTATAATCACAATTCTTTGGCTCATAATTGAAATCACAATTATGTCAAAAAATTACTTCTATATTGTCAAAGTATGGACTGAAAATATTTGATTTGTAATGTTTTAGAAAAGGAGTGCACTTTGAGCAGAAAGCAGTTCTTGTATTTACAATGCACGATACAACAGTTTTGTAACTGAATAGAGCAATAATTTAAATCAGGATTATTTACAATTAATTGCACAACCCTACATTTTACATGACATTTCAACAATCTGCTGACTCTAGAAATCAGATAATGGTCAGATTTTGGTGCACATGTAAACACTGGGAGTGAGACCATGCCATTGAAGCATTTCTGCTACGTTTGGTATAAAACATAACGAGTCTCCAATGACAGTTTTAACTTGTGTCACATTCCATTTCTAACACATTTGTCACATGTTTGCAGGTTGTTCCTCATCCACACGGACATAAACATGGACGCTTCTGTGTTGTTTATACCTTGTGTCACTTCAAACTGTCACACTCATTCTGCAATCAATATGTTCACCATCTCTGTGTTCAAAATGGTTCACCATTTTGCACTGACAAAGTTTGTATGTCATGACTAGGGATGTCACAATATAAAATTGTAATGTTATGGTTATTGTGAGAAAAAAATGTAAAGATTTAACGATTATTCACAATTACAGAGACTACAATCAAACAACAGTAAAATTATGAATTTCATTCTCATTGTCTTAACATGTCACTATTCCTCAAGTTTGTAACCAGTTTTATGAAATCGAACTTTCAGAATGACAAAATTAAGTTAATGTGAAAAAAATATAAAAAATTTGGTCTATAGATCGAACTAAAAAAGACTTAATTTTGCTTCTAAAATTGTCACGATTATCATTTCTTGGTTGTTATTGTGCCTTGAACAATAAAGATTATCGATTAACCTTTAAAATTCATAACACAGATCAAACAAGTGATAATCATTGCGAACGATTGACCAGACACAATACTTCAGTGTCCATTGGCCTGTTGAGTCAGCATTCCTGTTTCCACTCACTGGGTCAGCTGTGTGGGTTTGATTCTGGCTAAACGGAAAATATGAGAAACCTTTCCTTTAATTATCAGTTAGAGCAGACCTCTACTTGGTGGTTTCACGTCGCCCTTTATTTCCTGCCATTGCTGCTTACAATTGATACAAGACTATTTTTATTTTATTTTTCTCTATCAAGTCGACTGCTCTTGTACTTGAAGCTCCTCAGTGTTAAGTATAGGCTGCTCCGCTCATCTCCACGGTAACAGCTCTTTTATCTGGCTCCGTATAAAGCCTGTGGGGCTGCTTTCTGCATCGACCCCCTCTCTGCTTCATCACACTCTCAATATACAATGACCTGGATTTACTTTACATCTGTCTCTGGTATATGTTTTATGTTTCAATATTTTATTGGTTAATATGTTTTTTGGTAGTCACAGCTGTAGTTTAAGCACTACTAGGGTTGTCACAATTGTCACAATACTAGAATTTCAATTTGGATTTTTTATACGATGGAATAGTTTTGATACCTGATACAGATTTCATTTTCACCACAACATAATAGTGCTGTTTTTGTGTTACCATGTGGTCCTAACTGGATCTAAAAAAAAAAGAAAGGAAAAAAAAAAAAGCTCTAGATCCATCTAAAACTATTCAAGAAAGGTCAAATTTGATCCTTTATTCAGTACTAGTTCAAATGACTTTCAATACTAGTTTAGTATCCGTTATTGTCTGTTTTCGATACTAAGTAAAAGGCTTAAAACCAATGTATAAAACTTTTCCCCTACAATAGAATGTAAAAAAATGCAGTTTCTGTACTATTACCATGTCATTTTATAAGAAAACTCAAATTCTCTCAGTGATTGTTTAAGTATCAATACTTGCTCAAATGAATATCTGATACATGGTTTTCGTATTGATTAGTATCTGGGTATCAATACTTTTGAACAACTACTACCACTACTGCCACTGCTGCTAATACTACTACTATGATACCCCGTCCACAGTTATTTAATATTTTATCTGGTGATTGATATATGAGCAAAGATGTTATATTTATTTGTCTGATATCAATGAAAATAAAATATATTAAACACGTTAATGATTGGCCAACAACAAAACAAAAATAATACTTTAATTGTTGCTGTTTGAAGTTACAGATACTTGTTGTGCTTTTTCTTGTATTTAATGGACATTATTTTACATTTTGATGTCGTAAACCACAATATTGATCTAAAACAACATAAACACTTTACTCAACACTCTTCTCTATTCTCCTCCATCCCTCTCCCTGCTTTTGTTTAACTGAGGTCCATTGTGTGGACCACATTTCATGCAGCCATCCATCCATGCAGAATACAAACTGCAGAGCGACTTCAGAGAACAACCTTCTCTCACTTATTGAAACATAATCAAAGATAATCACATACTGACTCAAGCTCAAATGAATGGTGCTTTTGAACGCAGGTGATATTTTAGTCCTGAATTTCATCTGATTTGAAGGAGGACTAACTCACTTTTCTGCTTGTCTCCTTGGAGCCTGAAAAGTTCCACAGTATAGTATTATATATATCTATATATATCTATTTTCAGTATATTGTATTTATTTATAGGTCACTGTATTTCACAAAAAGAAAAACATACGTTCCTAGTGTGAGTGGGGTTGCCTCTCAACAGAGCTTACCTGTATCTTGGTATCTTTAAAATAGAATCATTTGTCGGCTAAACATATTTTGGTCGACACCATTGATTGGTTCATCACTTAAACAGCTCTATACTACTTTCTTGTCTCAGACTATTCTTGGTGCCTTTGCTCTGGATCAGTGTCTCCTTATTGAGTTCACATTTCAGATCAGGCAGAATGTAAATTATAAATCTGCTGCTCGATCTTTGAATATTTTATAGAGTAAGATAAAACTCTAAAAGCTCCAAACCTGCTGAGGTCTCCAGGGAAAAAGCTGTCATAAACTGCAATACATGAATCAGCATCAACTTAAAAGCCCAGATGATCATGACTTTGCATGAGACCGGGGACGGAGCGAGAAGGAAAGAAACTGCAAATGCTGTATTTTTGTGTTGGACGTTTGGCAGAGAAGCTGTGAACGATCTCAAGACACATTTTCCATCAACACAGATCCCACTGTTGTTCATTTAGCTTTCATCTCGTGACCGACTTTAGCTGTTTGTTTAAACACCGAAGACTCAGAAAAAGCAGATCTATGACGCAGATTTCAACTTTGATTTTGTAGGTTGTGTGTGTATGTGTGTGTGTATAGGTGTGTGTGTATAGGTGTGTATGTAAAGGTGTGTGTGTATGTAAATATATGTAAATAAAAGTTGGCTAAAGACATCCTCTGTGCATCAATTACTCGACTGAATGGGGCGTGGCACCGTTAATTAAAAAATGAAAACTCTATTCATTAAATATCACTATGATTTGACATTGTATTTGACCCAAATTTTGGTTGACCAAGACATCATAGATTGATTAATCGACTAAAGGTCTGCAGCTCTAATGCTTACATTGCGTGTTGCTATGCTGTGTAAAACATATGGTTTTACACACATATGGTTAGACTCAGTAAAAAGTTTGATGGTCTGATTCGTTTTAAAGAGATAGACACCAGTGATAACGCTTGTTCTCGTTTCATCCTGGTTTAGTCTGGTTCTAGGCATGATTTAGTCCCCATCTGGTCCAAGGTTAGTCCCAGTTTAGTCCCAATTGTGATGAAGCAAAAGTGAGATTGTAGTTGTGCCCACTGCTAAACACAAAGCAAAACACATTTGTGTTTGCTGTTTAAATACAAACATGTATGTGATTTTTACTCATTAATTTGTACGTTTTCAGGACAATGTCGGCTAACGCGGGGTCCATGCGAATCCTCATCAAAGGAGGAAAAGTGGTCAACGATGACTTCACTCACGAGGCAGATGTCTACATTGAAAACGGAATCATCCAGCAGGTACACGAACTAGTTTAACTCTAAGTATTCTATTTTCTTGTAATAATTATGGTCATGTTTATTTTCAACTGTATTGTCTTTTGCCTTTTTTCTTCTGGCATGTCTTGAAACTTAGAACTGAGTATTTATTTTCATATTTACATTTTTTTCCCCAAAACCTTTGTGCAAATGCGTCTTGTTTACCTGATCAGGTTGGGAAGGAGCTGATGATCCCTGGAGGGGCCAAAGTCATTGATGCCACCGGAAAACTGGTGCTTCCTGGAGGCATCGACACCAGCGTCCACCTGCAGCAGAACTTCATGAACGCCACCATCCAGGAAGACTTCTACAGCGGCACCAAGGTACACACTCGTACACACTGAGCTTAACCAAGACTTAACTCAACTTGAACGAAGCAGCCCTGCGTCAGGGTCCTGGTAGAGGGCACGCCACCTGCATGTTCCCATCTGAGGTTAAAAGTTAAAACCAAATAGGTCAGTTTTATGCTTTTCATTGGAATGTTGAAGGCAAATTAAGAACATCTCTATGGGGCAAGCTTTCACCAGAAAAGTTACAAGTCATGTCTGTGGAGAGTTCATAGTGCAATAAAAACAGCTGTATTGAAATAAAGGCCTTTATTTAGATATATTTGTTGGCAATATTCAGCTGAAATGCACGTATACATACATACAATTATAGTAATACATTATTTCTTCCTGGGTTCAAGAAAAATATATATAAAGTGCGTAATATTTTTAGCCTTGATTATTGTCCACAGACACTTTGCTTGATAGATTTATATATGCCTCGTTTGCCTGTTTTGTTATCATGCTTAATAAGTTGGTGTGATCTAACCTGTTTCTATGTATTTTGGGGAGAAAACCTAAAAGTAAGGGAACTTGAGAACATTTCCAGGAAATTAGCCACAGTTTAATCTAAGACACAGACAGAGTAACATTATCCCACCTTGTCTACCAGGCTTATTAAATCACAATGACAGATCGATTGGTTTACATGACAGCATTATAGAATGCCCATAGTCATAACTGAGCTGGAAACAATTCAGAAATCTGTGATAGAATTTGATGTTTAACTGTCAGAATTCAGATGTTTTTACCTGGTTTATGGTTAATACCGCTGTAATTACCGAGCCTATCCACCCAAAACATAAACTGAAACATCTGCTCTGTCGATTTTTTTTTACAATAGCTTCAGAGGTTTTCGTAGTTCAAACCCAAAGATGTCATCATTGTCATTTGAAAGGACTTAAAGCCAATCAATTAATGTGGCAAATTTGTGAACCCAATCTCTAAAATATAATGATAGTCATTCATTTGTTCAACATTGTATTTCCAGATATTAATTTAAAAAAGAACAACTTGCCAATAAAGTTACACAGGCCCCTGCCCTCCGTCTGAAAATGTGACATCATCAAATTAGTCAGTACATTTAGGTAATGGCCAACAATAATTGTGTGAGTATGACCACTGACAGGTGAACGTGCAGAGTTAAGTAGAGACTAATGACCACATGCTTCGTCATCGTGGTGGTGCTGTCGGAAAGAAACAGCTGTCACCAAACACAGCAAAGACACTCCCTTCACCCACAACTGTTCCTGCTTTTCCTGTGAATACTCTGCATGTTTTCCACTGTCCCCAGAGACTCAGACCCTGATGGAAGATTTACTAATTAGGAGATTTGAAATTTTAATGAATGAAGTCTTTGTCCCTGCAGCAGAATGTAACTCTATGAGGATCTAGCGTTCTCTTTTTCTGTGGGTGTGTGTTACAAGAAAAGTATTTGTTAGAAATAAAATATCACCTGGATTCACAGAAAAAAATCATAATAAATGCATTATCCTCACAGCTACTGCGTTAATATTATGCTTTTTTTGTCTCGGTATTGAACTATAACATAAGTAGATCATTTTATATATTGTACATTGTGAACCACAATATTGATCTAAAACTGTTTGTAATAGAAAAAGGTCCATTAAGTTCCTAACCGCCTCTTCATAGTGACATTTCACTGTAACAAACAGCAGATTGTCATTTACCTGTTTTTATATTTGAAAAGTGTCTTCAGAAAACTGAGGTCATATTACTGAAATATACATGAATCAATCAAAATACAACTTTGAGTAAGATACTGACGTCAAAAGGCTGTTGTAACAAGGTCTATTAAAGTTTATTTTGTTTAATATGTCCCCTTTAATAACTCAAGTGGTTTAAACAGCATGAATTAAGTTATTTTACGTTTGATTCTTCAATTATTCATTCACCTTCTAAAACACTGTTCCATAACTTGTTTCTGTGGAGGAAAATGATCTCGAAACACATACATTTAATGCTCTCCAAAGATGTAATTCACATTTTATTTGACTAATTTGCATAAAATATAGACTGCAAATGGTGTAAAGTGACTAAATAATAACATTAATAACATTAATGGATTAATGAATGCAGTTATGCTACTTACAAAATTAAAGCATACCACACTGTGTCTCTCTATTCCATATTTTATCTTTAAAGAGGAGTATATTTTGAGTATTTCTCTGAATTTCCTGGAGAATCCGTGTGATGGCAGACTCTGCAGCAGAGGCTTTAGACAAACGTCAGGCTCGAGTCCAGAGGAATGCCAGCTGAAGTGGGTCGATCTGTGTGTGTCTGTGTGTGTTTGTGTGTCTGTGGGGAGGGGGGCTCATATGCTGGTTCACCCCTGCTCCCTGTCATCCCAGCTCACAACAGCCATCACCCCCACACACCCCGCTGCCATGGCAACCAGCCCGATGTAGCATTAAAGTGTCCCACAGAAATTTAGCCTTCGTCTTCAATCATATACACGCAACAAAAAAGCATTCAGAGCGGCCCGTTTATGTGGTAATCATCAGCCCGTCCTTTAAATCGAGAGCAGAACAGAGCGTGTGTGGAATTGTGTCGTCTCCATGGTTACAGTGTTACCACGGAAACATCAGGACCCCCAAAACTATTTCCCTCTCTGTCTGCATCCTCTCTGGCGCAGCCCATTATTCTGTAGCCAGGGTTCCATGGCACACACACAAGTTTTATAAATGTATACGAACTTGTAAGAAAGTTAAAATGTCAACGATCATTGCTAATGTTAATGTTTGCATGTGTTGATATTCTCATTGAAAGCTATATGTAAAATAGAAAGAAAGACTACTATCTTAAAAAATACTAAAGCAATCTATTGTTTTGAGAACAATATCATTTTAAGAACTAAAAACTAATGATCGTGACTATTTTAGAAGCACAATCAAGTCATTTCAATCTTTACTGCAAAAAATACACCTTAATATATTGCACTTTTTATGTGATTGTTTATATTACAGAAACTTTAATCTCACATTCAGAAAGTTTGATTGCATAAAGCTGGTCACATACTATTGGAACAGTAATAGTATTTGAATGAAAGAAAAAAAAAAGAAAAAACACAAAAATTTGAAATTAGGACTAATTCTTCCATCTGATTGTATTGGTGTAGACCTACAACTACAACAGACAAAAAAGGCATGATACTAAATACATATTTAGTGACTCAACATTGTTTATGGCTCTAGAGATGGTGCTAATGTTACCAAAAAGTTATTTAGGAGACACTTGTGCTTCCTTTACTTACAAGATACAGACCAAATCATCAGGGAATTTGTCCAGTAACTGTATTAGCCGTATGCGCTGTTCTTCTTTGTCCACAGATGAAAATTGCTCTAGTTACAACCATATCC
The DNA here is from genome assembly GCA_019453435.1 of Rhinogobius similis. Classification (NCBI taxonomy): domain Eukaryota; kingdom Metazoa; phylum Chordata; class Actinopteri; order Gobiiformes; family Gobiidae; genus Rhinogobius; species Rhinogobius similis. Next base: position 27,869,516 of record CM033620.1, on the reverse strand, counting down.
ATTTATCCTTGTACTGTATGATACGACACCAGACTTGTACAGTGCCCTCCTTCTGTCTCTCTCACTTTGATCCCCCTTTTCTCTGGATTACGTTCCCAGCAGGAGACTGGGCTCTTTAACAGAGTAACCCAGTGTTTGGGCTTTATGTGTCACATCAACATTTGCTGCGGTGCTTAGAGATAATGAGAGGGACTGGATTTATGCAGCCTGACTAGAGCTATTACACTTCTAAAAACAGATTCGTCAAAGCTCTTCCACTTCAGTTTGATAGCCACCCCTAATATACACATCAATTGCTTTCAATAAAAATCACTTTTTATATTTAAATTTAGAGTTTATCCTCCTTGGTTTTGTTAACATTGTTATGGTATTCTAAAAGTCTCAAAAAATCAAATCAAGTCAAGGGGCAGGCACAGTTTGTCCTTTTTATCTCATTCTCATATCACATTATACCATATACTTGGGTATTTGTGCATTGCCATTTTGTCATGTAGCAAAAAATCTACAAATGAATCCAAATATTCTAAGAAATATGTGGCTAAAGTTCTCATTCTTTGTTTCCAGCACATTTCCACATACTCCATCACTTTATCAACCACTGTCACTGAATCTTAATTAAGGTCATGCCCAGACACAGCAAATCCCACAATCCCATGCTGCGATCCCAGTGTCCTCTGTCATCTCTGAGTCTGACACAAATGTCTCTCGCTCCCCCCGCACAGACGACGAGACAACACGCCGTCTACAAACACGCACAACATACGAAGCCATTTGCACGCCTGACTTTGCAGATGATGCGGTTCCTATGGCAACGTGACATCCTTTTAGGTGTTTTGATTGACAAGCTGTGTTTTCCTCCATCATAAAACATGGCTGGTTCTGTTATAAAAAGGTTGTTTTCATATCCTGTCATGCTTTCTATTTTGTCAAGAGCTTGTTATCTCAACCTGATCTCTGTGTTGTGTTCGGATGAAAAAGATGGAGGGTGGAGACCTGTGCTAGGTAGTGACTGAGCAGTATCCGTTGTTATGACGACACAAAGGTGCATTTTTTTTATCAGCCGACCACTCCTGCTATTGCACCATTTTTTTCTCATCTTTCTATTTCACTTTTAATATTTAGAGTGAAGCAATCCAATTAATACAAGTAATTGAAGAACAATTTAGGTGTTTGTTGAAACGCTTAGGGCTGTAGTTGACTAAAGACTTGCCCTATCCACCGATTAATTGACACAACTATGAAGCATGCAAAAACAACTATTTATACAGAACAGTTCTCTAAAATCTTCAGCTAACTCACTCCACTTCTGTTTTTGACCTTTCGTTTCCTTTTAATCTAAGTAAAATCATTGGCCGATTCATAAAAATGTTGGTTAACTAAGACACCATTGACTGATTAATCAACCTCACAGGATTATAGCCCTGGAGACACTGATGTACTACACAGGCCATATGTTGGATTTCTTTGCCGTGATGGTCCATGGCAGTTTATTTTACACAATGACAGGGACTTAGAAGGGTTTCTGTCAGAAAAAATGTCTGTGGGACTTACAGCAGAATAGTCCTCTTCCTAATTATTGTCCCCTCTTTGTGCTCCATTGTCTCACCCCTAAACCTCCATGCCCTGTTCTTCTCTCCCTCAGGCGGCTCTGATGGGCGGCACCACGATGGTTATGGCGCTGGTGCTGCCCGAACAACACTGCTCCCTGGTGGACGCCTTTGAGAAGTGCAAGGAGCTGGCAGACGCGAAGACATGCTGCGATTACAGTCTGCATGTCGGGGTGACGTGGTGGGGACCCAAGGTAAAAAAACAAAACAGAAAACAAACCGGAAGTACAAGTACATTCCTTGCACACATTACGTCATAGTCAAGCTTTTCAAACATGTAAATACAGCTGCAGAGGGATTTCAAAATAGGTGAAAGTGAAATGTGACGTGACCTAGATTAAACCTTTGTAGATCTGGGTTAACACACATGCTCAGTGGACACATTATGCAGACTATATGATTCATTCAGCCTTTGGCTCAAAAGTCTGCTACGCATCACCGGCTGGCTGTGTAATACTACTATGTGCCAAATCCGATTACAGTATGGGGCAAACAGTGTAGTAGTCTGAAGGCATCTGTTTCAATGTATTAACTTCAATATACTATGAGAGAGGATTTTATGACTATCAATTAATACATTTAAACATACAGTTAAGACAAGCCTTCAATGTATGTCTATTAATGTATTATTATTATTATTATTATTATTAGTTCCTGTCCCGAAGGCTTTATTAGACAGGACAGCTTTGTCTAGTGTGAAATGGAGAGAGTGGGTAGAGACATTCAGCAAATTATCAAGTCCAAGAACTCAACCCACTTATATTATTTTTAAACACAGAATATTTTCAATAAAACAAAATTGTTTTGCTTGTTTGCATACAAAAGACCTATAAAAGACAACATTTCTATGAATTATGTTTAGTGTAGTTTAATGTAGTTTGTTTGGTTAAATAGAGGCAAGTGGCATCTAAACACAAATGAAAACTGTGAAACATAATTGGAATAATTACTAAACATTATGATGTATGTCTCCTTTTTTGTTTGGTAGTATTGTATCTTCCAAACAAGGACTGACAGATGCTGTTGTTTATGAGCTAAAACAAGGTGAATGAGCTTTGACCTCCTTTCAGTGTTGCCTTCAGCTTTAACACCTTTTCATGACTACACCACGCACTGTCTGCACCGCTTGGTTTTGGTAAATTCATCTCTGTTGTTGGTATGTGCTTTAAATTAATGTTGAAAGCCTCAATTAGCAACAACATTGAACATTTGTAAATATTCCCATAATTATTATCAATTACTTATTATTTAATTTGACTTCATACAGTCTTCTCTGTGACAGAAAACTATAATTGTCAAAAAATAATTCATAGACAGTACCCCAAATCTAATCTGCTCTGTGTCATTTTAGGTGCGTAACGAGATGGAGGCCCTGGCGCGGGAGCACGGTGTGAACTCCTTTCAGATGTACATGGCCTACAAAGACATGATGATGCTGAGGGACTCTGAGCTTTACCAGACCTTGCAGACCTGTAAGGACATCGGGGCCATCGCTCGAGTCCATGCCGAGAACGGAGAGCTGGTGGCAGAGGTCTGTGTCACCTGTATCAACCTGTGGGCCTTGTATATTTTAAATTAAACAATATTATTCATATATATTATGTTTAGGGAGCCAAGGAAGCTCTCGAGTTGGGCATCACTGGACCAGAAGGGATTGAGATCAGCCGACCAGAAGAGGCAATGATTTCAATCTTTTGAATTGGAATAAATGCTTGAATAATTGATAGTTTTCCTGATATATGTAATTTTTGGACTGGTTAAAAAGAATATGTTGGAATAGTTGTTCCCATATTACAAATTAGCTGACTTATTTCATAAAGCTGATCACACACTTGAGAAATGGAAACATATTAAACAATTTAATTGAAAGACAATTAAGAATATCACTACTGTTTGGTTAATAATTGTGAATAATCATTAAATTATGAAAGTTCTTCTCACAATTTCTTCTCCCTCCCTTTGTGTGTCATTAAATGTGTTTTTGTGAAAAGTTAAAAAAAAAGTAACCAATCAGTTCTCACAGCTTTCCTGTTTTACAGTTGGAGTCAGAAGCCACTCATAGAGCAATCACCATTGCAAATCGGGTATGTTGTTACACTTTTTATTAATATTTATTTATCCTGTTTGAGATAGGCTAAAAGAAATTAACCAATAACTTGTCAATCCAGGCCCACTGCCCAATCTACCTGGTCAATGTGTCCAGTACTTCTGCTGGAGACATGATTGCTGCTGCGAAGATGCAAGGTAATACATGTATTAATTATGAGGTAACATATAAAGCAATTTATTAACAATGTAGTATGTATATATCTTAGTACAGTGGATGCTGGCATACCTTGAGATAATGTCTTGTATTGGTCATTTCAGGTAAAGTGGTCCATGCAGAGACCACAGTAGCTCACTCGGTACTAAGCGGGATGCAGTATTACCACCAGGACTGGGTCCACGCTGCAGCCCACGTCCTGGTGCCTCCTCTCCGCATCGAACCCAACACACCTAACTATATCATGGGCCTGCTGGGAAAGTATGTTCTGAAATTCTCCAAATATACAGATTAACCGTGGTTTCATTTTGAAATGTTTCATTTCATTTTCTTTTCTTTTTCTTTACAGTGATACCCTGAGCGTTGTGGCATCAGAACATCGTCCATTTAATGTAAAGCAGAGAGCTTTGGGAAAGGAGGACTTCACTAAGATCCCTCATGGAGTGGCTGGAGTCCAGGACAGAATGAGTGTCATCTGGGAAAGGGGAGTGGTAAGTAAACACACATTTAACTTAATCCAGGACTGTGATTTCCAAAGTAAAATTAAATAGTATTTAACCTGGATTTCATCCTTTAGGTAACAGGAAAGATGGACGAAAACCGCTTTGTGGCCATCACAAGCTCCAATGCAGCTAAGATCTATAACTTGTACCCACGTAAAGGCCGCATTATTGCTGGTGCTGATGCTGATGTGGTTGTTTGGGATCCAGATGCAACAAGGTGAGACATTACGGCTTTAAAGTCTTCTACACTAAAATGTATTCTTATGTTTCCTTTTAATAACTTTCTGTCTTCGTAGGACTATCTCTGTCAGCTCCCAGGTGCAGGGCGGAGACTTTAACCTATACGAGGGGCTGAGGTGCCACGGCGTGCCTCTGGTCACCATCAGCAGGGGGCGTTTGGTTTGTGAGAATGGTGTGTTCATGTGCGCTGAAGGATCTGGGAAATACTACCCTCAGCGCATTTTCCCCGACTACCTCTACAAGAAGATGGTGCAGAGAGAAAAGGTCAGTCATACCTTATCTTATTCCTAATTGTTAATGTTGTACTTTGATTGTTTTACTGAATTCAATCTTAAAAGCACATTGTAGTTAGCAGTGTAATCATTACCACACTTATGTAGATAGTGCAAAATGATTTCAGTAAAATGTTGAGAGCATTTCCATACTGTACACACGTCTGTCGCTCTTGACTTGGCGTTCTACAAAAGATTTAATATTGACTTGCTTAGTGCTGAGAGATTTTTCCCCGTTGCTACCAAACCCTCATCCGTCTCCTGCTACAGTAACACTAATTAGTACATTGTGTTGGACCACTTTTCTTCTCTCTATTTTTACTTCATGAGCTGCACTGCCTTCGATTACAGTCTTTGAAATAAGCGTTCTGTAGTTACATAAGACATTGTATTGAATAGCCTATAATTGTTTTAAAGCTTAAAGAGTTGGCTTGTGGTTCTTCTTCAAGCTATAAACTGTGGCCTTTCATACACATATTGTATCTTTTTATTCTGTTGCTTGTATTGTTATAGACCCAGATCTTTAAAGGAGTCGAAAGGGATCCATACTCCGGTGATGTGGCTAAAATTACAGTCACGATGAAGAAGGAACTTGGTCTGGGCCCTATTGACGGTGAAACTCCCAAAGGTGCACGAGCACATCAGGGCGTTCGGGATCTCCATGAGTCCTCATTTAGTCTCTCAGGTAGGATTTCAACTGATAAATATTTTGATCAGACATTGCACAGACAGTGCATAACACAAAATTATAATGTATGTTCCTTGGAACGGTTATAACGGTTTTGAGGGGTTATAAGGGGTTTTTATTTTACCCAAAAATTGATAAACAACTCAATTACAGTATGCCCAAAAAACACTGGACTTCTCTGTCTGTTGCTGTAGTTAGATTGTGTCTGAAGGGATTGATAGTAAAGTGGCTGTAAACTATTTAGGGGACTGAAGGCATGCTAAATATTAACAGACAGATGTTACTCCAACACATTTTTCTTGTTAATCATAAGTATGCTTATTTTCTATCTCTCAGGATCTCAAGTTGATGACCACATCCCTAAGAGATCCTCGGCTCGGATCCTGGCCCCTCCTGGTGGTCGCTCCAGTGGCATTTGGTAATCTGGCCATGGAAATCTGCAACTCCGAGCCTCATTTTCTTTACTTTTTATTATCGAACAACCGGGAAAACTGCACTGATTTACACAAGAATAGAGCTATGGGAATAATATATTACATGTAAGATTAACTATGTAATTGGACTATCCAAAGTTTACATAACTTAACTGTCTTAACTAGAATGACTAGTTTTGGTGCTTTGCTAAAGTCATCATATCAGGAAATGAAGTATAGATTATCATTAGAATTAACATTTAAGAAACCAGTACAGTTTTTAGTGGTTTAAAATGAAATAATGTTGACTGGATTATTTAAGTGAGTAATAGCCCTGGAACCCTTGATCTATCTTTTAGTCCTTCACGTATAAATCATACAGAACACAGTAGGCATAACAGCTGTAGACTTGTATGGAGATTTTGTGTATTATGTTTGTGACTAAACCTCCCACTGTGCTTGGCTTCCTGCTGCACTATGGGCCTGTCTGACAGTGTTTTTATTTTCATCAAATGATCTCTGCCGTGTGGTGATGAAATCCAACTGCTTCAAACACACACATTTGTGCTCTATTTAAGTTAGACTTGACCCCCGCAAGCCTCACTCATTCGCTGCTTAACAATGAAGACATTTATATCATGCTGCACAGGTTAAAGCATCTTGACCTCCCTGATGTTGAAGCAAAGATGGAAATATGTGCAAATTCTGTCTTGTGGACCGCATGTGGCTTGGCTCCATTCAGACTTTGTAAGTAAAATAGTAAAGATCATTGGGACAACTTGTTTCTACTGATACGTATTGTATCCAAAAATATTAACTTTAAACTTTGTAAGGAAATAGTGCCTTCTTATTCATAATCTGACAGAAGGTGCTTACGTTAAAAGCTTGTGTGTACCCAATTAGATGCTGCTAACACATTTAACATATCATTATGCACAAGTTAGTATATAGGGTCTGACAATAAAAATCATATGTATAAGTTGTCTGTAGCAATAGATTGTGAACCATTGCTACTTGTATTATTATGTAATTAGTCTTAATTAACCTGTTTTGTGCAATATGCAACATGCATTTGTAAAAGCAGCACTCACATGTTAGGATACTAATAAGGGATTACTGATCAAGTCTCCACAGGCAGGAAGATTGAGCTGCACAGGTGAAGACCGCTCCTCTCACCTCCTGATAATGTCCTTTCTACCTAACAGTATTATATTTATGCGTGATCACATCATTTTGTCTGTGTATATTTAGGATCTTTGTATTTTAGTTGAAAGAATGTGCCAACATGACTCACCTGTGCCACATTTACGCTGTGCATGAGAAGCACCACATACTGTCAAGAAGCGTCATCTCTCTGATCAACAATGGTGCTGTTTTTTACTATTACCTGACATGATTTTACTGTGGATGAATTTGTTGTTTTGAAAGCATTAACTGCTCCGTGGCTGTGTTTGTAGACTCTTGTTGTGTTGGGCAGTAAAACTGTTGACTCTGTATGTGGCTGCTTGTTTCCTACCACAATTAAACCGTATGAAACATGTTATAGAGTTTTTCATACAAACATACTATTAAGTTACTAATGCAGTAAATAGCTTTACTTTGTGAATGATTATATTTTAATTTCTTTTTCTGTTTTACCTTAATAATTAATTTGATGTTAATATTTACAATTACTTGCTACACTAAAAGATTATCTGAATAAAAAAAACAACTATATATTTATACACTATACATGGACCAAAGTATATGTTGTATCATGGTTCCAATTTTTTTAAGTCAAAAGTGCTTCATCAAGTCATCCTATAGCTGCTGTTAGAAAACAGGGAAAACAAAGAAGCATCGCCAAAAGCTAAATAACGCTTAAGATAATGAATTAGGTTAAACAAAAATAGTAATGGCATTGAAAGAACATAGCGACAAAATAAACAATAAATAACATAACTTTTGGCTATAAATTTTACGTTAATGGCCAAACATGGCTCGCCATAGGAACCGGACATTTTCTCCAACATGGCTGTTTGTGGGTTATCAGCTGCACAGAAAGTAAAGCAAAACCATGCCACTGCGCTGCGCATGCGCAGTGAGCGCGGCTTAGGTGGGAGCTCTGGCGCAACTTGCTGAGGTAAGAGTCGGGTTATAGCAACAGAAAGCCATCATCTGAACAACGGGACCGCCGTGAGAGGCAGACTGTGGACACACTTCAGTAAGTACTACCTCTGCGTCACTTAAAATATGTTCTTTTAGTCTTTCAATATTGTTTTATGGTCATAGTCTTATTTTAAGTCTGGAAAAAAAATACTTAAATAGCACGCCGCCGCCGAGCGCAGACAGCGCTGTCATTCTTTCTCTGTAATGTGCCTGTGTTTTAACAGAAAGGCCTGCAGAGGGGGTAACTCCAGCTTTTTACTATTATTTCACCTGATACTAGGCTCTGTTGTGTTTTACTTGGAATTTGTAGCTTAAAATTAAATATATATACACAATTTGAAAGCACAAATATGAAGCATATCGATGGAAAAATCCATGAGGCAGCGTTAGCAATTAGCCAGCAGCTAGCGACACAATACTGAGTCTATGGAGCAACCGTAACAGACTGGCACCGGACTGAGGGACGAGCACCGGACTGAGCCCCGGACTGAGAGCGGACTGAGGGGCTCAGGGCACAGGGGGATCACTGTGAGCCCGGGGCACGGGACACACTGCAGCACACACTTTGTACCGGTTTAATTATTCGTAACGTTATTCTAGTAGTAACGAGTGACCGAGCATAACATTGCGTTATTTGTGTTGATGATATTGTTGCAATTTAACGTTAAATTATTTTAGCTTTGGTCTTTATGTTTAGTTTCTCTAATTTAGTAATGCATATGCATTTACTTTTTTGTTTACGCTGCAAATATTAATTTATATATATATATATATATATATAATATATATATATATATATATATATATTATATATTGTTATATGAATACAGAGACAAGATAATTTTTGGGCATTATGTTTTAACAAGACCAAAACTCACAGGGTCAAGAGGTCATGAAGTTTTTGATTCATAGCAAATTTCCTTGTCAAATTTGGTAAAACCTTGTAAAAAGTACAATGTTGTATGAAGGACATGAGGACTCTGTGGTGCATGAAGTCTCCATCATTACTGCCTTAGAACAGATTTACAGCATAGTCTGAAAATATTTATCATCATCAAATCATCTCCATTATTACTTAAGATAGCTTTTATATAAAACTATCAAATAATGTGGACCAATACATGCTAACGAGAATTAAAACATACACTTTTACTTTTGTAGATTCTGTATAATACCAATTAATCTTATTTATTTGATGAAATCAAAAAATGAATGCCCACAAAGGGCTCCGAATTTTTTGTTTAATAACAATATGTTTGTATTTTGTTAATAAACATTTAAATCTATCACAACATTTTGTTGTATTTTGGTCATTGTTTGTTATTTACTTGTTATCCATACCTTGAATACTGTAATTTATAAAATGGTGTTGCTTGTTGGATCCAGTGGTCTCTCTGGAGACAGGAAGTGATAGCTACGTGCAACATCCTGTAACTGTTTATGTTGGAGACTCTTTTTGCAGGAAATACTGTAGACTTGGACTTTAAACCATTTGTGTCGCTGTGATGAATTGTAGCTGTGATTTGTGGTTTATTGGATAACGTTTGGGGGGACTTTGGCTGCCGACATGAGCTGTGATGAGTTACAGCGTGTTGAAGCTGGAAGAGGATTAGCGGAGGCAGATTATTGAGCCAGTGAACTAGTGACTGACTGTGCTTCATCTGTGGGGCCACTTTCAGGACAGCGTTTCTTTCACTTCACAATCATCAAATATTCAAACATTCCACATTTTTGCTTTGTGAAAGACGTAAAAAGTGTTATTACACATGTTTTCATTAATATCACACTATAGCAGTGTTTTTCTTTTTGTAAAATATAGGAAAATAGTCTAAATGTTTTCCATTTGATCTAATTATAAATGTATTTCTTTTGCCATAGGTTTCTTGAAGGTGGCTCAGCACAAACCAGATCATAAAGTTTTCTCTTACTCTAACCAAGTGCAGGTGAGTGTGATATATGAGATATTTCTAAATTCCAAAGCAGTGTAATATTTAATAGCAAAATAGTACTAGTATTATTGTTAATAATATGCAGATTTTCAAGTTCAAGCACCCTTTCACTACTATAAATGATCAGGATCAAATGTATAGTTTTCTTTTTGATAGTTCTAATGAAAATAAAATGTTATTGATATAGAAACCTAGTTCTTGTCCCATTTGGGAGTATGACATAATCACTAAAATCAGAAAACAAAAATACTAATATATGTATTTTTTTAATATACTTTTACATCTCTAAAGAAGAATAAGATAAAGACGTTATTTGACTTGCTGTCAATAATCGGTTTCTGCCAAGTAAGGTCAGTCTGGGTAGTCAGCGCAGATATCAGTGCATTCAGTGCCATACAGTATCCATCAAACTCTGTTTCCGTGGCTTTCCACTGAATATAATGGGCAGAGATGGTTAACAATGTAACCACTAAAAGCTCAAAATGACATAGAAATGCAAATAATATTTAGTGCAAAAATATTACTAGACACTAATAATAGTAATAGTAATAATAGTAATTTACATTTGTTTACATTAGGACTAGGACCAATATGGTCACAGGTGGCGTATAGGTCACGTGTCTGACATTACATGGAAGCTCACTTCATGGAAGTTAATTTCTATGTAACGAGGCAACTTCACAACATTTTAAATCCCAAGTTTAGCTGAAATGTCAGCCAGAACACTCCATTAGAGCCAGGGTGACTTGTATGAAGCAAATAAAGAAGCAGCTTTGATTGAAATGTCTTTAGTGTGTAGCATTACCTTGAATTTTAAAGTGTGGTTTTTTGTAACAATACAAAATACTAAATAATCTATGTTACTGCTAAGAAATCACTAAATAGAAACGATCATAAGGAGATCGTGGGTTTAAATCCTGGACCAGACCAACATCACGTGATCTCTCTGGGTGGAGTCTGCATGTTCTGCCCGTGTTTCAGTGGGTTCTCCAGCTTCCTCCCACTGTCCAAACACATGCATGTGTAGGTTAAATCTAAAGTTGACCATATAGTGAATGAATGAATTTGAGAATGAATGGTTGTCTGTTAGGGTTAGGGTTAGGGTCTCCTAACAGCAAACATTTAAACAAACAACTATGCACAATTGCCTTTTGTACAGATGGGGTTCAACATTTGATCAAAAATATTGTTTCAGAAACAGTAATAAATCCAGATCGTTTCTCAATACTCAACAACGCATATTGAGAAACAACCCTAGCGTTAGGGTTAGATGAGAATGATGAGAAATTAGGGCCGTTGCCATAGCATTTAACAATTTAAAACAAAATATATCTCTTGAATGGAGAAAAGTCCCTAAACTGCAACATGAAATTATGTTATCGTTAGATTATAAAACATGAACCTATTTGATACTTTCCACTTTGAAGTATTGAGCTTGTTTTTGTGTGTCTTAAAGCTCGAGGATGGCGGTGAATGTTTATTCCACATCTATGAACGTAGACAACCTGAGTCGCCATGACATGCTGGCTTGGGTCAACGACTCCCTGCAGCTCACATACACAAAGATTGAGCAGCTATGTTCTGGTAAGCCTCCCTATTTATCTGAGTTATCATTGATTATTTACAAATGATTAATTGTTTACTCTGTCATTGTGGTAATTATCTCACAGGTGCTGCCTATTGCCAGTTTATGGACATGCTTTTTCCTGGGTGCATACTGTTGAAGAAAGTCAAGTTTAACTCTAAATTGGAGCACGAATACATCCACAACTTCAAGGTCTTACAGGCAGCCTTCAAAAGAATGAACGTTGACAAGGTGCACGTCTTACACGCCAAAAAATAGACCTGTGAATATTTGTGCCTTTATGTTTGTACATTAGTAACAATTTTGTTCTCATTATATTTCTTTCAGATCATCCCTGTGGAGAGACTGGTGAAAGGAAAGTTTCAAGACAACTTTGAGTTTCTCCAGTGGTTTAAACGTTTTTTTGATGCAAACTATGATGGGAAAGAGTACGACCCTGTTCTGTCTCGCCAGGGCATGGAGGCCTCGCCGCTGCCAAACCCAGGTACTCACTGATGATACAAAGGGATTATCTTAAGTCAGAGAGCTCCATGACTAGTCCCTAATATAAAGTAGTTATTGTAGCAATGGACAGTCAGGGGTGTGTCACTGTGTTGCTCATGTTCATGCCACTCTAAACCCAGGTGTCACTCATCACAAACCTAAAAGACCATCTCGTCCAGGTAACCACTGTGAGCAGCATGTCTGTGTGCAGTGAGCATTGTCCATAATAATAGATGGCATATGGTTGATTTTTATGTGACGTAACACATCATTTAAATGTAAAAATTGAAAATGAACAATTATAAATCTCAGAGATTTTACAGTTCAAATAGAAAAATGAATGAATGCCTTTGATGTGTTACAAAACATCCTAACATTGTAACATTATATATCTATTCTAATGAGACATTTGTATTTCATTTGTATTTTCTCAAGTGGTTACATGCAGTTAAAGTCTGTATTGATACAGCATTTGATATGTGCCTGGTTGGTTCAACAATCCAGCATGAAGCTCATAAGTAGATGCCAGTAAAACCTTCATAAGGAGCTTGTTGCATGTGGTTTTATTGGCTTGTGAATCCACTGCTAACTTGTGTGTCTTTGTGTATTTAGGGCCGATGAGAACATCTCCCACAGGGCCCAAGTGTGTCCCCCCTCCCCAGAGGCAGATAGCCACCGCACGCAGGCCTCCAGTCACACGCAACGGAGGAGACGCCGAGCTGGTGGAGCTCAACCAGCAGGTACTGCTGCTGCTGCCATGATGCACTTGAGACATAAACCTACAGCATATGTGTGATCTACCAGTGTTACTTTTGCATCCAGTCAGTTGGAACTAGAGGAATCCGAGTGGACAAAATAAAACATTTACCTCTATTTAGACCACTCGTCGTTTGTTACTTCTGAGAAATGCTCATGAGTCCACTCAGAATAGCACACATGTGGGAACAAGCCCTGAAGCCCGTCTTATCTGTTTTGTAACAAAAGACGAACCATGCAGTCTTTAGACTTAAATCTGAACCATTCACTGAACTCTAAATAAAAACATTCTGCAAAAACTATATGTTCTTATACCAAGCACATTTTTTGTGTCTTAATTTTGCCCAAAGCTTCTGGACCTGAAGCTCACTGTTGACGGTCTGGAGAAAGAGAGAGACTTCTATTTTGGAAAGCTGAGAGACATTGAAGTCATCTGCCAAGAACATGAAAACGAGAGCAATCCCATCCTCACTAAAATCATCGACATACTCTACGCTACAGAGGTAAAAGTGATCGCACTTTCACTAACAGCACTGGTATGCATTCATTCAATTCATATTCATCTTCACTGAAATAAATATATAACCATTGATCATTTCTATTATGTTTTACTTGTACTTTTACATACCACTAGAGGGCCTCCAAACTCCATAGATAGTTTATTAGTATTAGTATTGTAATGATGTGTGTGATTTATGTTTTAGTATTGCTATTGTGAGGTCTTTAAACAAAGCCTTGTAGATTACTACCTGTAACCTTTGCTTGTTGTTGCTTGTCTGTTACAGGAGGGCTTTGCACCTCCTGAAGATGAAGATATCGATGAAGGTGCTCGAGACCAGGAAGAATACTAAACTCCTTTTACCATCATCGCCCCACCCCCCTCTTCATTCAACTTGTTACTTACATATCCCATTTGCTTTACTTTTTACACACTACTCCCATTTCTCCCCCAAACATGACGCCTCTCTAGCAATGGACACTACACCCTGCGTGTGCAAAGGCCCGGCTTTGGCTTAACTTGACTTATACGCTAACATGTTGCCGGAGTAGACAGCTGTACTGCTAGTATGGTTATGATTAATAGAGATTAATAGGAATCCTGCACATGTGGCCTGGAGCCAACCGTGCTGTCTGTCTGAAGAGATACAACGGTCAATTTCTCTTCAAAACATCTGGGTTTTCAATGCAAAATTCTCCAAGGAAGTCCTGCTAATATACTGTATGCTTAAATGGACAGAATGCTGTGATACTGAACAGGGAACCTTCAGTTGACAGATGTTGCCTGGTTTGGAGAAGCAAACAAGAGTAAAGATTGAGTTGTCTGGACAATGACAAGTATGAAAAGAGTGCCATCTACTGAGATTTTAAAAATATATATATGATTTGTTATTTATTTACAGGTATCATCCCAATAGGACAACATTTTGTCTGACATGGCACAAGGAAGACATTGTCAAAGTTACAACTTGATTAAATACTTGGCTTAATGTAAATTATTATTATTATTGCCTTTGTAATGGCTGCAAAAAAGACAAATTTTCCGTTTTTGTCTGTCTGCTTCCCCAAACGAGATCTGGGCTAATATCTGTTACTGTAGACAGACTTTGAAATGTATCTGACCTAAAAACAGAACTGTCCCTTTAAGGAAAAGGCCTACAAATGTGCATATATATTTTCAGCATATAAGACACATTTTACATCAAACCCACAAACATATCACAGACTTTGAAGAGCTTGTGCATAAGAAGTTGTCATTCCGAGGTGAACACTACTTGTATGTACTTCTTCATCGACTCGTCTTACCCGAGGATTGCTCTTAAACGGTTAAGACTGCTTGTTTATGAGACAGCATGATGTATTTATGTTTAATTTATTTATGTTTTTTAATCTGCTTTACACATTTTCAGAGAAAAGTATGGTTTTGGATTTGAGGAATTTGAAGGTCTTGCACTAAATGTAGCAAAATTGTTTGAAAAGATTCAAAATGCCAAGATGCAGTGGCTGGCTGCAGCCGGAATGATACAGGAAGATGCAATTTTATATTTTATAGATTTGTTCTAAAGGTCTGTTTTGTATTTGCATTGAATTGCTCAAAGGCCAAGTTGCAGGTTTCACTGAAAACTTATTTAACACACAAGCATCAGGCTTAAACAATTGTTGTGAATGAACAAAAACAGTACAGACAGACACTACTAAATACTAATGTTTGACTGTGTTAAACATTTTAGCTGCTATGTCTTTTATTTTATTGTATTTAATTACTTATCATCATGTGTTGCATAGCATTAAAACAGCACATTGACAGCCAGGCTGAGCTTGATATTGAAAAGGGAGAACATTGTGCCCTCTCTCAGTTTGTTGTTTTGGCAGCCTCATGTTAAACTTGCATCATTTGGAGTAACTGCTGGAATGAAATAAAGCTCTAAAGGTTCAGGAAAACAACTGTTTTCTCTTTGGTCATATGAGCTTTTTCTATATTGTCAAGTCAACTTCAGATACATTTTATAACTCTATTAGGGAAGACCTATTCAATACAAAACAAATGCAGTGTATATGTAGACCTAATAGTTTTAATCCATAATGCTATTGAGTTTATTTCTACTAAAATGCAATGTTCATATTGATTAAATGCTTTTGTTATAAGGACCCTATGTAAATGTAAATGATCATATACCTTACCCAGAGACGGAGAATATTTTGGAATCCCTCTATTATTAGAATGAAAACCATTTGAAAAAATTCCTTATAAATATTGCATTGGAAAAGGAAAAATGTTGTTTTTTCAAACGTCTGCGTCACGCCGTCAGAGAGACGTGGCACGCTGACGTTAAACTGGCAGCTTCACGCTGCGTCACTGAGAAAGAGGAGCCAGGAAGTTCACCAGTCCACAAACTAGAGCGCTTCTGGACAAAGAATGGCTTCAAACAATGGGTCCGCTGGGAAATGGGAACTGGTGAAGAAAGGAAAGAAGAGTAACAATCCCGGAGGGACTAAAAACCCAAGTGAAAAGAAAAACGGAGCTCGAAAAGCGCTGGGCGAGTCAAATCAGCAGCCGTCCAAACGTGAGTGAACCGAGCACGTCCGAGCCGAGCCGCTTTAACTCAGAGCAGCTCATTAAAGTATAGGGCTGTGTACGAGGACAGCTACTTTCACATACAACACAATGCTACAGTAAAACCTTCTAAGCTTTCAATCTAACTAACGTCAAATTTAATGGTAAAACTCACAGAACACATCCAGATGCTGCTGCTAGCTTGGCGTTTGCTCTGCGAGTTTAACTAGTCTTTCTTAAATATGCAAATAACTAAAGCATTTTCCCCTTTAGCAGTGATTTCAGACATTTAGCTTTCTTTCAAAACAAGCGTCTACTTTCTCAGAGGAATGGTCTGTTTAATTGAAGATGTAATCCGCACATTAGCATGATGTTAGCAGAGTGTCAACAGAGCAACGTCACCATTAAAGATACAACCTTTCCCCTTCAAACCTTTTATCTGTCGATAATCGTTTAGCTGGTCTTATCAATCGTTAGGGACTGGTTGAAAGAGGCAGAAATTGTCAACATTTTAAAATTGTGTGGTGATAAATAAATATAAATGTTTAGTATATTTAAATATACTGCTGTGTTTCCGCATGTTCTGTAATCCATAGGTTGCGTTGGTGTTATTTTCGCAAAGCCTGAAGGTGTTCATGGGTTTCAACTTTTTGTTATATATTTTGAGAAAATTTCCCCATCAAAAATATACTTTTTATTGTTAATTGCTATGGCAATGATATAATGTCTTATCTTTCTGAAAACCACAAATTAAATAAAAATTCCCTTTTCAATAGAATAAAAGTGTTTAGTGAGCTGTAGAAAACGAAATCAATTATAAAGTCAGATCCTGAATCCAAAAGCATCATTAATCCTCATGTTTCCGACTGACTGTACTGAGCTGCTGACTGAAGGTATCTGCCCCAGACTGTAGTAGACCAGATATAGTTTTAGCTTAAGAGCTGAATGAACAGAGACCAACTGGTGACCTCTGTCAGCACCTGCCATGTCCTCATATGTGTACAGTACTGTAAAGCCACTGCTCTGGGCTATTTAAAATGTATTCAGTGTCCTATTTTTCTTTAAAAGTCAACAGAATCTTATATGTACCACTTTTCTGATATTTAACTTGCTCAAAAATACAACTTCAACTTTGTTGCATCCAGCCACAAGTATAAATGTGACTGTTGTATTAGAAAATATATCTCAGTGTGTGAATCCCTGAGTATTGCTGGAGACTAAACCTCAGGCCCATAGACACTGTCGGGCAAAGATGATAATAACCCTTCATCGACAGGATTTCTTTGTTAAACGGTTGAAGTGTTAGTGATTTTGCTTTGTTTGCAGCTCTTTTACAAATACTTAAAATACTGTTGGTGCTTAGTTGTCGAGTACTTACGATTCATTATATAATTCATGAAGGGTGGGAGGAAGCAATAAGCAGTGCTCTGTTTGTGAGAGAAGGTCTCTGCTTCCAAGCTTCAGAGTGTGACTGTTTACCCGTTGTATTTCTTTCAGCTGTGAAGATGTCAGAGACTTTGTTTGAAAACTTTGACAAAATGGCAAAGAAACAGAACAAAGAGCAGGTCCCACCACCAGCGGAGCCTCAAACTAAGAAACCAGCGCCTTCAAAACCGGCCAAGAAAATAAACTCCAGCAATACAGCCTCCCCAACCAAGCACAAGAGCCTGGAGGATGCATTTAAAGCTGTAAGTATGAAAGACATGCTTGAGTTTATGTAAGTTTTTGTGTTAGATCTCATTAAAGGAGACTATAATTGTCGTGGGTGACAGTGGTGCTGTTGGTGAGTGTTCTCCTTTAGTGTAGTAGGTCGCTGTTTGAATCCGCACTATTTATGTCGTGTCTTTTAGTCTGAGGCTGATTATGCTGGAAGGGTCTCCAGTGTAAATAGAAAAAAAAATACAGTTTGTCTGCTTTGCACCCCCTCCAGAGAGCTAAAACCCTTTCACAATAAAAGTACATTTGAAACTGAAATTTTCACTTTGTATAAATATTTAAAAGTTACATTTTCTGCCCAATTATTTAAATACTAACTGTGTAAAACAAGTACTTTTTTGTAGTATGCTATTTTTTGCTCTGTACTGTCTTGGAGTCGTAACGTTTGACAGTGACTTTCTTTGAAGCGCACTATCACATGTCAAAATGTGGCCACTCTTCATAAGGCCTGCTCTGTACTCTCTGATGCCATTAGTCTGTGTAATGCTGATGCCATGTTTCTCTTGTGTCTGTAGCTGGATGTGTCAGACCTGAAGCAGCAGTTGAGTCGCAGTCAGACGCTGTTCCCAGAAAACCCCTCGGTCTGGGTCAAAGATCTGGCGGGTTACCTCAATGTCCACCTGACCGCCCCTGAGGCCGAGCCCACTCTCAGCAGCTACGCTCACGGTAAAGCACACTACAGTTCTGCACATCTGCACACCATTTTGTCACCCATATTTCACTTATTTCTATTTATAAACTACAGTTCTCGCTACACTAGATTACATCGCACACACTGCCAAGACACAAAACAAATACAGTTCATTAAAGAGATCAGAAATATTCTTTTCTAATCCAATGGGCCACATTTGCAAAAGCTACAGTTTTCATTTGGCATCACTTCATAAAATCCACCCAAATATCTTGATTAGTGTACAGTACAGTGGTGGAAAGTAACAAAGTGCAAAACTAAAAATACTCAGTTAGATTCTTTCAGAATATCTGTTCTTTACATGGGTACATTTTACAGTGGATACTTTTTACTTTGCTAAAATTTTAATTGCAAAAATTTAAAAGATACTTTTCTTTACTGTTTGAGACTAAACCTGAAATGGCTTAAAGGATATTTTTAGCACATTCATAGTTAGTTAATGTCCCAATTTTGAGCAAACAAAACTATACAAATAAAACCAGTTAAAAAAATAAGAAAATCAATGCAGGTCAAACAAAAGTCCACACATTTTTTTTAACCAACTCCACGATGATTTAATGGTCCTCAAGTTATGTCTGAAATACTTTTCTTATTCCTCTTATAGCACATTTTTAATTGGGTACTTCAATACTTTTACTTAAGTAGTTTTTTTAATGTTATACTTTTATTAGAATCATTTCTTTGCTCCTCTATCTCTACATTAATTAACAAAATCAAGTACTTCTGTCACCTCTGTGCATATATTCATTACTTTTCCCATTGCTGTGTCCCCAGATTACCCATACTGCCTCACCAGTAAGGAGCTGAAGGGTGTGATCAAAGGCTTGCTCGGGCGCTGCAGTGACGCTCTGCCAGATTTCTTTGACCACTGTGTTTACACTATGCTCAGGGAGTTGGACCGACAGTCAGGTAAACGCTGGCATCATCACAAAGTGCTTCAGAGACTTGAACTGCTTTCCTCTTTGCATTGATTTGTTTGTGGCAGAGTCTCCTCCAACTCTTAAAACAGCACAACATTTGTGCGTAATGTAAATGCAATAAAAGAAGATAAAGACAGTTTAACAGAGAATTGTTTACAATTATTTAATTCATGAATATTTTATGTTTATATGTTTTTATGTCTTATATATTCAGTAGAGGTTATGGACCAACATTCTTTTATTTAAAAATGCTCCTCAACATTCTGATACAACTGACAAAATGTGTTGACTTTCTTTTTGTCAAATTTGTATCTGTGGAGCTGTTGTTTTGCTCATACAGAGAGGAATAAAGTATAAACCTTAACCTTTTGTGTTTGCAGGAGAGCCGCTGTATGGTTACAGAGTTTGCATACAGGCAATCCTTCAGGACAAGCCCAAGATAGCAACTCAAAACCTGCCCGAGGTGAGTGTGTATCTGCTGTCATCACATCTTTAGTCCAAATGTCAAATGCTTCAGTTTAGTGCTTGCATTGTGACACAAGTTTCATTTCTGTTTGCGGTCAGTGGTGTGGTAATACATGTTGTAATAGTTGGCCTCTTCCCTGTTTTCAGTATTTGGAGCTGCTGCGATCGGTTCAGAATCGTCCAGTGAAGTGTTTAACCATCATGTGGGCGCTGGGCCAGGCTGGGTTTTATGACCTCAGCCAAGGACTCCGAGGTAAAGCACTGTCTGCACACACACAGACACATTTACACACACTCACACATATGCTCTTGTGGTCTGATTAACATAACCAGTACAATATAAGTCTTAGTGTAACACTAATTAATGATTATGAACTACAAATTGAAAATGTAGAATGCCAAAACATTACCTGTTGGGTGTGATGTTCAAGGTTCTGCAAAACATGATTTGTCTTTGACACACAGGCCTAGACATGTGACACAGAGCATTTGAATGTACACAAATATAAATCCAGAGAACAAAGCCCTTAGAGATAGGGCTGCTCAACTATGGAAAAAAGAAATTTGCTATTGCAATTCCAGTTATTCAAACTACTTTCACACAGAGAGCACAGTGCTTCAACGTGCTTAAAACTTGCTGACCAAGCGGTGTGTTGTATGGACACCAAAAACACCAGCTCCACAAACAAAGGTGTGTCAGGATTAAATGCAAATTCAACCTTCAAAGTCACTTGCATTGAAAACATGCAGTTTTGTTCCGTTTAATGTTTGGTAGTTCTGTGGCTTCTGTAAGGTTGCCTTTGCCTTTCATATGTGCAAACAAACATCTTTAACACGACTTGAATGTCATGTTTCTGCATCTAATTCTTCAATGTTTTTGTCACAGTCTGGTTAGGAATCATGCTGCCTGTGCTCGGAGTCAAGTCGCTGTCTTCATATGCCATTGCCTATTTGGAAAGGCTTCTCTTGTAAGTAATTTAACCTCCATTACGTACATTTAAATAGAGGTAGTGCTCAAACAAGTTAATTGATTAATCACAACTACTCGACTATTTAGATAATCAACAGATAATTTGGTAATCAAATCATTATCTTGAATATACACAAACTTCAAAACATGCCATGCTATAAAAAGACAAAAGCAAAGCAAGAATAAAATCAAAACGACATTTACATTTAGTGTTTCTGATGAAAAAACGATTTTCTCTGCAAGTATACTGGAGATGCCCTCAAGCTGCATTACTTTAGCTTTATCAAATAAGAAAATTTTTCAATGCTTATGTTTGTTTTCTATTCGACCTGGGGGAGCCGGTGGGGGTGGGTCGGAGGGGATATTTGTGAATATCTCAACGTAAACTATTGCAAGACAAAAAAAAAAAAGAAAATCTATATTTTGCGGGCTTAACAACTAAATGATTAAACTAAAGAATAATTGCTAGACCAGCCATTGCCAAACTCTGCAAACTCTGAGAAAATATGTTTTGTTTAATTTACTTTTCTTTATTCCAGGCTTCATGCAAACTTGACAAAGGGATTTGGCATTATGGGTCCAAAAGAGTTCTTTCCTTTACTCGACTTTGCCTTCATGCCCAAAAATGCCCTGTCATCAAGGTAACTATTGTATATTTTGTTAATCTCTTGCAACACAAGAAACTTTGTTCTGGCGTAACTGTAGTTTTTGATCTTTGACTATTTACCACAAGCCGTATTTCCAGTTAAGTGAAAGTGCCCAGAGCAATAAACTGTCATAAACACAATAAATTAAATCTAGTTGTAACTGAAGTTGTATCTAAATTCCTGCGTACAGTCTGCCGGAAAGAAAGAAAGAAAGAAAGTTGTGTCTAAAATGATTCTGATGTAAGAAAGTTGAAAAGTATGTTGGTCTGTGCAGTTTGCAGGAGCAGTTGAGGCGGCTTTACCCTCGTCTAAAGGTCCTCGCGTTTGGAGCAAAGCCTGAGACCACGCTGCACACGTATCTGCCTTCATTTCTGTCCCGGGCCACGCCGCACTGTCCCGACGACATGAAGAAAGAGGTGAGAAACGTGTCTGAAAAAGGCAACAGATCGGGTTAGTTTAAATCTTTTATGAGCCGCAGATGTTGGACACTGTCGTAGTAAATAAAATGTAATCATGGATTCCTCTTTGGCCCATATTAAGTCCTCAATCATATAGTTAGATATTCATTTTGCGTTTCAGTTTATTTTTAGTTTTCATCTTCATTGCACCTAAACAATTTAACTCGAGGTAGACTTGAAAAAAACTGTTGTTTTTTTATAATCTCAAGAACATTATTAGGACAATATTTTCACAATGCATCAAGAATTTGCTAATATATGCCAGTAAACGTATTGGTTGAGGTTAAAGTATCACAGTAAACACTAACATTATCTACAAAAAGGGCAGAAATATCACTTTAAAAATCCATATTTGGAAAATTACACTAGAGGTTTGTATCTTTTTTTAGGGCATTTTTAGTTTCATTTATTGACTATATACTGAGTGTTGTAATTTTGCCAATATACTCAATATTCTCCTAATAAACACCCCCAAAACAATTACGATATTATACATTTTTCAATATATTTCACACGTCCGGTTAAAATGTATCATTTATAATGTGGTTTCTTGTAATTTTCCAGCTCCTCAGCAGTATGACCGAGTGCTTACGTGTGGATGTACAGAGTCTGGGAGTTTGGAGGCAGCTTTATACAAAACATTTACCACAGTCGAGGTGAGCTAAACACAACACCACAAAAACTCTACATTTTAAATTCCTATTTGCACTTTTGTAATTTTCTCCTCCTGCTCTCCGCAGCCTGTTGTTAAACCATTTACTTAAGTCCTGGAACACGCTGCCACCAAAGGTATGACTCATTTAGTTGTGATACATAAACAAAACTAGTAAAGACATGTAATAATTGTGTTATGAATTCATGTAGTACATTTTATGAACAGAATAGTTTCCAAAGTGTTGCACAAACACAAAATGATGAAAAAAAATACAAAAAACAACAAAAGATATTGGTGCTCAATTTGATGTAACAAGTTCTAAAACAATAAAACCAGTAAAATCAAATCCAAGCAAATCATAAAACCATAGAATAGCAATTAATTGTACTGCTTTCACTTTTTCAGCTGAGGAAAAACCTCGGAGAGACAATCCAGTCTTTCAGAGTGACCAACGAGGAGATGAAAGACAGCATCGAGTCTATGGAGCTTCAGGAGTGTAATCATCTTTGTCAGGTGATGCACACGTTACACAATCTACAAGCGACAGAACACACTCAGTCACATTCACCAGTGTTCAAAATATGATGGGGTGTAACACGGCCAATAAAACACTATACGGCTAAGTGATAGGTACAGTCGACTTCTGAGGGAACGGCCACAAATGGAGCTCTGGGGGAAGCAATCCATTCATTTTAATGTTGAAGAGTCACCCACTGTTCAACAACTACAATAGCAAACAGACTTTAGGAGATATATTGTGCCAAATACAGACATGAAGACATAGAGAAGTACAACTGATCCATCACAAATGTATAAATATCAAATGGTTGCTGCGGGCTTAAAGCTACCACGAGGCTTGTGCCACGTTCTGTATTTTAAAATCAATAGAACAATCTGTTCACTTTTCTGAGGCAACACTTTGTAAACAACCTCCATTAAGACTCAGTTGTGACTGTAGACGAGACGAGTAAAGGCAAATAACCTCACACCAGAAAAGTTACACAGTGCAGCTTTTGAATTAAATGAGACTGATACATTTTGGTGTCATAAAGTGTGCGTTTGATTGGTATAATTTCTGAAAAGCATATATCAGTAAAAATAAATGAATGTTTGATCTAAAGCTTAAGTACATTTCTCTCTGGGCTCCAGAATCTGCAGGTGAAGATGAAAGGCCGAGGGTTTCCATGGTCCAAACTCTTCATGGTGCTGCTGGTGTTTGTGGCTGGTTTCATCACACACGACGTCAGATCAAACGGCTCTTTCACAGGTTGCACCAAAGTCTAGAGACAGAAAGAAATCTAAGTTTTGATTTACTTGTCGCCACAATGTTTTTATTAAATTCTTGCTTTTTCTGTCAGATTCCACCACAGCCTTGTATCTTCGTAACTCAGGCGTCACCGCGGTAACTGAACAGGCCTGGGGCAAAATCACAGTCTACACTAAAGAGGGCTTCAGGTACGAGCAACAAATAATAGCACAAGACATTGCAGGTACAGTTTTGTAGCAGCGTTAGACCAGATTTCTCAACCATACAAAAAGTGTATATGGTTGAAAAAGCACAATAATGTATCAATGGAAAAGCTGTCTGTTCTTTTATCTAAAATGTTGAGTTAGTGTCATCATTATTTATTTATTTATTATTATTAACATTTATCAAATCAGGTAAAAGATTGGAACCCCTTTCTCAAGAGATTATTATTTTCAGGGGATATTATTTGCATTTAGAGCTACTTAGAAAAAAGTTTGACTTTATTCCAACATCCCAAATGAATTATTTGCTCTGTTGTACTTGTTGCAGCTGGTTGGAGAAGAATACCCCTTACTATTACTCTGAGTGTGTGCGAGTCCTGGGCCCGCTGATGGAGCAGGGTTTAGAAAAGGCCAAAGCAGCAGCAGTCTGTGTTTCAGAAAATACAACAAATTTCATCCTCTGGGTGAAAGAAACAACCCCACTGGTCATTGAATGGGTGAGTCTCCTTGTGTTCAGACTGATCCGCCATTACTTTATGGATCAGATCACATGGTTAATAATGACTGCAGAGCGCCCCTCAAGAACTGAGGGTTTTGTTTGTGGTCACCCAGTTGTGTACACAATGTCTGAAATGTAAACTGTTCCCTGCAGCATTTATGCTTCTTAAATTAATCCACACATTAAGAGGTGCCAATAGTACAGAGATGTCAAAGAAATGACCAGTGAGTACACACCTGATGTGTGTATGTTTGTGTGCAGGTCAATACAAACACTCCAGACAGTGTGTTCAGAGCACTGGAGTATTTAAAAGAGCTGCTCATCTTCATCCATCAGAACTACATCCTCCCAGCACTAGCGTATATGTCTGAGGTGCTACAGCGAGCCTGGGCCAGTCTTCAGGAGTCCTGCAAGTCAGTACTCAGTCATTCATGACACTCTTCATCTATGTTGTGTCAAATGGTGTCACATAGTTGTGCTCCAGTGGTTTTATTGTAAAGCATAAACGATGTCTTGTCTTGTCTTGCAGTGGAGAAGTGTCAGTGTCGTGTCTCCAGAGTCACGCTGTGGCCTTCACAAACTCCACATGGCAGCTGCTGCAGCACACAACGTCTGCCATCAAGACCTGGGCCCAGGACCTGCTCACACGGGCCTAACACTCTGACTCCACTTTGACCCCACCCTGACCCTAAGGGGCCTGGTCCCTCTGCACCGTCATTTGAGACTGGGCTCAATAAGTGAAACTCACTTAAAAAAAGACCCTCATGTTCCTCTTAGGTTTTTTTTTCTACCGCTCTATTTGACACTGCTGGAAGCAGAGGTTGTCCCTCTAAGTTTTCTACTACTTTTTCTCAACTTGTTCCTTTTTAACTCTATGTTGAGAATAATTTATAGAAACTAAGTTTGTAGATTGTTTATAGACAATTTTATTTAAAGATTTATAAGACTTTTTCTTAAATCTAAGCGAAAGGGCAGGGCAATGACCAAATAAGGAATTCCACATTTTTCCGAGCCACTGAAGGCACCAGCTGCAAACTGTGGGGCCACTTTGTTCTGTTGTCACTATTAACCATACAGTACTTCAGGTATCAGTATTTCTGAGTTTAGACTTTGAATGATGTTTGTCGACATGGTCACATCTGCTGGTGCATATATTTATTTAGAAGATGAATTTAATCTTGATTGTTAATCTTACAATGAAGAAGGAACCTACCAGCAGTCTGTTTTCATCTACGTCTTACAAAGTACTTTCTCTTTTCCTGCTGCGTCTCTGGTCCAGTGCTCATACTTGAAGGTTAATGAATTTTATGTGTTTTCAGTGAAACATTTAGTGCCAATGCGGTGCACCTGTCGGTCTCAGAGAAAACCAAACAGTTCTGATCATCTAACCTTCTATGTGAAGATGTTTAAACAATTATGACAATGTCTTACTTTGTGTTATTAATTTGTAATAAAGGCCTAAATTAAGTCTCTCAATTACCTTTTATAATTAGACTGAAGTCTTACGGACTAGTAATGTCTAAAGTAGAGTACAGAATATATGACTACAATATTATACAATATCACATGACATATTGCCTGTAGTCTTGGATTGGTGCTCAGTGTTCTGATTTCTTATGATCCACATATCCCTCTGTACACCTTACATGTCCTTTGTGAAATGCCCAAACACAATGGCACAAATTGGTACCAAGTCAGAGAGGAACACACTATACATCTCCCAAATTACATTTCAGCCTTTTATTAGTTATTTGTTGTTTTGGTGTCTAATATGTCCCATTTTATGAAAGATGTATTGTTGGTATAAAAAAAAACACAGAACAATACAATTTTCACAATTTGTTGATATGAGTTGCTCAGGTGGTATTGTATATGAATGGCACAGTCTTCTCTGTAAATAAAACTGAACATGCACAGACTGAAACATACAGAAAATTCAGCCAGCTTGCACTCCCAAAGAAACTAAGAAGAAAACAAACAACCCTTCTTTGATTTCTGTTATTTCAGCATTTGGTAGCAGAACGAGTCAATCAGCAACTCAAAAGTCTCAGCACTGTTCCTCATTGGCTCAAGTCTGCTCCTAGAAGTCCTTGTTGTTAGTGACGATGCTCTTGTCGCGGTGGCAGCCAGTGGAAGCAGCAAAGGAGAGTCCTGTTCAGAGATTTGACTGAAGCGAGTCCACAAGGTTTGTATTTTCACTACATGAAGTCGTCTGAGTCGTAGCCATCCTGTATAAAGAGAAACAATTTATCAGGAGTTATCAAGAGCGTCTTTTGCTGCTAAGAGCCAATAAATTGCTATGACAACCATGCTTACCTCATTTGTTTGCATATTCTCAGACTTCATCAATGATGTGTAATTTCTAAAACAAGACAGTATTGGCATAAAACACGAACATTAACAAATAGTATCAGAAACTTAAAGAGAACTTAAAATACATAGAAAGCATTAATTATAATCCTTTAGACTGCATTTATATATATCAAGAAACATTTTACTGAAAGAAAATATTTATAACTGCACTTTTTTTTCCAAAATGGCCCGAGTCCCAACAACAAGGAAAGGTTTGGGGCTTCTGTTTGTGGACTTAGAATATGGAGCAGTATGAACGGAGAACTCAAATGTCCAAATATGAAACGGTTTAAACTAGTCTATAAAATTGCTAAAATAATCATAGCAATGTTTGCACAAGGAGCGTTTATTTGGTGCCACGTTATTGTACACTGACACAAAAAACAGGATCAGGAATGCAGTAATTTACTTGGTAAATTGAAGCGTCAAGATGTAAAATATTTTGTGTGTTATAGCTAAACCATAGGGATTTCCCAGTAAATTAGAACCAAGTCAGGCAATAGCATGGTTATTGTCATGAAATTAAAGAGGGTGGGTTGAATAACCATCCATTTATCTATCCATCATATATAGACTATTGTTTGTTCGATTATGTTTTTTTAACATTTCACAATAACACAAACCTGAGCTCCTCCATCTCCTTTTTCTTTTTCTGCTCCTCTTTCTCTTTCTTCTTTTGCTCCTGTAGAAGTGCTTTCTTCTCATTCCTCTCCTCTTGGTCCCTGCACTCTTTCTCTGCCGCCAGGTCAGGGAAGCGCTCTACTTTCGTCTTCTCTAAGCGGTTTACAATTTCATTTACTTTCTTTTCCACAGCTACAAGTTTTACCTGGACAAAAAGTGTTACTATGCAGCATGAGAGGCTCTTATCACATAGGAATAGGATTAAATGCTACAAACCTCTTTCTGCTTAAAGAAGCCGATCTGTCCCACATCCATGTCTCCAGTTTTCTTTAGGTTTGCCCATGGTGTATAAACCACATTGATGTTGTTCATTTTGCATCCTGGCAACAACAAACATTGCAACTATTAGAGTAAGAGTAGCAGAATGTATTTTAAAGAAGACATGTTATCCTTACATTTACCATTACCATTACATTTTGTTCATTTTAAACCGAAATATTGATATAAAAGCCTTTGTCACTTCCTCCTCATAGCGACAATTCACTGTCTTTCAGTGTTTTACTGTTGAAAAATGTTTAAATTAAATTTTTTGAACATGACTCGGAGTCTAATCTTGTGTAAATGTTTAAAATAACTGCATATGAGTACAGAGCAGTGGGCAGAAATAGGGGGTTGGGGAAAATAGACATTTTCTGATCCCTCAAGTTTCAAATGCAGGATAATCCAGGATAACGCAAACATACAAGAATGAAACAGAACTAAGAGTTAAGTTAATGACGAGGGAACACTGTTATGACATGAATTCGGTTTTGCATAATATGTCCTCAATAAAATAAGTAAATGTTTACCTTGAATGCTGTTGTTTTTCACCAGCTGTGCACAGTCTATGAGAACTTCAGATGGAATGTCATTTATGGTATGTCCCTGGAAAATTCAGACATATTTAGTAATTGCATGAAAGATGTTGCAGTTCTTCATATTTATGGAGTCACAGCTTGTTTGCATTCTTATATCCAGTACTTTACTTTTACACGATTATATACTACACATAACACATCTTACAATTCATCTTATAATTAATATATTTATTTAAACAGATGACACTGGATATTCCTACCTTTGGCAGTCTTAGATAAACATGAGCAGAAGACAACTTGTCAACATGAAACCTAAATGTACAAAATGTATTATATAATATATCAGTTTATCTTTCAAATATATGGTTGCATATGGTGGTGATTTATTTCAGTCTTATTAGTATATACATACATAGCTTTACATACATACATATCTAGAACTTACCAGATGTCTTCGGGCCACCCAAACTTTATCAAATCCTCATCTAATTACAGAGAGCAAATGTGTCAGAGTTTCACACATTCAAACACCAAAAAAGCACTAATTGAATTTCTGACAAGTGACTTACTCTCATACTTATCCTTGCCCATGTAAATAGTATACGGAGGATCCACCACTGTGAAAACAATGGCATCACAGCGTTATAAAGCCTTATAGATTGATAAAGCAATGCTAAGGGCTAACGTCACATCTGCTAACTTACTGACCGGCACTTGTGAAGTAAAACACCATCTTATCTGAATGAAAAGATGTTCATAAACAAATAAAAGTGAAAACGAAACAACACTGGTACTTTAATTGGCAATAAAAGAGTCAAAAAGCTCTAGATTCCGACAAAAGTCCGTGTTGACACTTTGCTCACGTTGAACTGGGAAGTTGTTGTTGAGTTTCTTCTACGTTGGATTTTCTTGGACAAGCGGAAAAGCCCCCCCTAGTGGTGAAGGGTTCAGCACATTATTTTAATAGATCCATGAATCAGCTTTACGGTTTCGTATTGCTATTTAAAAAATAAATATTTTTTTAACTAGACTATTATCTATTATTAGTTTAGTATTAAAATAAATGATTAATGAATAATCATTAATGAAATGATTAATGAATAAAATAATGATTTTCTATTTTGTTGTTGTTGTTGTTGCTAAAAATTTCACACGAAATGAAAATGTAATTTATTTGTCCAACTTATGCCTCGAATCGTTTGAATTGCGAAATAAAATAAGTAAATGAATAAAAACATACATTTTAAAACAATCTTAAAAGAGTCACTCAAACCTGACGTAATTTCCGCTTCCTTTCGCGCAGTTTTTTTTTCTTGCTATCGCGCGCTCTTCAAAACACACAGAAGAATCGCGGGTTCAGAGCAGGACAATCTTGTGTCTAAAGCGTTATAACGTTTCGGTAAGAGACTTCACTTTGTATGGGCTAACATCTAAGACACTTTGTCAAAGCACCGGGTTTGTATTTTTTGTCTTAAATATCGCTGTTACGCTAAAACACCTGTTCGTGTTGCTTATTATCGGATTACAAAACTGCATCTATCATCGCAATAGAGCTGATAACGAAGAAATACTTTCTTTTTTTTCAAAACAGGGCAACATTAACTAATATATTTGTCCCTCTGTAAAGCTGTTGGTATTCGTCTGCCATCAATTTTTTCTCATAAACTTTACATCCCGCCATTTGCCCGCGACCTGTGACTGGGCGACCTTTCTCGTTCAAATAAAGACTTTCAGTATTTATTTCTGTACTGACTGGGGACAGGAGTGATGCTTTGAGTTCATCTCAAGCTCTATCAGCTGCTAGATAAAACCTGTTACTGAACTTATTTAGCCGGAACAATGTCATGTCTTCCTGGACAGTTGGTGGTTAGGATTAGGCCGGAAAATGTCTTAATGAACATTTAACTTCTGGTATTCAGCTCATATGTTAAATAATATGCACCTCAAAACATCTTTGCAGGCTTATCAGACATTATGCCAATGACCAGGAAGAGAAAGCTCTCCTCTATCGACAGTGACAGGTGAGACTTGAAATCTTTATTAAACTTTTGTTGATTTAATTTGACTTTTCATTTGAGTAGCTGTTACTTCAAATTTTGAAGTTGTTGTTTTTTATCAGTCGTGCAGCCGAGAAGGGCATGGATGAGATGTCTCCAGTTAAGAGGTCCCCCAGGAAGTCTGCCAGGTCTCCTAAAAAGAGGAAACCACCAGCGAAATACATCGAAAAGGAGAACTGTCCTTCACCACATAAATCTCCACAGAGATTACCAGGTAATGACAGACTACTCGAAGATGATTCTTCTTATTGATCATTCAACTACGATTCTCCTCACTCATTTATTATTCTTTTTCCCTCTTAGCATCACCAGCTAAATCTCCTCGCAAAGCCTCTCCATTCAAACCTGCAGTAATTTCCAGCTCATTCTACAGCAAACAGAAGATCGTGTATCTCACACCACTGGAGAGGAAGAAGGTTAAGGAGTCTTTGCCCTCACCTCCCCCTCTGCCCTCTTCTCCATCATCTGAGGTCAAAAAGACAGTTACTATCAGCCAGAAGTACAGCAAAGGGGGCAAAAAGGCCAAAACGTTCTCCACAGACTCAAAAAATAATGTGAAAAATGGGATTAAGCGATACGCCACTTCAACAAATGCTGTAAAGGTGTCCACACTTAACAACAGGTTTGTTGCAAAGTGCATAATGGTTTGTTAAATTTCAAAAATGTATTTTTTTGTTTTCACTTTTAATTGTCTAAATGGTACAAACAAGATCAAATGACGATGCTGTTGTCTTGTGTTTGTAGCTACAGTGTTAAAGCTGCAGTGCCACCAGAAACAAAGAAAGGCATAACTTTCACTTTCAGCAGTGGAAAGCCCAAACCAAAGATCTTTGTTGGAGCTGCGTTCTTTGGCACTGGCAAGAAACCAACATCAATGTACAAGAAAACTGCACCCAAGTCATCAAACCGGCCCAAGAAAAACACAGTACCCGCACCGCCGGCCCAGGTCCAGACCGAGAAACCTCAACCACCACCTACTTTGGAGACAAACACCCTGCAGGAGGTCTGTAGAGCATTATCGGTATCCTGAACAGAGAGTTCTTTGGATTTTGGCCCTTGTTTTCTAAAAAGTTGTGGAATTACCTACAGGCGTCTGGGATGTTATTTCCTACTTGAAAGCTCCCACTTCAGAGTGTTCCACTGAATTACCTTCTATAAACAAATGTAAATGTTAAACAAATTCATGAGCATGTTAAATCTCAGACTTATAATGAAGATTAACATTGGTTATGTGGTGGTTAACTACACAAAACTACTAGTTGTGCTTATTATCTTTGTTGTAACACGTCGCAGTTTAACTCATGTTAAGTTGAAATCCCTCAACAAACTCCCAGTATCCAGGTAGGATTTACCAGGTCGAGGGGGTCCAGGTGGGAAAAATCCCAGTTACCAATTTTCTACAACTAAGTCACATCTGTTGCACATGTCCAGCCAGGGCGTACAATTATAAACCACCAAAACTGGTGGAAAATAGGCAAAAAAGTGTCTTACCTGTCATGTTTAGTTAAACTTGTAATGTTTTTTCATGTTTCAGATGTCTCAGACATTACCACAAGAGATTGAAATTGAGCCAGACTCCAAACAGCGGAGAAGGTTTGATCCCTTGGACTGGCTCGACTCCGTTGATGAAATAATGGACTTTCCGGCTCCAACATCTGAAGGGTAAGAATTTAACCAGCATCGATCTTGTATGCATATACTTCACAGAGCCACACTCTTGTCACAATTTAACATAAATCATCTTTTAGTTCACCCAAGAAGAAATTTGGCATCAACAAAGAACTGACAATTGTGCTGTTGAGGAGTCCAGAGGCAGAATCTCAGGCCTTGTCCATCTTCAGTTCACAGGTAAACCTCCATAAAGGCCGTGCTAAAGGGCTTAAGTGTTTCAACTGTTCTGTGCTGGTTATGAAGTGAGGCTGTGTTTTCCACAGGAGGATTCAATGACTGATGGACGCTCAGACTCTGTTTTTGACCTCAGTGACATAAGCCCAATGAATGGTGAGTTAAGACCAGCCAAAAGTGAATACGGAAATTCACTTTACTTGGTTAATCACATAAAGTAAGGCCTTTTTGTGGACATTTCTTTAATATTTCCATCTTTATTAATATTGTAGGACTTTATCCCATATTTGGATCTGCCTCCAAAAAGTAAGCACTGATCTTGTTGCAAAATACACTGTGAATTTAGAATCCTACTAACACTAAGATGTCAAATTCAGGTCAAGGGCTGCAGCTTTGAGGCATCCAGTGTCCTGCAGCACTCCGTCTGGTCCGGTGTCCACACTTCAGTCCATTGTGGTGACAAAAGAGAAGACCCTGAGGAAGAGAAAAGAGAAGCAGGATGAAGATCAGCTTATTATTGTAAGTTTAACAACAGACTAGTAATGATGGCTCTAATGTGCTTTACTGGCTCTCGGAACGCTACACTGTAGTCAGATTTAGATAAGATTTATTTGTCGTTAGTTAAAACATGGTCAACAATGCAGTGAAATGTGTCAACTCACCGTTAAAAACGGCACAAGTCTAGGGCTGCAACTACTGGTTATCATTATAGTTGGTGATTGTTTTGTATTAGTTATTATTAGTAGATTAATCAAATGATTCATTCTATTGTACATTAAGACTTCATTATCAACCAAATAAAGATTGAAACAGGCTCACTAGAAAGAGAATTTATAGTTTATTGATGAAATTCCTAAATGGTTTGTTATTATTATCTTTTTGATGTTTGGTTTTAATAATGCGGCTATCTTTTTGTAAATTTTGTAAAAAAAACAAAAAAAAAACACTATCAAAAGTAAACAGTCGACTTGTCATGATTAGTTGATTAATCGTTGCAGCCCGCTGTAGTCATTCTTCATTAATTCTCAACAATTCCCACAACTCAACATGGTTGGAGTTGCATTTCTTAACTTAAGTTTTAGATGCTTGCATGTTTTTTTGGTGCACTAGGATGTAGGTCAGAAGCAGTTTGGAGCTACAAGTTGCAGCTCTTGTGGGATGGTGTATAGCGCAGACAACCCAGAGGACAACTTCCAGCACTCCCAGTTTCATCAACGATTCCTTGACGCCATCAAATATGTGGTAATATGTCTGTTGGGTTTCTTTTGGTCTGTGAGTTTATGTAATTCACAATTATAAGATGCAATTTACAAGCCAAAAACTATAGATTATACACATGTTTTGATTGTTTGTCAGGGCTGGAAGAAGGAGCGTATAGTGGCAGAATTCTGGGATGGAAAAATCCTTCTGGTGATGCCTGACGATCCCAAATATGCCATCAAAAAAGTAATTGTCTATTCCTTTTATTTTCTAGATAAATGTGTTTATAAATATTACAACCGTATCCTGTTGTTTCAGGCAGAGGAAGTGCGGCAGGTGGCGGACAGTGAGTTGGGTTTCCAGCAAGTGGCGCTGTCCAGACCTGCTCAGGCAAAGACCTACCTCTTCATCAACTCTGAGAAAATGGTTGTGGGGTGCCTCGTTGCAGAACCAATTCGCCGGGTACAAATAATACTCTCGATAACTGACAAAGTCCTCTTTTGGCGCTGTTGAGAATAAGAAACTAATAATATGTTTTTTTAAAGGTGTAATTAATGTTTCTTTTTGCAATTTGTCTGATAGAAACTTTTTTCCACCTGAAACATCTCGGTTTCAAAAACATTCTTAAAAATTACTTTCCACATTAAGTTTGGGTGATGTCAAAAAATTATGAAGGAGAAGGAAATCCGTGCTTTGACAAGATAGTGAGCAAGTTTATAGAAGTTTGTGTTTTGTCCATACATCCACTTTTGGTAAACATTCCAGTTTTATAAATGAAACCTCTGACTTTTGATAGTTTTTCTACCATTGACCACTCCTGGACAAATAAGAGATTAAACAGTCTCGATTCACTGAGGTGTTGTTACTTTGTCTGTCGTGGACCATTGCCCCGGTCCCTTCTCTTCACGTAGTGTCTTCTCACGGTTTCCTTAAGGCTTTCCGAGTGCTGGTGCAGCCAGACCAGGAGAAGGACATGACCAAAGATGACTTCATGGAGCGTCACAGAGCCTGGTGCTGCTCCACTGTCCCAGAGCAGGCCATCTGTGGCATCAGCCGGATCTGGGTCTTCAGCATGGCCAGACGCAAAGGCATCGCGACTCGCATGCTGGACACTGTCAGGTACAAGACCGACACTAGTCACTGAGTGTAGCATAATGGATCCGACTAATATATTTTTCTTTGAATGCATTTTAAGGAGCACCTTCATGTACGGAAGTCACTTGACAAAAGAAGAAATTGCTTTTTCAGACCCAACACCAGATGGCAAACTGTTTGCAACTAAATATTCCAAGACACCAGCTTTCCTCGTCTACAACTTCATTTCTTAATTGTTCAAGCAAACTTTAGACTGAGCTAAAGGTACATGGAGCTGTTGGGTCAAATATAGTACACCGTTCAATGTCTGTTTGAATTTCTACATATCGCTCACTTCGTTAATGTGTTCAACAAACCATTATGTTCAAGAGTGAGATTTTAACATCCAGTTTTTTTGTTTTTGTTTACCAGTATTTATTCAGAGCTGCACTTTTCAGAAGGTTTTGTGTACATAACCGCAGTATATGCTGTTCAATGTGTAAATATTTGAAGTAAAGTTTGTTTCGTCTGATCTCATGTTAGTCTAATGCAAACATTGTCTTACCTATCTCAAGATCAACACATGATCAGGAGACTCTAAATGTTTGCATGTAATTTTTTTAAACCAACTTTCCCAAGTGTTGAGTTAAGAGTGGTTTAAATTGTAAGATGTTCTTTACGATTAATGTTATAGATAGCAGTAGACTTGAAAAAATGCAATTGTATGTCACATCACTACGTTAACACAACAGGTAATAAACTCTTTTCATCACTAACCTGATAAATAGCTCTTCATTGTGATTCTTTTATCCCATTATCATTCAGATTGAAAGTCTGGAAGTATATTATGGAGGATCATGGCTGGTAGTTTTTTTTTAATTCAAGGCACAAATACTGTAATTTCAGCATAACTTGTTGGACTTAATAAAATCTGCTTCAATTACAAAAAAATTGGACTGGTTTACAAAAACAGAAGGATATCTACATAGACTTCAGCACAAAACATACAAAATACACATAAGACTACAAACATATATATACATACACACAGTAAATCAGTGTTCAGTTTATTACAATGACCTCAGGCTGGCTCTTTTCGAGGGGGGTATTGCTCTCTAAGGCCTGGACAATCTGAGAGGCAGAGGGGCGTTTTATGGGGTCCTCCTCAGTGCAGACGTAGAACAGCTCTATCATCCTCCTGTAGGACGCACCCAGAGCCTCCACATCCAGCGCTGGGCGAGTCCCCAAGCGCTCGTAATATGCATCCTCATCGAAACTCTCCTCCTCCGAGTTAGCTAGGATTGGAAAATGAAAACGGGTTAAAATTCTAAAATTGGACGAAATGTTGTGTTAACACTCCATCTAAGGAAAATGGCAGTGGAAACGTGCCTAAATGAAGCACAATAATAAAAGTCTGGCTGTAAGGATTTCCTAAAATCAGAACGTTAAGTCCAAATCACTGTAATAGTTGGATTGAATGTGTTATCTGGACTATACAGACGCTAAAACATTTCATAACAGAGAACAGCATTGTTCAATCAAAAATGTAAAAAAATAAACTATTCTGATTTTCAATAATACACTTTACACCTTATATGTAATATCTAAAAGCCTTCAGTCACCATATTTCAATGTTTATTTGGTTGATAATGTATTTAAAACATCCACATACAATAGAAATAATCATCTGACTAGTCCACAAATAGTAAAAAAAAAACAAAAAAAACTGACTACTAAAATAATCTTTAGTGTCAGCCCTATTGGAAATGCATTCAATGCAATAGAAGTTTTTTGCTGAATTAAAAACTGACCTTCCACAAAATCCGGTTCCATTAACCCTTGAGTCTTACCTCCATCTTCCTCCTCTGTTTGCTCCTCTTTGTCATCCAGCGTCTCCAGGTGAGGCATGGACAGAGTCATCATCTCCCATAGCGTCAGTCCATAGGCAAAAATGTCCGCTTTGTCAGAAATCTCTCCTCCCTCCATCACCTCCTTCGAGTTCCACGGCTCGGTGCCAATGTACTCGGCCTTTGGGTCCAACACTGCAATTACATTCATTTAATTCATCTGATCTCTTAAGCAAATGTCAGGACATGCTATTATATTGATTTGAAAGATTATAAGACTACAAATGAGCCTATAATAGAAAACAAAAGGGTCATATTGAGAAAGTGACAAAGATAGTGAATATTGTAGGTAGATGTTGAGGTTAGAGCCAGCAGTTATGAATACAATAGAAAAGGACAAAATAAGTTGTTGTGACAAAAGCTGAA
Organism: Rhinogobius similis; assembly: GCA_019453435.1. Classification (NCBI taxonomy): domain Eukaryota; kingdom Metazoa; phylum Chordata; class Actinopteri; order Gobiiformes; family Gobiidae; genus Rhinogobius; species Rhinogobius similis. The sequence goes on along the minus strand of CM033620.1, from coordinate 27,832,787 downwards.
TACAAGTGATACAAAGCAGTAGGCAATAGACAAAATCTCAACGATCATCAGTTATCTTTTTTTTTTTTGAGTATCCTGATGATAATCAAACAATATTATGCAAATCACAGAAATCTGCTAAAACGTTTTAAGAGGTTTTACAGTAGTTCTTTAATTATCAGACAAACGTGAAATTTCTGCCACAAAAGTACAGAAATATCACCTTATACTCTTATTTGGAAGTTAACAGCACAACTTTCTTTTTGTAGCATTTTAAAAAATAAATATAACATAAACGATAAACTTGATATTCACATTTTGCATATCTTCAAAACCAAATTCATGATTTTTATATATTGCCCACCTCTAGTGATACAATTCTCACCTTTCATGTTTGCATCCAAAAACAGAGAAACACCCACGTCACAGATCTTGACAGTCTCAAAGTCTCCTTTAATGACCACGTTGCAGGATTTCATATCGCCGTGTAGCAGCTTCTTCTCATTATGAAGATACTGTAAAAACATTACTCCAATTACTCCAAACTCATCTAATTTTGACCATGTTTTATTCTGATCCCTAAATATTATAGAAGTAATTTCTCCATTTCCACACAAACTTTGATGATATATAGTGACCTTTTTCATGTATTTACACAACGAGGGCTGTAATCTTTTGGTTGTTTAGTTGATTAATCAAATCGGTCAATCGGCCATTTTTTTTTTTTTTAAAGTCAACAAAGGATTAAATATACGATTAAAGAATATATTTTATTTTTATTTTTTTAATTTTATTTATTTTGGAGTGAATCATGAGTTTAATCTAATTTAAATATAAATAAATACACTGTTTCCTGGTACTTTTCTATATAAATTGTAATTTCTTTGCATGAACTCCAGTGCAGTTGGGTTTTTTGGTGCAGTTTGGGTCAGATACAGAGAGATACTACATAGTTTTGCCTTGCCCCACCTGCTTTTTACTTGATTAATCGGTCGATAAGGGAGGTCTTTAGTCAACCAAGAATTTCTGTCTTTAGTCGACTACAGCCCTATGCACTACAAAGTAAATCCAACCTACGAGAGAATCACAAGGCTACAATATGGGCCCACATTAGCTGTAAATCCCTTTATATCCTAGTAAAAAATGGAAATGTCAATTACACACTATACTATATTGAACAAATCAATGTTGAATATCTTTTAAAAACATATAAATCTAAAACTGATTTTAAAATGCTGTCAGTGGTCTCCATTGTTTACCTGCAGACCACGTGCCACATGTAGCGCCACTTTCTCGATGTTGGCAGCAGGAAAAGCCTTCAGACCCTCCTCTCTCCTCTTCTCGATCATATCATTAAGTGACTGCTCTCCTCCATACTCCATGGCCAGACACTTGGTCCCATCCTTTGCTGTGGCAACGGCACGAAAACCTTCACCAAAACAACAGTGAATAAGAAGCAGTATGTCCAAACACGACTATCAGTTTCATAACAGACAGATCATAAAATAACAGTTTTCTTCTTCCTGGAACCAATAATAAAAACATATAGAAACAATACCAGGTAGTAAATGTGGTAGTATGAAAGGAAACTGTTGGTCTTTATATCAAATTGTCTTCATGTCTGCTCTTACCAACAATATTAGGATGGTTAAGACCCTTCAAGATCTTTGCCTCCTCATTCAGACGCTTCTGGTAAATTGCCACCTGCTTGGCGGCACATTTACTGTTGACCTTCTTCACAGCCCATGGAGACAGATTCAGTTTTTCCATCCTGTGATGTGAAGAGATGACAAATAAACTAATAATTAGGAAGGGTACACCCTGGACAGGAGTCAGTTCATTGCAGGGTTATGATCACAATATAACCAAAATAGCATATGGTCACAAAGGATGAGATCACATGAAGATGTTTATCACCACATTGCCCAGCCCTAATAATAACCAAATACAAACGTATCACACCTGTCCATGAGGTAAACGTTGACTCCAGTGCCACAGCCCAGTTTCTTCATGAAGGGTGAGGCTGGGATGGTGACGGGGGTCCCACTGCTGCTGCGACTGGAGCCCCGCAGCTTGATGTTCTGAGGGGTTTTGAAAGAGCTGTTGCTTCCAAGTCTGACAGGTGAGTCCATCCTACAGAAAAGAGACACACACTTTATTAACCATATACTGACAGACACAGGAGTTAAAGAATCACATGTCAAAATGAACAACATGGCACAATGGTGAATGTTATACAGTTATGATAAATAGTATGGTATTTATTTGCCAGCAGTATTCTGCATCGTGTGATTGACAACAAAGTGTAGCAAACTTTGGGTTAAATAAACAAACACGTTAACGTTAGCTGCAGTTGTTAATTCGCCAAATCGCCATAGTTCAATGGTCTCAAAAGAAAAAGAGTTAACTAACTGTTAGCCCACTAGACACGACCACTGATACCTTCATAAGATGCACGTTACCTGTTTTGTGGTTAGTTTTTTCTCCCTCGTTTTAACAACAAGAACACCTCAAAAGACGCAGCGCGGAAAGATTCAAACTGATCCGGATATCGGAGCCGCAGTGGACCAAACAAAGCGGAAGTCGCAACAAAAAAATCATCACGAAGCCCCAATTTTCACCGGCAGAGGCCAGTATAAACCCACAATAACTCCAAAAGAGATGAGCGTTTTCTCATTGAATTTCATGAAACCGTTTGAAGAAAATAAATAAAGAAAATAAAGTAACAACAACAACAACAACAACAACAACAATAATAATAATAATGTTGGTGCCAGACCTTTCATCAGAAAAGTTACATATTGCCCCTTTTACTTGAGTCCAACAACGTATATTTTATCCTTGTATCACTTTTTGGATCTTTGGACTTTTGTGGAGGTTTGGTCTCTGTCTCATCTTTCCTTTGGGCCCTGTGTTGGTGTCCTATAGCTGGGTGGGTGGGTAACTCTCTGCTCCTTGCTCCTGGTGCATACAATTCCCCTGATAGTGTTTTCCCAACTGGTTCATTTACACTCAGCCCATGTTATGGTACTCATTCATTAGTTTTGCATGTGTGTGTGTGTTTGTGTGCGGTTTATGGTATTTTCACTATTCAGCTTTAATTTGTTCATGTCTTTATTTCATGTCTATTGCTGGGCGACTTGTCCTGAAGAATTTCCTCACTGTGGATGTGGAGGATGACCCAGACCTTGACTTATATGATCCCAAGTGTTTCATCTTCCCAGACTGCAGATGGCCCCAGTCTAGAATTCTTGCAAAAATAAATGGTCCATTGTGACCAAGAGGAATGTGCATTGATAAATAGCCACAGACGGAAAGACAGTAACTGTGGGCCTTTATAACAGTTTCCCTAAAGCGATGTGACTTCATGTTAACAGCCTTTATGGTACAAATTAGGGTTAGTTCATTGGCAGGGACAAGATAATGCCTTGACTGTAAACATCTAAAACTGTCAGACCTAGGCGTGCAGAAGGCTGCATTGCAAACATTTTTTTTTTTAAATGTCCTTTTTGAGATAAAATAAATAATGACACTTGATGGAAGAATATTGTCTAGTTTGCACCTTTTTGTTTGGTCTGGGCCTAGTACTATATGTACTATATGTAATTATTAAATTGTAGGTCTATTGCCTGTGGCCTGTGAACAATCTTTTGTTGATCTTGATTGACGTGCTAAAATCATCAGCTATAAAGCAAAAGGTCAGCAATGGCTTTATACTGCTATTCCATTTAACTCATGCACCTGTTTTGCTGTACAATAAATGTTATTTCAATACAATATGACCAGATGACATAGACTTATTTTCCCCTGTAACTAGCAGTAGAAATGTGTGCACTATAATGCAGTTTGCATTTGCATTACATTATGGCTTTTGTGCCACCAGTTTCGGGGAGTCACTTAACATATTATAATTTTATCACATTGGAATAATACATTCTCAATCACACATGATGTACAGTCTCACTATGATATTGCTGAATTTATTGATTGAATTACATTTTAAAAATATATTATTTTGCTACATGCATACATACATTAACATTAAAACTCCAAGAACTTCCTGTAAATATTTTATGTGTGTCAAATCTCCATTCAAAGAGGCTGTTGACCTAATCTTATCTTGCAACTAAAATCCTAGAGAGCTTGACCTTGCAATAGGTTAAGTCGGGTCAGGACATAAGTGAAAACATATTGACCTGAGACTTAGCCTTTGTACAGAGCCAGGCAACTTTCTGCCAATCATCTCTGCATCCTGTGCACATATGGAACAGTTCATACTAATTTATAATCACTGCAGCTCTGACCGTCCACACACACTTACAGTGTTTTAAATGAGCCTCAGCCTACACCTGCTATGTCCACATCCCAGACCAGTCTGTTAACAAGACCAAAAACAACACGCCTTGCCTGTTTAAACAAAGCTGTATTTTATTACTTCAGTGCACATACAACTCTTAAGTGGAAAAGATTAGCAAGAAAATGTTAAAAATAAAAGGGTCTTGTGTATTGAAACTGAAACTCACTGACTCAAATGATGAGTCTGGACAAAGAACAATGTTTTTGGAGGGTAAATAATGTTTTACGATACACAAAATGGTAGAACGTATCCTAAAATACACAAGACTGGTTTCAACAAAATGAAAGGCCATTTAAGAATTAATGAACTTTATTACACAAAAAGTATTGACTGGATGAGATAGTTTAAAAGAGCAATTGAAAGTGCAATTCCATTGAAAAGGGAAAAGAATATAATACTGTATCAGTAATTTATGATTCTATTACTGTGAAACTGAATTCTGTTTAAAACAATGAATGAACGACTGCAACAGCATCTCATACTCTACTACTATACTAGCATTGCACGCTGCCATTGTGTCTTTGGGCAGAACACTTCAACCACCTTGTCTGTGATTGTAGGTCATACAAGGCCATAACTGCAGAATAGCTGCCACATTTCTGCTCATCATCATCTGAAGAGTAACACTCTGAAGATCGACTTGTATTGAATAGTCAGGAAAAATACAAACAACTTGAGTTAATTGCAAAATAACTAAAAAACAGAATTAACTTTTCCACAAAGTTTGTTATGTGTGATACATGGCCAACACAAATGGCAAACAGACCCCATTTATCATAAAAACACTCATCTTCCAAAATAGGGCATGAGGCTGCATTTTGTAAACTACTAAATGTGACCCAGAGCAGTGCGACAGGGTCAAAACACAGTCTCCGACCAATCAGAGAGCGCCGCCTCACGCTGATGAGAAGTGAAAGGCCTCGATTGAACGTCAGTCAAAACACATTTATGTGAACAGTGAGGCTAAACAGGATGTGACGCTCGCATTTCGAGCTTTGTAGTGCAGCCATTTTCAACATGTGAGAACAATTATGATTATGTTGAGCTGGATGAATTTAGTCCTGATGCAGAATATTTTGAGCAGAATGTGTGGTTTAGTAATCAATCACTGCTATTTTGGACAGAGATTTGAAGAAAACATCAACCCTATGTATTGTTATGAAAACTTGTATGATTCATCTTCTTTCCCTTTTAAGGCTGTTTTATTCCAAGTATATTTTAGAAAAGCATTGAGGTAGAAAACACACATTTGGCTGCATAGTCACGAACACTAAATCCACACTGACATATATTTTTATGTGGAAAAATGCAGTTTTAATTTCCGCAAAGGTGAATGTGTAAAATATAATTACTAATTATTAATTGAAATTAATAACATAATGGTTTAGAAACTCTAAAAACATGTTTCAATTAACATAAAAAAAAAAGACTGGAAAGTAGAATTTACAAAGGAGGCATCTATTTTATGGCATTGGATCAGTGACACTTATTAGCAAAAGCATGTAAAATGCTAGTTTACATTGTTAATTGTTATTTTTAAAGTATTTTATGAGCGCCACAGTAATCCTTCGAGTGTGGTACAGGTCCATGCATCCGTTATTATTTTCATATATTCCTCTTGGCTGTGAGTGAGCCAGACATGGGGTTTATTAACTTATCAAATATTTTTCTTTATTTAGACCAAAAGTATACAATCTGAACTGCTACTAAAGTATCTGTGTTAGTGTTACATAAAGGAATTATACCATACAATAACACACAACATTGCTGCAGTCCTCTAATTCTCATGCCGACTTAATTCAATAGAAACTGAAAGAAAGATGAGGGGATTTAGATCCACTACTGTAGAGTTGTGAGGCAGACAGTCGAGTTATACACTCTTTTTTCTTGCATTTATTGTACAGTCCCCACATTCAGCTGTTTTGTGTATCTCTCTTCTAGTATCAAACTAAGATTTCCTTTCTGTAACCATCGGTCATTTTTTAATACAAACACTGAAAGTATTTTAAAAAGTGGCACGGTGGTGTGTTAAGCAAAGCCCTTCATAATAAACATATTGTGAACAACAGCTGCCCTTTCAACGCTTAGTCTTTTATAGTTTTTCAGTTTTTCCTTTCATTCTAAACGGATCTCAGTGTCTGGGTCAAAAACCCTCAAAGATCAAACCAACAGTGTGGTCCACAAAAGTCCACAAGAATCTTCAACCAGTTCCATTGAACAGCGATAACAGCTCAAAGGGACAATAATACAACCCTTATGAGAGTCCCATCTCTCTTCTTTTGTTTGTCGAGCTTCTTACAAAATGGCCGATCAGGAAGTTGTTCATCTTCCAGAACAAAGGCACATTTTATTTTGTTTTTGTTAGATTTACAGTTGTCCTCTTGAGTCTGCTCTCAGATGATGCAGGTGACTCCAGCGTCCTCCACATGTCCACAGTTGGTCTTGCCCCATCCAGAGAATTTACAGTCGTGTATGGTGTCTTCAGCCCCGGTGCAGGCCACGTCGTCCATCCAGATCAGACCAGCGCCTGGACAGGGACAGAACAAAGGGGTGAGTTAGAAACAAAAGATTTTATAAATCAGCCACTATTACGTGATGTATGTGATACCAGTTTTGATTCCATAATGATAATTTCTTTTAGAAAATAGATGTTAATCATCAGAAAATAATAGTATGCTTTTAATATTACACAAGGTCCTTTACTAGTTCAGGTATAGATTCTAAAACTAGTCAGAAAAGGACACAATTTGTCTATTTATGTTTTTGCTACATTTGTTGAAATTATTATCTGAATATTAATGTTTTACAACCCAAAAAAATAAACATATCTTAGGGAAATCTATGAGAGAAAGAACTTTTTTAGATTGAATGTTGATGTTGACTGAATTATATATGCTTTTACATATGTTTAAATGAGGGACAAACGGTTTCTTATTTATAATTAACAGTGATAAAGAAAAGCCATATAGAAAGGTGACAATTTCATCCAGAAATATATTGAACTTGACCAGAATCTCTCCATTATTTCAACACCAAATCGCTCATCAGATGATATTGTGTCCGATTATAAAATAGCAGAATCCAGATGGTAAACAGAAACTTTGGCACACTGCTTTATAGCTCATGAGCCCTAGTTCCTGTTTATCTTTTCAGAAGCTTAGGCTTCAGAAAGTCCCCTGCACATTCATCAACAGTTTATAAGTTCATCAGCTGTGAAAACGTCCAGGGAAGTGTGATAGTGGCGACTAGAGACAAACCGAGTCGTAAAATAAGATGTCAAAGTAACAGTTTATAGCTATCAGTTTTACGGACATGTTATGAGTGAAAATACTTAAAGCTATCACATTGTGTCTGCCATGTTTTGTAGCTGTTTGAGTCCCTGTGTAAAAACCACATCCTACAAAAGTAAATCTGGACTCTCTACTTTGGATAAAGTAACTGAAGCGTTCATTTGCCAGCACTGCTAAGCGCCATATGATGAAATTGTTAAAGGTTCAAAATGTACTAATTTTCTAGTCTAACAGTATTTTCAAAAGACGGATTTTAGTACAACTAATTCTTTCAACTATACTGTTATTAATAGTATGTATATAAGATGGGATCAAAAAGAAACAAACTTTGTGAAACATTATCAGTCTGGGGATATCTGTCTTTGCAAATGAAATCTTCCATCTTCCTTGTTCCATGTTCATGTATTGTCTGGTCTAGTTAGGTTTAGTTTAATCTTTATTTGTCAGGTACCATGTAAAAATGCATTAATCTTACAAAAGAAAAGATGATTTGCACCAGATTTCGCTATGGCTACTTTCAATCTGCAGGTACACAACAATAAAAAAGTACACACATTACATTACAATTGCAACTAACTTATCTTACTTTTAACATTATAGCTTAATAAAATATCCAATAAAATGTCACAATGTCAAATACATTAGATGATTTCCTAAAATGACAAAATTAATTCATACAGATTTTAAAAATAAAGTATGTGCTACATCTTACAGTGAAAGTACAAGTATTATTTATCTTCACTGACTGTTGACACTGTTGAAGGTATAAGATGAGTTATTTCAAGTTTGGAGTGAAATTATCAATGTCTACAGACTATTTCATGATGGTTAAAACGATAATGCATACTGTGCAAAGGCAATATTTTTTTGTGTAGTTTCGGTGAGCAGTGGATCAAGTTTGTTCAGAGCAAAGTTTGATACGTGTTTTCAAAGGAGGTGGAGCAGCATGATTAATAAATGGGGTCCTCCTGTTCTGGACTGTTTGTTGACACCAGTCTATAGGAGCAGTTGAGTCATCATTATGTTAGGCCTGATCTAGACAATAATAAAGATAAACTGAAATGAAAAAATGTGAAAGTCCCCAAATTCCTGTCCTGTTCAGGCTAAAGTTGACTAATCTGCTGAAGGCTGATTTGGGGCTTAGAGTGTGGTGTAAGTGAACCGCACACTGGGAATAGCACACGTGGCTCTGTGTTTTTGTCATGAAGTACAGCTGTTCCCAGTGCAGTTTTACTACAGCAATCTTTAGGCCCACAGCCAAACACAGATATAGGGACTGAACTGTAGATTTTGTTTTTGTAAAATATGAGTCACCAGATCGAGCTGTGTGGGACAAGATCGCACAAGAAGAGTTTGGAGTTTTCACAAAATAAACAACGTCATTTAGTTTTTCTATTATTTTATGCATTGTAAATCGCTGGCCAGACTTCTTGACAGTCGAAGAACAGAAAAACATTCATATCTTCAGCTTCTACCTTCCTCTTTTCACCACTGGAATGTGTAAAACTTCCCTTCATTATTATTCATTTTTACACATATTTGTCAGGGCAGTGCTTTCTCAAAGGACTATTTAACCTTCAGGGTCGCTGTAATCAACGTCCACCTTGATTTCCTCTGACTAACATTGAATTATAAAACATAAGACCTGGGTTTTGTCCTCGTCATGTTTTTGGTCTCACCGCTGATTCTCGCTGATGCCTTACATTCTCTGATTGTGGGGTGAGTGTCTGCTGCACTATTGTTTATGTTCCTAGTAGACTGCAGCTCACCTTTGCACTGTGTTCCAGCTGTCTTCTGTGAGATGTTTCAGCTCAGGCCTGCTGTTTTTTTGTTGCTTTTTACTGAGAAAAAATTGTGACCAACCAGAGGAGTACATGATGCTGATTAGTCATGGTTTAGTTAAGCACGCTGTACAGAAAAGACTCAGGAGGCCCCAGGTTTCCAAAATATTTGCTACAATTGGTTACAGCTTTTCCTAAGTTCATGTAAAATGTCCAGAGGCAGAAGACCAACATTACTCTTATTTAGTAATATCCCAGTAGAAGTGTAGTGGTCCCAATAATTACTTAAGTAAGAGTAAAAGAGTATTTAGAAAAACTAGTAAGTATCGATTAAACGTTTGGATGTAAAATCTGATTCATGAAGACAGACAAAACCTTAAATAATGTACAGATTTCCAAAGAATAAGCACAAAACCAAATAATATCTGAAGGTGTAAGAAGCCCAAAAAGCTTTTATCAAGACTAACACATGGGAAGAGTCACCAAAATTTTCACTAAAATAAGAGTATTGCCTCTTCAGACAAATAATTACTCAAGTAGGAGTAAAAGTGTGATGTCAGAAACTACTCTGAAAAGTACAATTTCTTCAAAAAGTTACGGTGCACATGTTACAATTGAACAAAATAAGGAAATGTTTGAGAGATTTTTTTAAAGATTACTGAAGGCCAAGTGATGATAATCAAATGAGGATCTTCAAAAGGAGATTCTTCTGATAAAATATGATTCTAAACATTTTTACCGTTGACTTAACCCAAACCTATGCATATCCCTAAACCTATAAAGCACTTTACTGTGTACTCTACCATTTTTTACATCAAAGAGAAAAGAGCTGTCTCCAAGTGTCGTTTCATCATGGCTTGGGACAGTTACAATGCTTGCAATAACAAGCGTGTGGTTAATACATTTATAGTAGTTACATATTTCTTGTACTCAGTTGGTGGACAATTTGTTCATGAAAATTAGTTTATCACACAGAAGAACATATGTTGTTGTTGTTTTTGAGGTTTGTAAAAATCGTCCATATTTTTTTCAATTAAATCCAGCCACATTTTTGATTACCATCGCTTTCTTGTGGTGTTGTGGTATCTTTCCCAGAGCTGGAGGTTGTAACAGCACCATTGGACAAAGACTGAATGAAGTCAAGCTGCAAAATAAAACATAAAAGATGGATAGGACCTCCGAGGCTGCGTCTTGACGACATTTGGCATTAGCGACTTTCACAATAAAAGCGCTATATTAACCCTTGGGGAGATCCTGGTCAAGCCACAGTCGCTGACAGGAGAAACTGCAGAGCTTGTAAAATAGAAGTGCTTCCATCAGTGCGTTTGGTAAAGACGCACTGAGCATAAGCACTTTTTCACACTGTTTATATCAAAAATCGAGGTCTGAACCCTGATCTCAGAAGACCAGGCCTGGAGGCAGTATATCGTCAGATCTGCAGAGGTCATCAAGTCCAAGCGTCATGTGTCCAGGCAGCCAGAGAAGTTCAGAAAACTGGACCAAGCTTTTAGAGTCAAAAGCACCATAGATCAGTAACGTACAGGTTCACACAACAACTGGACGGGCATAAACGATCCTTGGGCAAGACATGCACCACAGCTGTGACATGTACAGAGTAGTTCACACAGAGTATGAAGTCACCATCCTTCATTAATGGTCATTTAATTGGCACACCTTTGTGGTGGCGTGATCCTCTCTAATGAACTGAGTATTAAACTGCACCAGAACTGGAGCTATTGTACCTCTGCTCTCCATCAGCTCCAGCCAGACCCTGCAGGGGCTGACGCTTATCACCTTCCAGAGTGAGTAAATAATACAGATAATATTACATAAATGTTTCGTTGCAAATGTTTTGCTGTTTTCTAAGAATTTCTACCAAGTTGTCCACGGTGACAGTTGTGATTAAGTGGGGAAATTGCTTGTCTAATGATCATATATGTGTATCCATGGTAACAGTGTCAACAGCCAGCATCTGTGAACCAGATCCGTTCACTTGACAATATTTGGATCTAGCTGTTCAAATGAATCACCTTTTACTTCCAGGCTCTTTCTGACACTTTGCAGACAAAACAGCAAAACAAACTGTGTGTTAATTTGTGTTTTTCCACTGCCTGAGAATGCCTTGAATCCATCAAAGTTTTCATGAACAAATTTGTCCACCTTTTACGCTCAACATTAAAATCTGATATATAATAAGATATGGACTTGTCCTTACTACTTACTTCTTTCCAGGATTTTTCCGAAGAACATCATCACGTCCTAATGTGGAAACCTTACCATGAAACAGTTTTTCCAACGATCCGACTACATAACATTTCACATCCTTTCACTCTGTTTGAACTGCGACCAGAGAACTTGAGCAACTGGAACTGACAATAAGATCTACAAGCCTCAACAAATATGTAACGTGGTAGTTTTGTTTTCATGGTAATAGTACAACATTTAATACAATAGATACAGAATGCTGGAAGAGTCATTCTTAACTTGTAAAGCTTCACTTTCTCATATTCTTGAAGAAAACACTGTATTTGTCTATTCCACTCTACACTCAGTACCTTGTCCGAAGCGTCCGGTCTTGTGCACCTCGGCTGAGCCTCTGTATCCTAACATCCGGCACACCACGTCCGCGTCCTTCTTGTCCCAGACGTCGTCACACACTGTGCCCCAGCGCTGCTCGTGGAACACCTCCACTCGGCCCTCGTGTGGCCCAGACCCGTTCACCAGTCGCACCAGGGTCTCCTCCACTGGAAAATACAGCACATGTAAAGAAAATATATATTAGTCCATGGCACATGGGTCAAAGGTCATTTCAGTTATTTTCTGGTTCCTCATTCCTCTAGTTATTTGTGGTGTGTGTAGAAACATTAAATTGAAACAAATTTAAAATGTGTTGTAATTTTCATCAAGAGAAACATTTGCAAATGATAAGGAATTCAGATGTTATGCAGCCAATCACGTTTTTTGAATAATGCATATTTCTACTTGGTTTGCTAAAACAGACAAACTCAAGTACTGACCCTCATCAGCATATTTCACAAAACCTGTTATCTTTTGCCAGATTTGCTCAAATATTCATCTGTTTTCCGTTGACGCAGTTCAAAGTCACATGTCTTTCAGTAAAAGAAACATGAAAACCCGTGGCAGAACAGCGTACATTTTGATGTGATCTGACATAAACCACAAAACAATTACAGTGAACCAAAGAAATAGCAGATTTTCTCTCGCCTGTGAAGTCTTAATAAAAATGAGTTTCTGTGTCTCCATGTTGTGCTGCACTATAGTCTGATTAAAAAAATATATATTTAAAAAAAGATAATTTGTAAATCTAATTCCCATTGACTATATGTGGGTCATGAAACATTCTTTTAACCTAAGTCATTTTTAGATTTGAGTGTTGTTTTTCTGTATCATTGCCAGATAGAGCCAACAATACTAGTGTCAGCCACAAGATGTCAGTATAAGGTAATTCTGTATCTAGATGTGACAATATTTTTTGTGGTCCAATATTTATTGTGTGCACATTTCCTTTGGAATACTGGAGCATTGTTTGTTATTTTGTGGTACAAGGAGATCTGAGCTTTAAAAAGTCAAACAAGTAACTTCTATGACAAATTGTGCAATTGTAACTGATGACTTAAGTGTTTCATGCAGCTTTTTATTTGTTGTAGTTCATGTTTTTCAAAGATATTATACATTTAGAAAAGGGTTTATAGGATTTTGCAGCTTCAGAGTTCTTGAGTCTTCTGTTTCATAAAAGTGTTGTAAAATGTGTTGTTATAATTTGAAGAAGCAATATATCGCACTTCAAAATTGGTCATCACAACAGGTATATCTTATCTTTGTGCGTGAAGATAAATCCCAGAGTGCAGCAGCTACGTCAACACCCGACTTGTGCTTCACACTGACAACATAAAAGTGCAGCCGCTCTTGAACGCACCATGGAATCAATCCAGACACATAACCACCAAGGGATATTAGTCTCATCAGACCATCATAAACTAAAGTTTGTACTTCTTGACTTTCACCGGCTCGTCATGATTTAAGACTTACCATGACACTGCATGTCTCTGTATGTCATTTCAACCACAGACACAGTTTTCCCGTACTCCTACTCTTATTATCTAAATCAAATATTAAATGACTGCAAAAGTTTTGGCTGAGGTCAAGGTTTCACTTTGTCAACTTGTACATTTTCTTGCACTAATGAGAGTCTCTGGGGAAAAAAAGGAGAAGTCCACATGTATAAACTCCACGCTAAATCAGAAACATGGAACACATGTGACTGTAACATGAACTGTAAAGGCCTAAAAGATGATGACAACATGATAAACACATGGGGAGGGTGGTTTTGTCTTGGAATAACAGTGAATTTGAAAAGTGTGATCAAAATAACCGAAGGAAGTAGTGTGCGAATGGATGGTATGAATACTGTGTGATTGTTCAAGTCTCTTCTATTTGTGTCGAGTAATTCCACTCACTAACCTTTGTTTCATCATTAGATCTGGGAAATTGTAAGACAGGAAATTACTTAAACAACCATAATGCACTTTACCATCATAGGCACTTTCTTGTTATTGTTGTCATTTTATATATTTTTAAATATCTTTTCTTAAGAATTAATCTATACGGAATCTTTGTTGAATGTTTGTTGTTGTCCTTAATGTTATTCTATTCTATTCTATTCTATTCTATTCTCTGTTCTGTTAAAGTAAAGCGGGACTCAAAAGCTGGTGATGGTTGTGAGTTATGCTGCAACAAGGTGATCGCTGTGTGACCAAAAAGCCTTCAAATTGTAATACTGTAGATGCAGCCCTTTTGTTTACGCCTTGTTTCTACGACTGTGCGCTGAATCGCTTTTTAATCAAATCAAGATCCGAGCCTTTCCATTTATCAATCATTAAGAGCTATCTCTCTCTAAGGCTTGGAGAAAGAAAATAATATATTTTTTTAAACTTCTGTTTATGTTCATGATCTTAATCACATCTTATTTTTCAACACCATGTATATCTTATTTTTTCAAAGCAATTGTATTTCCTATTAATTGTCTTAATCTGAAATTATGTTTTCATAATTTCACCAATCATTGCAGTGTATTTCTTGTAAAATTCTTCTTTTCCTGATTACAAATTTGGAGGCACAAAAAGACTGCAGTTGAACAAAGGGTGGATTTCCAGTTGTTGGTCAGTGTCCAAGTGGAGTGAACCTCAAAGTTAAGACAACTCCAACATGGAACTGTCACTCGCTGAAGAAACGCAGAGCGAAGAGAAATGTGTTTTACTAATGCACTCTTGGCTTTGAGACAACCTTTAACCGGGTCCTCATGTTATCTGGATATTCCCCTAAAACCACTCTTTTCTCGGTCGTCTTTTGTGGACATCTGATTCTATTGGCCCACTGTACAGATGATTCTGGCCCACATCCTGTTTTGCCATATTTGAATAGATAATCTTATTAAAAATCAGTGGTCACTGAATGATTCTCCAAAACAAATCAAGACAAAACGATGGGAAGGATTAGCAGCCTTTTGAATTGTTTGGGAGATAAATATCACAAACTTTATCTATAAAAAGAGGCCCTTGGGTGCCATTGTCTTGTAAAATGTTAAATCAAATTAGTTGTTCTTGTGGTTTTAGCATATGCCTTTGTTTAGCAGTGGTTTTAAACAAAAAAGAATGAAATTAAATGTTAGTGGGAGAGAACTTGTCTTTTTGTAAAACTAGTTGGACATACTTAGTCATTACAGAAAGAAGAGGTTATTTAGTAAATAGTACATTCTGTACTAAAATCAAAAGAATATATTCAAACAGTTAGAACACATTAGTCTTATACAGTGCAATTCCAGATGCTCAAAGTTGATTTCAAAATGCCTCTGCTACGGTGGTAGTATTTGTTTTAAAAGTAATAGACAGAATTGGTTTGTTCTTGTGGGCGAGAAAGGAGAAACTATATATTTAGTTTTTAAGCCCCCATCGGTGCTCCATATCTTTAAATCGGCAGATCATAATATCTCACAGAGGTCAGCAATCTTCAGTCCGTGCTTTCCTTTGTGAAATGATGATGAAGTTACGTGCAGGTGCACTCAGAGGCTTCGTATGTAACGTGTTTATATGAGTCTGTTCATGTTCTGACCCACTAATGAAGTCAAGTGTGTAACATATCTGTTCTCTTCTTGTCTGATCATATTTATGAGACCGCAGAGTGGACTCCTCCGGACACACAGGCCCCATCACTCAAACTATTCTTACATAAACAGTATTTCTCCATCCTATATTCATAAATGGGTGATTTGTTGAGTGTCCTCCTCAATGCAAGCCAATCATCAGACTATGTTGACTTTTTTATGATTGAGTGGAAGATAACAGAACAGAAGTCATGGCAGCTGTTAATCAAGTACAAATGCATTTGCCTGAATCAAATAAAGAACACACTGTGTGGATCAGAGCGCTGAATGAACCAATTTAGGTTGAACGAGGAAAAGAATGCAATATTCCTTCCAGAAGCGGCCTGGTCAAGAGTATCGAGTCTGAAAATTTGCCAAAAGTGGATGTCTTTGTTGACAAGGTGTTCACCCAAACACAAGCAAACCTCACACAGTAATGCCCACATAGAACCAGAATCAAACCCAGGTTTATGCCTAAAGCAACAATTATTTTCTACTATTTTCAACCCCTGCACGATAAAGGAGGCTCTGACATCTGGAGACAGGTCTAAGTCTAAATCCAGATGTGTGCATCAACTTTCACATACATTGTACAAATCTGTTTGTTCCTTTTTTGATGCAAATCTTATGCTATCGTTGCTACGTCACTGATTTGAATTTGATAACCATTTATTTGATTTTGTTTTACTCTTTATTATTATATTGTAACATCAGAACTACTGTGTCCAGGTAATTTCCCTTGAGGATCTTTAACGTTTGTCTGTGTGAGCTGAGCTGTTGAGGGTTATTGTGTCAGTGGTAAGTAAATTAAATATGATCAATTATCTGGATATTTTCGGAAGTAATACATGACACATCCAAATTTCCTATTGTGACAGGCCTATTGTACATAAGAAATAATACAAAGGAATACTATTAGAATGAACCAAACCAAGTCGTTTTGAAGTGCTATTTGCAATAATCACTCGTGTACAGACAGAGCAGGACGTGGCAGAATGATGGATTTTTATCCATAAATCACTTTTACCGGGGGCCCCTCGTCTCCTGTATGTTCAGTGATGTTTGGCTTTCCTCTCTGATCCTTTCTGTCCTGAACCGATGTCCCCTGCTGCATGTGTGGATGATGCACTCTGGTCCACTGATGGGACAGGTATGCACTGTAGCCCTTTGAAGTGAATGGGTTAAGTCTGGCCACATGAGGCAACAGAGAAGTGACGGGACGTTTCTGTGTAACTCCGTATAGAATGTCAAACAGCCCTGTCCTGTAGGCGACGTGAGAAAACTGTATTCAGATGTTTGGGCTCGACATGTGGACAGCCGTGACAAATAACCTCCAAGGGAATCTGGCTAATGTACTGTATCATGGTTTAAAGGAGATTTTTCATTGTGATTGAAAACACTTTGATCAAGAGGTCATTCCCCCATCTTTTTATTCAGTAAAAGTACAGATACAGGAGCAAAAATACTTGAGTAAAAGTATCACATACAAAAACTGTTAACACATTAAATCTAATGCTTGTAATACAGATTTGGGTAGACTTTTGGTCCGCAGTAGCAATTTGAATCAATTTCCTAATTATTCTACAGAAGTTGTTTGTTTGCACTGAAACTGAGACATAAACTCAAAACGTTTATGCAGAATCTTCTTACCATTAACATGCAAAAAATAACCCCTCAAACTGTTCTACTTTTCAGTACAAATGCAGAGGAGTAGAAAGCACACATTCCTGCTCTCAAATATAGTGAAGTAGAAGTAAAAATTATCCACTGAAAACAGAAGTGAAGAGCAGATACCTACATTATTATTATTACCTTTTTAACTTAAAGTCTATATGACAAGCTAGACTACACATTTCACTAAAACATAGTGAACATGATTATGTTTAAGATTTTACTAAACATTTTCCCCAGTGGTCCCCAGTTTGACAGTTTGTGGGAAGTTTATAATGTTACTTCCTGGTTTGGACATGGGCAGCAAATACGACACAATTCCACAACTGTTACCTAGCAACCATGAAAACAAGGACCAAACCCATAAGAATTACACAACAGTTAGGAATGGACAATAAATAATACCTGTATTTTATTGAATGATGGTTTAAACTGTCCGAAAAATGTGTCAGTTACATTTAAATTGTCCTTGTATTTTCGATGGCACGTCGCTTTTTGATGACATAGGTGGAGGGATTCCATTTTTAGAACTCAGCTCTACTTCCTGTAATTTTAAACGTTTATTCTTCTAAATTTCCTCACAAACTGCATCTTGACTGATGTAAAACTATGATAACTATTTGCCACATGAGCCCTCCATCCAAACTAAGTTATAATTAGACAAAAATGAGAACTTGTCATATAGACTTTAAGTAAAGCACTTTTGCTTTAATACTTTCTATCACTTTTTTTAAGGTGGAAAGACTGAACGTGTCCTTTGTACTTTTCCAGATGAAGGCTGACGTAATCAAAAGTACAAAACAAGCATAAAAGTAGTTTGCAAACAAAACTTGCTTTATACTGTGACTGATTACTACACACTTACTGCTATTCTACCTGCCCTTCAGCTACTACTTTCATCAACACCTCTTAGTGCTAATAATACTACTACTACTTGTGCTACAACTGGTGCAGATTTAATGTCATTCATTAAACTAAACACCAAACAATGCACTGTTTCTTGAGAGTCCTATAACTGCTTCTGCAAGACTGCACAGATCTATTATAAAAAAAACTACAAACATCAGCACTACTATCACTCTACTTCTCTCTGATGTCGTCTGAAAGCACTACATTGTAGTGGAAAGTTCTTTTAAACTTCCCGTAATACTTTGCAGAGGACATCAGGTGTTGCTCTGCTGTACGGGGGCCCATAAAGTCATCAGATCGTAAATTTGAGTTTCTCTCTGTTAGTTTTGGATGGAGCTTACTTACATTGGAGTGGAGGTACACAGGAGTCTGCCTCAGAAAGCTTCGTTTGAATTATTATGGACATCATTTACAGTGTAACGCAGCATTGATCTCACACACAGGCGTTTCACTGTTAGTTAGATTTCATAATATTAGCTTACCACCACATCGAATCCTGGATGTCAAGAATTCTATAGGGGAAGTTTAAAAGTGTTTTCAGATATATGTATTTCAAATGTATTTTAACTTATTGACTTTTCTATTCACACCAGCATTCTCTTGAGGGGTCACTCCAGCGCTTGGTTTAGAAAGTCCACATGCGTTTCTGTATCTTTTGTTAAGGATTATTTGGTTATAGTTTGTTAGTGTGAGCGGGTTTTCATCACATTGTGGAGACTGAAATGTATAACCTAACAATAACAAAACAATATAGTTTTTTGGCTAAATTACGTACCAGTTTTTACCCTTGCTACCTTGTTAGTAGGCCTGTCACGAGAATAAAATAAAATTGTGATATATTGCTGCAGAAAATGTCACAATAAACAACGTATTAAAACTCCACAGCGTCGTTAAAAATATGAGATGCAACAAGCAAATGTCACAACAAAACAACGTGAGTTAGTATCTATAATGAGTCCTATAAGTTACATAATTAAGCCAACACAGCTCGAATGTTATTGTACAAATTGAAAAAGTAACAAAAAGATTTCCACCAATGCATAAAAAAGATGGATATTGATTACCAAAAAGTATTGTTTTGTCCATCAGTAATTATTGTGACAGACTTGTTAACAATTATTAATAAAAGGTTTTTGTTGGAAACTATACTGCTCTTTCTGCTCTGCATCAAAGGTCGTCAAACAGATCAAAAATCAGGTCCACATGAGGCGAATCCTTCATTATTAGATCAACAAGGTACGTGATTGAACATATCGTCTAAAACATTTACAGGCAGCATTTTGAAATTTCGAAACTTTGCAATTTTAAATCTTACCTTTGGTGCTTCCTCTGTCCCCTCGGTCGCCCTTCTCTCCTTTCATCCCTCGGTCACCTCTCTCACCTGGTAACATGAAACACAACATGCACAACATATGAATACAGTATAGTTTCCACTTTTCAATGCTTACATGATACGTCACTGTGTGTTTTTCTGTTTCGGTCTTCTAAATTCCAAGATAAGCCAAGAATAACTTCTCTTTTACAGTTTTTTGTGGTTAAATCTCTACCACAGAGCGTCAAACTGCAAGCTACATGTGCATTTAACTCATAACCCACACTCTTTTAATTTGGTTCATTTCTGTCCAAAAGTGACACTCTTTGCAGGCTACAGACATCATGTAGAAGAGACAGTATATTTAAGACGGTACCACGCCCTGGGCCCGACGCCTCCAGCTGTCAAAGCTCTTTTACTGACCACATCTTTAGCTAATCCCGCCGTTGTGAACCAGTGGTGAGCTACTGCAGAACCACAACACAAAACACATGCGTTTGATTTGAACCTGCACCGAGCCCTCCCACACTCCGGCGGTCCCAGTGAAACCACAGGGGACGCTCCGAGTAATAATACAGGAGAGGAGGATGGAGAAATGTAGTCTTATGACGTACTCTGACACAGGCAGTCACGTGTAGCATGTTAAGCAGAGCTGCACAATTTGGGAAAAATATCTAAATGTGATTTTTCTGATTTGCAATTTATGTTTTAATTATGGGTTTTGTTCAAAGTTCACATTTTAAGGTGAGACACTACAGGTGAATAGGAAAAAATCTTAAATTTAAATATATCAATTGTACATTGAGAGATCCTTTAATTGTCCCACAATGGGGAAATTCCAGAAGAAGCAGCCGTTTCCAGCGCTAACACATTTCCCGTGTAGTTTACTCACATAAATGTATGAAAAAAATATATTACAAGTTTTTCATCATGTCATGTTTTCATATAGAAATAAGGCATTTTATTTGTAAAAATGGCCAAAAACCCCCTCACATATTTGGGACATTTAAATCTGAAAAATGGACAGAACCAGGTTTAAATTTCTTGGTTCATTTTGTACACTTATTAGTTACAAAAAACTTTACTGAGGGGATTTTGGATTTCTTATTTAGTTTTTAAGTAAACTAGATTGGACTGAAAATTGTCCTAAAAATTCAAATTTCGCCTCATTTTTTTGAGTTGAAACTTTAATAAATCAGTTTTAGAATTAGATATCAAAAATCCTTCCGTACAGTTCGTCAAAATCTTCCAAATCCAAGATTGTACAGTTTGTTGTGTGTGGGAGCTACTTTAAATGGTGATCTTTATGTCTCTGTGGGAGAAAAATGCATTTTAAGAAAACGGCCTTAGAAGTTACAGAGTTACTTAGAAGTTGAGAGAGCAAACTGACCAAAAAAACCCCAACAACGACAACAAAATTGAACAAAAAACACGAGTTTTGCCTGTAGTGTCTCACCTTAAACACAACCAGGAGAATGAAGAAAAATAATGAAATATGAGCTGGGAAAAAAAAGAATCATGTGAATTATGTCAGAATGCTTTTGTTACTTTTAGTCATGTTTTTCTCACTGTCAGTGTTTGTAGCTGCTGTTAGACAAGTTTTGGTCAATTTTGGACATATTTTTGCCACCTTTAGTCACATTTATGATGCTTTCAGTTCCGTTTTTGTTGATTTTTAGTTGCAGTATTTATTCCTGATCTACTATAACTAAAAAACAACTACAATGCAGTATTTCAGAGAAAACTTCACCCTAGCAGTCCTTGTTTGACAGGACTCTACGTTTGTGAGTTGTGTCTGATTTCGTTTGTGTTAATCACTTCACAGACTCGAAACAAACTCTAGTTTTTGTTTCTTCTACAAACACGTGGCCATGACAAAACAAATCTCACTTGGAACAAATAATCTTGACCTGTTCACCTCAGACAAAAACTTCACTCCGCGCTCACTCCACGTCTATAAAACATGTCAGAGCCAAGACTCCCAGCTTTCTCTGCAGCCTGATTCAGACAAAAAAGAAAGAAAAATACCCTCGAAAATCTTGTAAACTCTTCACACTTCACTGCTCTGCTGAACCCACAACTCTACCATCTGTAGGAAAGCACCGAAGTGAAGATGCAAAAACATCCTGATAATCCATGTTTAGTTCACATTGAGACTTAGTTTACGTGTTACTTCACCTGTCAATCAAATGTGTATGTTAGCGGCAACTCGTCGTGTCGACTCGACATGCACAACACATCAAAAGAATTTTTCTGACTTGAGAAAATTAAACACATCAATGACATTAAAGGGAATGTGTGCCATGTGTTTTTAACTTACTAACTGTTAGCAATGAATGATGCAATATTTAAAATGTTTTCAAGTTTGTAGGGAGCATTTACACTTTGAGCCCAGTCTAGTCCTGATGAAAATTTGGTCTTGTTCTAGTCCTCTAGTCCAGGTTTAGTTCCAGGTCTCAGTTTTCTTCCAATTTTTATATGATGTATGTGTTTGAGTGGGAATTTGTGCCCATACTGTATTAAATCAAGCATTCACAGAACAGGGTGAACTTTTTATGAAAAGTTGTGGCTCAAACCAAAGCTCAGTAATTCGATCTCAGCTCAGAAATACAGTTGCCTGCTGTATTTTAACATCTACAGAACAATCTGTTTACTTTTCTGAGAAAACGCCGTGTTAAAATTTGAAATCGATTGTGCTTAAATTAGACATAATTCATCAGGAAACCTATTAGAAGAGGGGAAAAGCTGTGTTTCCAATTGAATCAACAAAGGGTTCCTCCCAAGTTTCGCACAAGCCCCCAGAGCACCTCTAATATGACGTGTGCCACTGGGCAACACACTTCCTCGCCCTTGCCTGAGTTTGAATGTGGTGAGTGAGTTGTTAGTTATCGGAACAGCAAATGATGCCGACTGGCAGCTGTGGCCACAGATCATCATCATCAGATGTGTAGTGAATGATTGTGTGGTGTAAAGTGTCTCTGAGTGTCAAAATAGAACAAGCAGAAGAAGCTAATATATAAATCAATGCATTATTACCGGTACTATATTTTTTGGCCTCTATTCATCAATTCTGTGGCCATACTTGCCAATGCCCAATCCCAACAGATCTTGAAAGCTCAGCAGGTCAGGGCCTGGTCAGTACTTGGATGGGAGACCGCTGGAACACCAGGTGCCACAGGGGGGCGCTGGAGAAGCAAATGTTGTTGTGGCAAGACACTTCATTGCCTAGTATGAAATTTGTTTGTGCAAGAATGATTGGTAGTGTTTGGAGGGGCAGATGGCACAGATTGGCAGCCTCGCTTCCGTCAGTCTGCTCCAGGGCAGCTCTGGCTACACTAGTAGCTTACCACCATCGAGAGTGGAGTGAATGAATGATGTAATGTGAGGCGTGTGAAGTGTCTAGAAAAGCACTATATGAGTATAATAATATTATTACATTATTATTAGTGTAAACTATTATTTACACTAATTTCTGTCTATATGCAAGGAAAGCCAATAAATGATCAAATGGAGCACACTATTATCTTCTGGTATCATTGAGAACATAAACTAAAGTTGGTACCTCTTTGAGATATAGATATAAACACAAATAAGATATAAACTGTTTCCAATGTTAATACCATGCACTATTTACATCACATTTTAGACCTCTTTCTATCTGTGTGCCTTTTCAGATGGGGTCAGAACTTGAAGCAGAGGATATTGCCTGTCTGAAGAAGGCTTTAACTGTGCTGTAAGTTATTGCTGTGTCAGACTCACCTTTTGGTCCTGCTGGTCCCGTGTCTCCCTTCTCCCCGGGGAAACCAGCCTCCCCCGCAGTCCCCTTCAGCCCGCGAGCACCCTGCATACCCTTGGGCCCTGTGACACCTGGACAACAAGCACAGAGTCAAATCAAACAGCAGACGGAAGGGCCATCATGTGACCCAAAGGCAATCTGCTCTGAAAATAAAACGGACAATATGTCTGGATGTAGATTTCCTTGAGGGGGGCTCTTTTCAACACCAACATAATATAGTACTGCTTGGGAACAGTTTACATGTGTTTTGGCAGAAGAAGAGTACAGAGAAAGACAGAGAGGGTGCCATCTGACACGCTCATAAGACATATGGATTCATTTGAATTACATTTTACATTGACTTGGTTAATGCTGAGGTTTTGAAGGATTTATTTATTGAAAAAGATGGATGATCCCTCCCTGAACATCTCAGATTCACCTAATCCCTGTTTACAGTAAATGACATGAACATTTCTATAAAGCTGTCATCCATCTTAAATCCCGTTTGGTTAATTTTCACATCTGTCACAACACTAACACAAACACAACTGTAGCTGTATTGCTAGTGTTAGGAGGAGATTAGATTTAGGTAAAAACAATAAAGAAACATCTTTCACAAATCAAAGAACTTTGAGTGACTTTTATCTCATCTTGACCTCATCTAAAACACATCCAGCTCCACATGTTGAACATTATCTCACATCCAGATCAATCGTACAAACCTTTATCTGGGCACAAAAGTATGGCTTTATTCATGTGACAACTGAGATAATGAGTATCAAACAGTGTTTTGACAAATGTCTGATCTTTGAATGTATATTTTCCAGCTTTCCAGGAATGTATTGTTGAACTCACCTCTGTGTCCACTCAGTCCGGGGGCTCCAGGAGGCCCCTGATGTCCATTATCACCTTTCTCTCCCTTTGGTCCCGGAGGCCCTGCACAAAAATGAAAAACATGTTAAAAACATGAAGTGACGCAATGCTCACATGGGACACAGAAAGATCTCTCAACATCTCAAAAAAAACATTTCTTTCTTTCTTAGTGCAACATTCAACATGTGTTAGGAACTTGAATTCAGAAAAATGTGAAAACATAGCAATTAAATGATTGATAAACAATGTTCTGTTACTAAAATTATACCAATTACATACTGTTTTATAAAGTTTCCTTTGCAGTCATTTGTTGCCTTTGTCCATCATGATTGATTGATTTATGATTCCCTGTCACTTTGGAGAATTTACAAAGAAATGCAAGCCATTCTTTTCTGTTTACATTTTAGGGTTTCATATATTAATTTATCAGTGATGCAGAAGCCAACACAAATGGGCCTTACAACTGGCCCTGAATTCACTTCAGAGTTTGACTTGGAGCAGTTTGGTGAGAGAACAGAGGATGTGGAGCACATGGTGCAGCTGCTGGTGGGAACACTGTTGGGTTTAATACTGTCCAGTTCAGACCACAGAGGCTAATGGAGTTCACCTGATGCTCCACAGCAGGACCACATATCAAACTCCAGGCACATTTATAGTGCACAATCTGGTGTAGAATCGGTACATATAGACTAATATAATCACCGGAATACATTATATATATGTTATAGTTAACCATAATTCGCATTTTATATTTATTGAGCAAGGCAAAAGTTTAACAGTATGACTACTGGACAAATACAAGTGGGCAGTGGGCAGGTAAATCATTGCACTGATCTAGACCAACAATTCTAAATCACCTCATGTATTTGAGTTTCCACCAAATAAAAGTTATTATGGTCCAATTGCCAGGAGTGGTCCATAGTAGAAAAGGTTTCAAAGGTAGTTATCTGGACAGTGTTTTTGAAATTGAAATGTTTTGACCGCCATCCAAAAGATGTTATTATGGAATATGTAGCGTCTTCTGGCAAGATTCAAAGTAAGTTTTGTAAAATGTAGAGTCAACCTTTAAGCATTTCATAAATGTATGGATATGCTCTGAAACCTGAAGCCAGAACAATCAGATGCACATACACTCCTGATCACCATAATAATGGCAGAGTTTATAAGAAGAAACAAACTTAATTCCCCCCTTAAATCATCCTAACCTTATTATTGTTCTATGCAGTGGTGTTCATAGCCTGGAGACAGAAAGGGGGAAAAACCCCTTATTCAGTCTGGTTTGAATTAGTGTTATTACATGGTCAAAACATTCTCTTGTTCTCTCTTGTTGCTCAAATAAATAATTAAAATGTCATAATTCTCTTGTTTAAAAAGCAATATCAGGGGAAAGTACCACACCATCTAATACAGAAATAACATGCAAAACCATGCAGCAAAAGGCTGTTCTATCTACTATAACTCTATATTCACACAAAAAGCAATTTAAGTATAACATTGTCCTATCATACGTAGAGATACACCAGTTGAGGAAACACCATCAGAGGAGCCATCTGCATGTAGTGATTAAATGATTCTTGACAGTTTTTTTTTACAAGCAACGTTGGTGGTCGTAAAGCAAATCAGTTACTATTCAGTTTGTCCTAGTTGATTGTGATATTATTATTATTATTGTTGCTTAGACCTCCAGTCAGCTGCATTCATCTAACAGTATTTCAACAATAACAAGACAACAGTGTCCTGGGAATCTCCTTTTCTGCCTTTTGCATGATTTTGTATGTCATTTTTTTATGGATGGGGTGCAATGTCAAGTCAAAATCGCGGGGTTCCTGTCATGTGAGGATACAGGCTGTAGTAACTCGGACCATATGGACAAGAGTGTGGTCAGAAAATGATTATGAAAAGAAGACAATGGAGTAAAACAGGGCTGAGTTTGTAGGCATTTGTTTTGATAAAGGATTTCAGATGCATTCCCTCGCAGATGAAGAGATTCAGTTTTGTCAAGGCTGTTATTGTAAGTGTTTCCCTGCTCACACGCAAAACAACATTTTAGGGAACGTTCAACAGCACTTTTCAGGAAACATTTACAAATACTTACAATGGAGCACTTAGACTCAAGTGCTGTGATTTATAAAGATTTTGTGAGGATCTTGATTGGAAGCATATTTCAACAACCATCATTCTTTATTTTTTACAGTTAGGGTCTTCTGATATATATATTTTAAAAGGTTATTTTTTCAGACCAGAGTTTGTTTAACAGTTTCGATGGCTCAATTGCAGTCTTCTTCAGCGTGTCATGTGACAGGACAGCCTGTGAGAAGGAAACGTTGAGGGCGTGCCCATGGACAACAAAACACAAAGCAGAACAGGAACAGCTCAAATGATCAGCCAATTAGGATCACTGTAAAAGAGAGAACCACATTATGGACTGGGAAGGCTAACATCATTAGCCAAGCATCGTCGCTGGATCAAGGAGACAATATAAATACGAAAATATACACACACTTTAACTGGGGTGAAGGAGTTTTTTTAGTCTCACATACCTGGAAGACTTCCTAAAGAAGTCGGACTGCAGGTGGCGCTGTCGTTCTTCCTCTATCGGTAGGAAGACAGCGCCAAAACCTGTGTGAATCAGCTGACAAGACACGTCAAAGCAGCACATGACACTGACTTTCAAACTCTGGTCTGAAAAAGAATGTTTCTAATAAATTCACCATTAAGGTTAAGGTTGCTGTTATAGCATTACATTGACACTGTTTAGTTGAAATTAAATGAGCACAGCCCGTGAGGTGATAGTATTACATTTGTATCAAAGTAATTTTAAAATTACATCTGTAAAGTTTGTTGACAAAATAACAAAACAAGTTTTCAACTTAGAATTGATGAATAAGAAACACATTATCATGTACCACCAATGAAAATATTTGTCCGATTATCACCAGACATATTCTGGGTCTATAATAGTAATATTCCAGATTTTAGGACAAAAATTGGACTACATAACCTCTACAGTAGTAACAAACTGCCCAAAGGAGAGGCCTCGCTGCAATAACAAAATAAATACAATCCATGGTCTGTGATGTTGCATACAACTTTGGCCTTAACAAAATCGTTCTTTCCTTTTGACTCATTGACCATTTTAATTTCAGTGGTACCAACCAGATGCCCTTTTTGTTTCTGGTGTATGTTGTTTATACAAGCTTTGAACAAACAATACTACTGCAGGACTAAATCGAGCGCAATCAAGCGGACATGCACCCCTACATCGTAACAGAATGTGGAAGAGAGTAAAATATACATCTATAATATGGGGCTGAATCTTGGAAAACCAGAGAACATTGTGTCCAATCAAAGTTTGTTAAATTCTTACTCACGTTTCATATTCACTCAATGTAAGTGACTGTTAGCTTTGACTGAGCCATTAGCCTCCTTACTTTAAAGCAAACATGCCAGTCAAAAGCACATATTAATGGTCATCAGGGGGCGACAGTGAGGGGGTAAACGCTTCCAGATTTCTGCTCTTTTCAAATCACTCAACAAAACGTACACTATTGTGAGACAGAAAAATACAGGTTCAGATCACACTCCATAATCTTCCATGGCACCTTGTCATCAGCTCAAAGAAAACGCTGGAGGCCGTGTGACAAAGTGACTTAGGTTAGATGAAGGGGATATTTGTACAGTAAGTGGATTCCAGGCACAAGTGAACTAGTGGAGTTACACTTTAAATACTGTTAAGTTTCCAAATGGTTCTGTGGACTAACACAACATTATTAAAGAAAAAATATTATGCTTTTTTAAAATATTGTGATAAACCTTTAAACATGCTCTTGAGTACCTCAAATTTGTTTTAAACAACAACAACAAATGTTTACAAAAACAAAATGAACATTTGTATCTGGTTCCATTTGCCCAGGCATTTACTGAGTTTTTGCGCCATCTACTGGCTCCATAGCATATGCACAAGCATAGCATGTGTTTATGATAAATGCGAGTTAGCCTAGCAGCTACAGTGATTGTGATTAAACAGTGGAAATGCTCAAAACGAGTCTGGCGGGGTTCAGCAGGGAGTGTTTTTGGCGGTTGGAGTGAAGAGGATTTTCTAACCAGCATTCTTCTTAATAGCATGAATGAAGCTAAATGCAACTCCATTATCAGCTGTGAGTAGAACTAATTCTATTTTTTTTGTTCTGCATCAAAAATGGCTGTTCACTCAATCATGGTAGAGAATGCACATATATAAAACTAATATTATTTGAACATAATATTTATTGAAACAAATTAAACTTATTATTTTGTAATTTGAAATGAAGTTTGTGTGATTCTTTTGTACTTGAGCAGTGACTTCGACCAGTGCAACTATTAATGATTCAAATCTCTTTTGTACGTATAAATGTGGTGTGTGAATGAGGGATTGATAACTCAGATTGGCAGCCTTGCTTTTGTCAGTCTGCCCCAGGGCAGCTGTGGCTACAAAAGCAATAATGCACAAAATTGTAAAGCAACTTTGGGAATTGGGAAATTACCTTTTAAAGTACATTCATTAAAAAAAAATAAATAAATAAATTTACACTGAAGCAAAACTTCCTCTGTCAGCTGTGTATCCATTGCATTCTCCAGCCACTTGTTATTTAACACTTTGACCAGATCATTTGAGTCAAGTCCATTCGTAAAATTAGACCAGAGGAGTCAGGGGTGAAAACATATAGACTCATGGAGTTTAGGTCTGTTTGTTTTGGTGTTTTATATGATGTTTTGGTGTTTTATATGATGTTATTGCACTTAGAGACCTAAAAAGGCAACACCATAGCCCAGGGAACAACCATAAGAACAAGATTGGTGTGAGTCAGAGTTACAGAATTACAGCCAAACACACTGGGCAAAACAAGAGTGGAGGATGTGAAACATGGATGAAGATGTAAAACTTGTCTTGGCACAATGTGAGTGTAAGCTAACAACAAACAACTGGACTCCAGCTAATGACAAAGCTGAGTGCTTGAGTTTTCTTTTTGGGCCTACATTTACACTACAATTGTTTCCAGGCACCATCCATCCCACCCACATGTTACACAGGCACAAGATCTGCACTCCTTTAGATCTCCATCAGTCATCCAGTGGCCCGTCCTGTACCAGGATGGCGTCATAACTTTACCATTAATGCAGCAATAGCAGGAAGAGGCATAGCATGTCAAAGCTAATCAGAGCTGTACAGACTGGAGAGTAGACATTTGGATATGCTTAGGACCTTAGGGAGAAAATCCCAGTGTTAGCATGTGAGGGACAGTAGAATTCAATCACACTAATGACTTATAGGTGAACCGTAACAGCAGAACAGTTACAGTTTTTAGAACAAGACAGACTGCTTACAGAGGGTTCCCATGAGCTCATCATGTTTAGGCCAATTTCTCTTGTTTCTTAAATTTACACTTGGTTACATATACCTCTTTGACATTGACTTAACGCAGATAAGCATTTTGTTTGGCTGCAGGTATGAAATGCATCCATCTACCATGATGCAAGATTCATTTATCTTATGTTCATCAAGTAGTTTTGCAACAAACTTTGGTCTTTAAGTAAAACATGCCAAGGTTAGTAACAACAAAAACATACTGTAAATGACACTTTATTATTTTGTTCTACCATTGTATTTGTACTGATGCTCCAATGTGGAGGTAAATGAACACAAAACCTGTAAACATCTACTACAGACTACAAAGTAAAGTCAAAGGAAAAACTAGAAACCTCATCCTTCAGAACTGTGTATTGAAATGTAAAGGTGTACAATGCTTTGCTTGAGGCAGTATGGCATTAAACACAGGGATGCCTCCATGGGGATGTTTAAAGTTGTGAATATTGAGCTGTTTATTCATTTCAATACTGAATCCTGGAACGAATTTGACCCACAACATGACATACTTGTATCAGAACATTTGCGCGATCTTAGTTCCTGTCACAGCCCTGCACTCTATGTCCGCTGCACTGAAGTATCTGCAAAGTGAACAGTGAGCTCTTAGGAAGCTGAAATGTTAAGAGGTCCTTCGGCGCCTAATTAAGCCAAAGTCGAGAGTGGAGGGCTCCTGCTGGAGACCTGCCATGTCCCACATGAATACAAGCCACAAAGTTATGCCTCTTGTAAAACAGTAGTGGTTTGTGGAGTTGTGAATGCTGTGTTTGGCTGACCTTCCAGGATGGTGAGGTTCTTGAAGGCCATGGAGTGCTCCCAGTCCTTCAGCCGGAGGTCCTCAGTGATGGTGTTTAAAATCTCCATCTCCGCCCTGAGCTGGGCCTCTGTGTGTACGTGAGTCACCCACAAACTGCTGGTGTCCTCTGTTATATTACTAATCTGAATCTGGAAATGTAAAAGAAAATCAGCCACAGTAATTTGAACTAAATCCATAATACAAAAAACATCAGATCTTTCACCATTGTATGAAATTACATATTTACTGAATAATAATAATATTACTATATTACCATATTTCCGATTTAATTGCAGCTAATTATTTACACCTGGATACTATTGTAATAGTTTGCATGCATTTGCATTTCATCTTTCACTTTTTGAGGACTGTCTCTTGAAGATAGGCCCACATTGTTCCACTAAATACATTTGCTTTTATTTGAATAATTATCGTGAGACAAACATTTGCCACCCTATCATGGGACAAAACAATTGTTGTTCAGCTTTAGCAATAATGTAGTCCTATTTTTGAAAGTAGGTAGCACACATGTTGAGTCTATAATGGTATAGACTACATTATGCCTTGGAAACTTATGTTTGAGTGCCTTGACTTACCTGTAGGTCCTGTATCTTTAAGTGATGCATGCTGATGTCATTAGTGAAGGTGTGATTGACAGCGCCCACCATCCAGTTCACCTCGTCCAGCTTCTCCCTCAAACTGCTGATGTGTCCTGAGGTTTCCCTGTAAGTCACAGGACAATTCATAACTATTGTATTCGTAACAAACAGTCCATGCTTAGTCTCTGATGTTACCTGAGTTGCGAGTCCTGGTCTCGGAGCCAGGTTGAGGCGCGCGACACTTGGGCAGATAAACTGGTGAGGTTTCGTCCAGCGGAGTTACTCAGAGAGGAGAGTCTGTCGTCCAGCTGCACCAGGTAACCCTCAGACTGAAGAGAGTGAGCCTGCATGCTCCTCAGATCCATCTCCAGGCCCTGACACGGACAAGACGACAAGGGGAAAACAAGGGGGACGTAAAAAAAAAACAGATGAATTGTGGATCTTTTGATTGTTAATTTGACTGATTGAAGGGACTACTGATACAAGTAGGGCTGCACGATCCGTTGCAATTTAATCAAAATTGCAATTTGAATGAACGCAAATAGTGGATCGCAAACGCTGCAAATTTTTAACTACCAATATTTCTTCCACAAACAATGAAATATCCTTTTACTATGCATAAAAACTAACCCTGAAGTTTAGATCTGTACAATCATGTTCTGATCTGTTTGGATCTGTTTAAAATGTGAACTTTGAACAGAATCCTATTATTAAAACATGAATCACAAAAACAAAAACACAATTAGATTTATTTCCCAAATCATGCAGTTCTTGATGAGTGGAAGCATCAAATCAAGTCAGTATTGTGTCCAATTTTGGTCAAATTTAGTGCAAGCTCCAAGACAACATAACATAACACAATATTCAACTACAATCAATCCAAGGGTTTAAGAATTCTCAAAATTAAGACCATAACTATAGCTATAAACAATTTAAAACTATCTTTTGAAGAATGAAAAGTCCTCAAATGTTGCCTATAACAAGAAGGTTAAACCATGAATAAAATGAATGTTTAATTACAACTTTTCATACTTTTTATGACCACTATGGGCATATTTTTCAGGAAACACATTCAAATATCAACATTTCATTGTCATTTCAGTGTTTTGTACTTAAAAGTAATACGTTTGTCACCTTCATAAGTACATCCAGCCGCTGTAGCCAGTCGCTGTGGTTCTGGAAAAGGTTCTCAAGTTTCCAGATATTCTCCAGAAGGTCACTCTCTGTGGCCTCCCCCATAGTCTGCTGCACCACCAGGGGGCGCTCTGACATCCGCGTCACATTCTCAGGGACCAAACCCTGTCTCTGCGATGACACCTGGGACCTTGACACTGCAAAAGAGCAACACAGAAATATTAGTTTTATTTGTTTTGGGCGATTTCAACATTTCCAAACAAAACACCACTAAAACTCATTTATCACTGCCACTTCGGACGAGCCCAGAATATAATGCAAAACAGATGCTGATTGGCAAACTGTATTGTTTTCACGACCAAAACATTTATGAGTAAAAATCAGTTTACAAAGTTGGCGGTTTTTGTTGGTCTTTCTGCCAATTAGGAAAAAAAGCATTGCATAGTTGCGTTTCTTTACTAGACAACAAAGTATAAAAACGGGGATACATGAGACATTATTCGTTTTTATAAGACATATAGAATAGCTGCAACAACGACATGGTTTAAAGTTTAGATCGCAAAAAGATGATAGATGTTTATTGGAATCTTTCTCAATTATCATATCATAATTCAGAACTGTAACCAATAAAACCACTAACAGCACTAGGAATGCCTCCATATCAAATTTTAGTGTTACAATAACAATGGCATTTCGATTTGACATTTATTCACAATTATTCAGCTAAAATAATGAAATTCTAAGTTTACTTTCATTCAAGCATCTATTGCATTGACTTTGAAAACTATCTGAAAACTAGTGCCTTGAGGTATTTCCAGGTGTGCTTTGGGAAAAAAAGGGAAATTAATTTACTATTTTGGTGTGTTCCTACCTCTGAAACCAGAAACAAGAACAAACAAAATACTGGCAAGGGAAATAGTACTTTTTTCTACAGTGCAATGTTGGTAATGTTTTAGTGTGTGATGTGCTGAAGAATCACTGATTTATGAGTTTTACATGGTTTACATTGCTCTTGTGACTTCCCAGATGCATCATTTCTCCCCCCATTGAATGTTAAAGCAAAGTTAATTTGACTTAAACAAGACAGATGAAAAAGCACTTTCCAGGTTTATATTTTATCTAATGATTGCATTGTGACCTGAAAAATCCACATTACTGAAAAATATTTACAGACAGCTAACAAACTGTGCAATGAACTGCTCTTCTTGGTCTTTTACATGGCATAAAGACCAAAACTTGTCTCCCCTTTCTCTTTTCTTAAGCGTGGCTAATGAGAAAAAGCCCTGCCGTTTCATGTTCTGTTAGCAGCCTGTTGCGTGGTTACAGCTCCACAGCCCGCGAGATATTTTGAAACACAATCTCCTGCATTACGACATGACGACATACTCTGGGCAGGCAGAGAAGAAAGGCATTATGGGAACAGAGATTTTATCACATCACAGCCTCTTTCTAGTGCCATTTTATTTTGAAGTAACACAATTCTTTTGGTCTCCAGTCTAACCGCATTTATTCAAGCCTTCAAAAGATTTATATTATTTATAAACATTTACCGGATTATACAGTTTTTAACACTATTATTTATTATTTTCTAAAGTATTAGTATTACTACTAGTATTACTAGTATTTGGAACTTTCTGATTCAGCTTCGGGGCAGTTAAGTTAACACAGTGGAACTTTCTCCTTGAGGACAAGAAAGTAGCAAACTCTCCACCAGAAAACTTACGAAATGCACCTTTAAACCAGTGTTATTGTGATGTAGCACCACTGTTTGGCTGCTCTGCCCACCTCTGCATGGGAAAAGAAAGAGTCCCACAGTCTCACATTCCTCCTGATGCCCCGGACAGAGACTCATTATGGAGTAATGTTTCTGTTTTCAAATTCAGGGGAATCTCAAAGTCTGTGCGAGCTCAAACCAAAGCCAAGTAATGAGAACATGAAGTCAGCGCGAAGCTTCGAAACCGCACATTACGAACAAGCATCTGCATTCCAGTTCATTACATGTGTTAGGATTAGTTTAAATGATCTGCAAAGCGAACCACGCCAAGATCAGCCCACTGCAAAGAAAGCTTAATTGCCGAATGATGGTCTACAGAGGTGGTCAACATCTAAACTCAAGTGAAATACTCAAAACAGTTCAAAACAAGACACAAATGTATTGAAACTAGAGGTGGGCAATATATCAACATTTAGATAATATTGTGAATGTTGTTTTGAAGATACGCCAAATTTGAATATTGAGTATATTGTTTATAGTAAAAATGCTACACAAAGTAAACTTGCAACTCTCAGGTGATATTTTCTTTTGTGATTAATTTTACAGACATAATGAAACATTAGCTAATACATTTAAAGACATATTTTAGACCATTTCTGTTGGATTGACATAATATCATCTGAATATTGTTATCCGGAAACTCCAGAAAAATATTAAAGGGCCTGTACCTGATTTTTATTTACTCTGGTTAAGATAAATTCTCTTTATATTACACATTGTTTGACTGAAGCAATTTCATAGAAAGACACTGGGTTTGTAATGTATAATCTATCTATATAATAAACGCACTTTGTTAGAAAAGCTAGTGCAGACGCGTTTGCCAGGGTCACCTCTTTTCAGTCAATCAGGCACATCACATACTAAGAATCATGGTAGGGGAAACTGGAGCACCCGGAACAAACCGACACAGAACAGGCAAACTCAACACAGAAAGGCCCCACGCCACCCAGGAGTTGAATCCAGGATCTTCACAACCATGTATGAAATAAAAGTTGTGTACACTTTATGCGGATCGACCACTATTCATTTGTTTGTGAAGGAGTGTTCAATTTGACATAAGTCTGGGAAGCATCCGCGAGCAAAGTGGTCACGGCTGAGCAATTAGAGAGAGAATTTCACGTCTACGGATGTCTACGAGTTCTGACTTTACTGCTCCTATACTGCAAACCTGTGACCTTTTAGGACCAATGACAAGAGAGGAATAACAATCTGAGGATAAGTGGACAATGGCATGAGGCGTGGAGAAGTTTGCACACTGTTCAGTGCAGAAAATTGGTGATTTATGGTCTGTCTTTAGTGGGGAAGTTGTTGAGATGAGTTGTTGGTCCGCTTGGTCTTGGCAGAACAATTCACTGGCACATTTAACAAGGCTGTAAAGAGGACGGCCAGTGCCATATTTCCAACAGATATTTCCTTTGCAGGCCTTGTGAATCACCCATGGTTCAACTGGGGTGAGGGAAATGAGGAGGCCAGGGTTGTGTTGTTACTATCCATGGGTTCAGAGTGATTATGTAATATTAGTTAAGTTTCATTAAGTTTAATTCCATGATTTTGCTCATGGAAAATCACTCAAATTGGAGAAGTTTTTCTTGTCTTATTTTGTGACAGGCCAGTGTCTATACCTCAAAAACCAAACAAACAACCAAACAAAGAAGAAGCAAAAACAAAGCACACGAAAAAACTTACAAAAACCCCCCCAAAAAAACTAAGGTTGTGAAAAACTGATACATACTAATCAACTTTTACATTCGTTTCTATATGAGCTGGTATCAAGAATGGTTTATACTCATAGAAGTATACCAGTGACTTTAAAGAGTGAGTGTTTTTATTGGTGGTTTACATTAAATGGTTTACATTACTTTCTATTTATTCAAATAAGTAAATAAATACTTACATGATTCAACTCTGTTTTACACAGTGTACAGTAAAGTTAATTTGTAACATTGTCCCGGATTTTCACAAAGCCCAGGTTTCATGTAAAGTAATATTAACCCCAGTTTAATTTTGCTCAGACATTTTGTAAGACACTAAGAATGCCTCTAATATTCCTCCTGGTGTGTAACTCTATGTTCCACTAATACAATGTGTGGCACCATGACACAGCAGGCAGTCCAAATCTAATATATGATCTCAAAAGTACATGGCCCACAGACAAAAGAGCTGAAATGTTGACGCGTGAGACCACTTTTTCCCAGGCGTCAAATTCTCACCGATAGCACATGTGCGAGCGAGTCTCCTGAGCGCAGTTCAGACCTGACATCTGGACTGAAGACTGGTGTTAATGCAATTTCACAATACAGCCCAAATTTGGTAAATGTTGCAGAGAAACCGCAGAGTGGTTGGCCTTGTTAGAGGTGCTGAGTGACATTTATCATCTGCTGCTTTAGAGAGCGTCGTGCTCCAATAGTTCAGACAAACCCGCAACAGACAAAAAGAACACTTAATCTTATAAGGGCTGCTTACAAAAGTCAATTCTAATGTCTGTTGTTATGGATAATAGATAATAAGACAATCGCATACCCCAGTTTGGAGCCACAGAAGGTCGGTGAAGTGTCTCGCTTAAGGACAAAAGCAGTAAGAGGGAACGGAATATGAATGGGAGCAACGGGGGATGAGATGTCAAATGTGATGTAACTGGGCATATGGACACACGGATGACCAAATATTTTCTATCATTCTATTTGATCACATGAGCCTGTCTTAAATGTCTACTTTGGATTGTCTTTAAAAGAATGGTAGAATTTATTTTAAAGCAGTCAACATACTCTACAGTTCGATTAGTCGACAAAAAAGGGGATATGGCAAAAGCTCTCAAAACTATGACTATCACCCAAACTGCACCAAAACGATATGAGAGTTCATGCAAAAACTATTATACAGTGTATAAAGTAAAGTGTATAAGTATTACAAAACAGTGTGTTTATGAATAAAATGACATGAAGATTCAAAATCTTCAGTTCACTCCATGCTTTCTCCTTCCTGTTGTTGTCCCATACTTTTATAATCTTGGTCCTTTTGGTCAACCAAGACACTATTGACCGATTAATCGACTAAACAACCAAGGGCCTCCAGCTTTACAAACTAAAGTATATGTCTGACAAAACCATTTGTTTCAGGTCATGCAGAATGGGAAAGTCATTGTGTCTTTTCCCTATTATTTCTGTTCATTTAAAACTAAAGTAAACACAGACGAACACATGGAGGACTCATTCAACATCAACAGATTACAGTTGAATTAACAGTTTTATGGTTTTGTAGGACACTATCCTGTATCGAAATACTGGGACAACAGCTGTCGAGTGTCTGTGTGCTGTCATGGGAAACAGCTCAGACATAGACTATGTGCTGTTGTTGGGACAGTGTGATATACTGTATTGTTACAGAAATAATATTGAAACTATGTTATGCCCATGTCACAATAACTTTAAAGTAGGAAAAGCCCAATAAACCCTTTTCTAAATGTGCAATATTGTTGCAGATTCAAAACATGAGCTGCAATAAATAAATGGCAGATTGAAACACTTAAGTTCAAAGTTCAAATCATATCTTACAAAAAAGAAAATAAATTTAAATCAATATTCTTTATAAACTGAATAGGGTTGTCAGAAGTATCAAAAATCGGATACTCAATATTAAAACTTGTACTAAAAATAGATATTAATTTGAGCAAGTATCGATACAAAAAAAAAAATCCATTTTACAGGACAAAATGTGAACAGTTTTAGAGTAAGCTTGAGCTTTATCTGAACTAGTAACAGAGCATAATATCTAATTAAAGAAAGTACTATTATTTAGTGTTGTAATTATCCCTGGGATCGAAATCGGTATCGAGAATAGAGTATAACACTGAAAACTAAAGATCTAAACTTTGGACGTCATAAAACAATAATAATGTACATTGACATCTGCCATTTCAGCTGCATGATTTGAGCAGATACCATTCTTAACTTTTGAGAGACGTTCAGGTGCACTCAGTACATTCCAACATATGGTCTAATGATCACGCATTTTCAGGCCAGTGAAGATGCATACATTGCTTTTATGGGTCACTTGTTATTACCAACAGCCTTTGTGTAAAATATGTAGAATAATGAAGGACAAAACTCAAATTATATGATTAAAACCAATATCAGATGCTTTGTTGATTGTGGAAAATGTGGAAAATTGCAGGGATTTCTAGGCGACAGTGGAGTGGAAACAGTTTGAAGAGGTACAGGAGCAATTCTACAGAGACTAAACCACTTACTGTAGTGAATGGGGTCAGTGAGCATTAGATTTACTATTTCCCTGTACATTCAGCGGTGTGGAAGAGAATATTTTGACAATGTTTGCTGCCTGATCATATGCAACATGCTTGAAAACAGGGAAGTTAAAATCTCTAAATATAAATATAAAATGTAAGGTTGTTATAAAATCAGTTTTCACAAGCCTATTTTTTTTCCTTCATAGGCTTCATAAAATCCACTGTAAAGCACATTGAGCTGCTGAAATGTGCGCTATAAATAAAGAGCACATTTCAGCCTTGCATTTACTTTGCTCTTGCAGCTTCTCCATATTAGAAATTTGGAAATAAAAAGTAAAGTCTACCTCCCAGAGCCCCTTTATTCCAACACAGCAAATTCTGAGCTTGAAAACTACTATGACATCATTTTGTTTTTGTATTCTTTGTTCAGGGTAAACAGGGTAAAGCCATGCCTCATAAAACAGATCATTTCAAGTTAGTTAAAAAGGTCAGAAGTGGCATTTACAGAACAATAAAGAGGTAAACAGCAATAAAAGCAAGTTCACTTTGAAGAAAAGTGTAGGAACGGATTATCCCACAAAGCCACAGACAGGACAGAGGGACAGAGGCGCATTCCTCTGAGGTCAGCGCCAAATGTATGTAAGGCTCACACCAAATCTTGCCAGTGGTTTATAGAAATGTATTGTTAGCCTGTATTTCGGAAAAAATAAAACTTTCAAATGTGACGCATCTATTGTAATGTGTGTGATGAAATAAAAATATTTAAATGAATAAAAAGCATTTCATTCACATTCTGCTAGAGTGACTTTTTTGAGCTTTTAATCATGTTCTAACAATGTCCCGTCATCAAAAACAAACCTGGAGTTGCATTCAGGTGCATTCATGCTGTTTTGAGGAATGTTTTTTATAAAATCCTCTGTTTTAAGCCCTTAAATCGTCACCAGACTTGTTCTGAGCATTTCTGCCATCTAAACACGTTCATTGCTACTGTTAGTCTCATCATAACGTCTGTTCAGTGCTAACTTCACTAAATTGTGGAAGTGCTAAGGCTCCATCTACTGGCTGGATATACTTGGTGTCAGTTTACAGAGGCTGATAAATCCTGTCATAAATCCTGTAATTTAATCAATAATAAAACATTTTAAAAAAGTTTCAAAACATGAGATGGCAAATTTAGGTACTTAAGAGCATGTGTAAAGGATAAAAACAATGCAAAAAAATAATAATAATAATAATATATTTCCTTTAACATTTTCAATTTTTTGTTTCTCCAATTGTTTGAAAGGCACAATGGCCAAAGCGTAGTGATTAAGGGATCAATATGTGCATAATGTTCTCAAATAAATCACCTGTTCTATAATTTTGCCATGTTGACAGTGTGGTGCTGGTCCGGCCTCCTCCTCTTGTATCCATGGAAGTTAATCTCTAGGTTAAAGCATGACATGTGTACTTTGTAGTTGCCTTGGTTTACAAATGCGCTCTTTTAAAGAGCTGTGCCCACATCATTACATCTAAAGGTCATGAGTCTGTGGAGATTCAGTGGTTAGAGCTTTTACCTTTGAACTACAATGATTCCAGGTTCACAAGCAGGTTAACATTTTAGAGAAATATTGTTTGAAGACGCAATAGAACCACCTTGAAATGGTAAAGAAATGTTCTGTTCTTGGACGTCAAATAATGTCATAGACTGGCTCATGGCCCGTGACAAATGAACAATAAAAAGTTATGAAACTAAAACAAAGGCAACATACACAAAACCAGAG
The DNA here is from genome assembly GCA_019453435.1 of Rhinogobius similis. Lineage (NCBI taxonomy): Eukaryota > Metazoa > Chordata > Actinopteri > Gobiiformes > Gobiidae > Rhinogobius > Rhinogobius similis. The sequence continues at coordinate 27,792,970 of CM033620.1, read as the reverse complement.
CATACCTGCAGCAGAGGGTTTAATGAACCCACAGGTGGCTCAACTCAAATGACCCTCCCCTGAGGCACTATAGGATCATAGTTCATTGGTAAATGCTATGTTTATGCTGTCAAATTCACGGCTCACAATTTCCAAAAATATGAAATTTGACTCTATCGCGTTATCTAAAGTGGGGCATTGTCACTTATAGTAAAATTCAAGTTTATGTATTGATGTGTTTAATGCCATACCACGGAACATTTCTGTCAAAGAAATAACTATAAAAGTTCTTGTGCACTTTTAAAATAAGTAAATATATTGTGATGAACTTGCCAGGTTTCATAATGTAGGAAGCTATAACAGCACTTAGTGTTAGTCCTCGCTGTAATTTCCCAGTGAGTTACTACAAAACGAATGATCCTTTTCCTATAATATTTGGAGGGTTAGATTAGAGTTCGTCTTAGACACATGTTTACTTTACCAAACCAGGACCACCGCCCTAATGTTAAGACTAGACTTTTTTTCTAGTCAATTTGGGCACCTCTGTGTGTGTGGCACTGTTTGCAAACTTTGAAGAGATTCAATATTTGGTATCTTTTGTAATTTAGAGAACAATATTTACAGTACAACTAACCCTCAGGCAATTTAAAACCATGAAGCAATCAACTTAACATTTTGTTGTGGCACTTTCCTAAAACGGCAAAACCCCATCAAAGGATCTCAAAGGTAAAGTGTTCAAAATCTGTACTCATTAAAGTACTACTACTTCAAATTAACATTCACAGGTATTTGTTAAAGTGCTTTGCAAAGTTACATTGTAAAGCGGGTCATTTTTGCCATCCCTTCGCAGTTCACCTCCCTGCCTCTTCACCGCTGTGATATTGCGTGATTACGCTCTGGCGAGACTTCTACAGTCAGTCACTTGAGCGTGTGTGCCGCCCAGGGCCGCCTTGAACGGAGCTGCTACAGGTACGGGGTTTTGCTGCTTTAAATCTTCTCATTTTGCACTTTTGAACAACTAAACTGACTGATATGCCTCTCAAGTTTATAGTCGCCCCTACCATGGTGGTAAAGCCTGACTTGTTTGTGTACACAGAGCTAGCATGCTAGCGCTTGCCTCCAATTTATTTCTATGGGTTTTTTACTTCACTGGATGGCGAGCTGCTCGAGCCTGAAGAACGTTGATACTCAATAACCTTCTACAGTGCGGTAGGAGGCGATGAAGCCTGCTCTCCCACACAACATAATCTGCAATACACAATTTCACTGGACATTCAGTTCACTCATATTCAAACCCTGGACAATATCAAAATAACTCTCTGCCTACTGGTTACTATGGACATTTCCCTGAAAACAGAACTGAACTGATTTACACTCAGCTTCACTTCCATCGTTTGTAAATATTGTAAATACTGTAAATATTCCCTGTTGTTGTTCCTTCAATATATTCACATCCTGCAGCATATTTCTGCCTTCTGTGTATTTTGTGTTTTAAACTTGGTCCCACCTCCCTCTTGTGAGCTGAATCCTTGTCTTACATTATAACAATTGCATTCATACTCCAACTTTATTTCCCTGTAGCCTACACCCCGTACCCGCTATAAGAGTTAAAACATACTATTATTAATTTATACAAAAATGAATCTCTGTGTGCCCTTGTGCAGGGAGCTGAAGGTCATTGATCTGTGATACATGATATTTAATCCATCTCTGTCCCTCGAGTGCCAACTGATTGGTGGAAGCGAGCCTGTTGTAATGCTGCTCCCACATTTTGGAACTCTCTAAACTGAACTGAGACCGATAATCCTACAAAAATTGTCTATACTTTTAAATGTACTTTTTTTAAATGTCGCCTGTTTAAATGTGAAAATGTTTGTATGATTGTTGTGTTGCAAGTTTCCCATTTAGAATAGAAAAAGTGGGTGTTTACCTGGTTAAAAAAAGGGTTAATGATAAGTACAACTAAATAGTACAGACTACTCCTACTACTCCCACTACTACCCCCCTCAAGATTACACAGTTTGAAGAGAATGTATAAATTGTTGGTGCAAGGTCTTATCTACTTCAATCACTGAGGATTTGAGGAGGAAATTGTTCACTCTTTGCCCTCTTGACCTCAGTGTGCATTTTTACTCTAATGGAACAGCCTGATAAGCAGTTAACAGATAAAACCACTTCATCCAGAATAATGTGTTGGAGACAGCTTCATAAAACATGTCCAAGTCAAACAAAGCCCAAAGGATATCAAGAAAGAAGCCAGGGTGAGCTGAATTATTGTTCTTTTGGTGAAAAAAGATGACTTGGACTGTTTAAAGCAATGTGTTTTGGATTCTCTTACTGGGAGAAAATGACTCTGTGTGTTTGAAAGTGCATAGAAGATAGAAGAGAGACTAAAACATGTTAACTTATCTTGTTTAAAGAGAGAAGTCTTGCCTGAGGAAACAAGGGTAATGTTAACTTAGTAGTATCAAAACCATAGCAAGACAAAGGATACAATTTTTGTTCCAAGTCTTACAATCATCTGAAACACAATCTTTTATAAAATAATTTAATATAAACAAGCAGCACAACTCATCCGGCAGAAATTAATAAAAATGTAAAAGTTATTTTGGACAGTCACAACAATTGAAAAGAATTGGAAAATAGTAGGAACGTTTTTTGCAATGAGTTCAAAATAAAAGAAAAATGTTTGGTAGTGCAGGTCATGGACCCGCCTAAAGCTCAAAGCGGGTGACTGACAATCTCCAACAATGAAGCTAGTAACCACAGAAACTGTAACACATGAAGTCATTTCAAATTATCAACTGTATATTATGGTTAGTATAATGTAAATGTTTGAGTAGTAACAGTATGGGGCCAAGCTGACGTGCCAATAGAGGATCAGAGCCAATTTAATAAAACGACCCGGACTGAAAAAGAAAAATATACTTAAGTGTGTCTATATGAAATCATGTTTTATCTTTGCCATGACAAACATTACGTCATTAACACATTTTTGGTACGTCTAATTCACTTGCTATAGAATATGAACTATATCACAGTCTATTTCATCTCTAAATGTCCTCTTTGCTCTTTTAGGGTCTTAGGGGCCCAAAATTTGACTCTCTTCTATATGTCAAGATTATTTGATTAATCGAGAAGTGATTATTCAGGTCATAATATAATCGTAAGAACTACAAATTTAAAAAAGTACATCTTAAAGCCTTTTATGTGATTGTTTATATCACAAAAACTTTACTTTAGCCATACCCAATGAAGACCTTGGGAAAAACTTAAAACTTTAGTAACTGTAACCTTTTCAGTCTGAATGTCGATCATTTCTTTCATTGTTTTGTCTGTTTTCTGCAGTTCTTATGGTTACATTTGTTACATAATCCTGTCTCGTGCCTGGATGAAGTGTGCTGTGCATGAAAGGCAGTGTCACAGAGCTAGAGGAATGTCCTGATGAGGTGATGAAGGAGGCAGAGTTAGACGTGGTTTTGTTGAAGTTCTGGTCGTGGGCAGGGATCAAAGCGGCTCCCAGACTGAGAGTGACTGTGGCGCACAAAGGCAGTACCTGTTTTGTGTCCGCTTGAGGAGGATGTGTGGGATTGAAATGAGCAGATCAGCTGACTTTATTACAGGCAGTCACTTAGATTGAGTTTAATTCCTGTCTAGTCTAGTAGGTGAAAAAGTAGCAAGACCTAGACCAGTGTTTTTCAACCTTTTCTGAGTTGTGGCACACGTTTAAAAGCTACCACGGCACGCCACCTACCACGAAAACATTACCAAATCAGACTGTTTAGTTAAAAATATTGTATATAATGAGGTAAATAATGTCTGTGGCACTGTCTAGTTCTTTAAATTTGGTAATAGTGATGGTTTTGCGTTTTTTCTTTGGTGCAAATGTTGCTCTGGACACTCCAAAAAGATAAATCACTTCATGAAATCCGCATTTGTGAATCTGTTTACTCAAACTGGACATTTTCTCAAGGCGCACCTGGCAAAACCTCAAGGCGCACTAGTGTTCCCCGGCACACTGTTTGAAAATCAAGGACCTAGACAATTTTGTCGGTTGGATTATTAGAAAAAAACAAACAGACATCAAAATCAATCATTTTAAAATGAAATGTTGAAACATGACAGATTTAAATGTAATAAGACTGAAATTAAGTAAACTGAAATTAAAATATAATATAGATCAGGGGGTCCAAACTATGTCCCAGGAGCCAAATGCGACCCTCAAACTAATTTTTGTTGGCCCTCAAAAGTAGTTTTTTATAGTAAAATTGGAAAAGAGATCTGTTGTTATAACAAAAATTGCTGTTATAGAGACGTAACATTAATGGTTCAAACCTTTTTAAACATATGGTGGCTCATTAAAAGTACATAAAATCTGCCAGACTGACATCATTGTCATGTTGTATGTGGCCCTCGGTGAAAGAAGTTGGACACCCCTTTTAAGATTAAAAATAAATACCCTAATAAAAACCCTAATGTCCTCTGACTATCCAACTTTCTCCAAGAGTGCTTTAGTGTGTGTTGGTGGTGTGAAGGACATCTGTCTGCCCCAGGGCGACTGTGGCTGCAGAGATGCAAACCTCGCAACAAAATGACAGCAAAAAGTGAAAACGAAAGAGTTTTGTAAACCAATTTGGATTGAAGAAACCAGACGGTATGCGTTACAGTCTGAAGGCATAGAGAACTATCATTAACTTTAAATATAGCACGTAAAGACTTTAAAATTTTGGCAATTATTCTCCCCTTTCTTGATTACTTGAGCAGATTTTCATTACATGCCATGACACTGTATTGCACTGCTTCTTTACATGTTTTTGTGGAGATCCCTGGTGTGAGAGCGTGTGCATGATGTTGCTTAATCAGCATAGCTCATAAAACGCCTAGGAACGTATAAAAACTAATTCAGGCGCCTGCTGTAACCCTCCGCACTGTCTAAAGGTTTAACACACTCTTTTACGGCACATGTATTACATTAGTGTTTATGTTTATACACAGACCTGCTGAGAGTTTCACCAGCTGGATCTTTGTGACCTAATTTAACCTAAGTCTGTTTACAGTTTATTCTTACCTAACACCAGCCATGTCAAACAATGGATTACAATGGATTTTAGTTTGGTGAGCTGTAATTATCTAATGGGCCTATCTTTTTTCCATAGGTTAGAGGTTTTCAAACTTTTCACACCAAGAACCACCTAATATTTGGCCTTTCCGAATGTTTAACAATTTGGTGGCTTAGTCGAAAAAAGTTTGTATAAGGTCCAATTAGGTTCATTTGATCTTCATGTTTTAATTCATTTATTTTCTTGTGAACTCATGTCCATTTACAATCCAGTTGGTGCGTTTCTTGATCTTGATGGCCTCCCTGATCAAACAATAGTACTTGTTGCTCTCTGTGCCTCTGACCATAGCGTTGTCCCAGTCCATGAGATGGTTCTCTCATGTGGCGTGGCAACTGCTCCAGTCCAGTCACAGTAACATCACGTGACACTTCAGAGGGAGGCAGCAGAGTGCAACCAAAACATGTCAAGGTACGACACATAAATGCAGGTCTGACTATAAGAACTCAAACTTTGAGATTATTTAATTGAGCTTGACCACAGCAAAAAGGAAAAGGTTTGCAGCAAATTTGTTTGAGATTTTGGAGTGAACTGTGTGAATAATCTTTTTTTTTAACAGATAAATACAGTGTTAGATACAGTTTTCTGTTTAAATATTTGTAATTGTGTGAACCCCTGTGATCTTATAGTGTTGTCAGTGCACTTTGGGCTGATATATAAGTCAGGTCATAGAGATACTCGCCCCCTTTTAGTCGAAGTATAGTACTAGTTGTAAGGTTGAAGTAGAATTCAGATCACCCGGTGAATTTGCAGATAGAGAACTTGAAAACCTGTGACCTTCTTGTTGTGAGGCAATCAGAGTTCAAGCCACAGAGTTAGAAACTACACTGGTCCAATTAACCCTTACATGCGAATGCACTTGCTCATATTTGGTGCTGAGGAATCTCTTTCTCTCCCTCTCACTCTGTGTGTATGATGACCTCCTGTTGTGAACGCTGGCCCTCCTCCAGACTCTCTTGACCACACAAACTCATTATAAAGGGCTTTAGCTTCTCACAGCCTCTGAGGTTCCACCGGAGCCAGGGCTGTGTGGGACAGGCATCTTATTAATGTATGTTTAGTATGGTGCATATTGGTCTGTCCAAAATGTAATAGGGTCAAATTCAGCCAAATATTTGGCGAGGTTTTGAGTTTTTTTGTATGCCTTTTGCAATGGTCCAAACTTATTTTCCACTTTTCCTAGCATTCTAATTATTTGCCCCAATGAGTTTATAAGCATGTGGCTCAGAGTTTTCCTAACAACAACTAGCATGCTAAAAGTGCACTAATGTTCCTAGTTAAAAATGTTTTATAATTAGATGCAGACAAATTGGTCTCATGTTGACCCTAAGAGCTGTATTATAACACACCCGTACTGCAGATACTAAGAGGAAAAGCAATATAAAGCAATATGTTATTGTCCCGTATAGGCCATTACACATCTATATATATATATACGGTCCATCACCACTAAGGCAGCACACTTAATCGAAATTGAATTAGATTGCAATTTGAATGGGTGCAATTAGAAAATCACAAAGGCGGCAATTTATGAAGTACAAAAGTTTCCTCTATGTCCTGTTTTATTCTGAATAAAAACTGCTCACTCTATAGATTTGCTAAAACAGGTTCATGAACAAGCGTCAAAATACTAACTTAATGCTGCAAAAACCAGCGAGAAAAACTTCACCAAAGCGTGAGAAGTTTTTTTTTTTGGACAATTCTCCTGGAGGTGTTTAAAATATGAACTTTGAACAGAATCACATTAATAAAACAAATTGCAAATCTAAACACAAAGGCAATACTGGTGAGAAAAATCACAATTTTCTCTAATCATGCAGCTGTAATCACCACAGAGATCTTGAGCTATAGGACTACCTTGCAGGTGGATTAGGCTCACCTGGCTCAGAAGTAGAACCTTGCTGCGAGCCAAGAGTATTCATCATTCAACAGGAACACTTTAGGACCAGTATCATATGCTTCACAGTAGGTTATAACAAAGATCTGAAACGCCTCGACAGATGGAATCAAAATAGTGAATATTTTTACAAGGGCGTGGTGCAACTTTAAAGTCAGTTATATCCTATTCATGGGTTTGAAAGACAGACTCAGCCCATCTACACATCTGGTCTACATAGAAGAGCCGGGTTCAGATCTTGAACGAGCGTGACACTATGTGCACTCAGATGACCACGGGAAGGCTAAAGTCAGCTGCAGCTTTTGTGGTTAAGCTAAAATGAGCCTGAATTGTTTATCTAAAGGTGAGGTATGTCCATGTCCTCCACCCAAACTGTCCCACAGACCCATAAGATGTTGCACTCAAGCAATGCTTCTGTATTCTGCAAAAATCTACACAAGAGGTTTAGGTAAAGGACAATTTGTCTTGAAGGCCTGGCCCTATATTCATTATTTTGGCCTTTCGACTTGGAGTCTTGCCATTTCCTGCACTTAAACATGTTTATGACTTGGAAATACCAAAAAGCCTTAGTGGCATGACATTTTACAAATATCAACAGATGCTGCTATAGGCCGTGCTCTGCTGCCATATTGAAATGTAAAGTAGTTTGTCCATCTGCATGATTTTGGAAAACTAATTGCAATTTTCATTGTGGTAAAATGTGCATTCATATTCATGTTTTAATAGCAAGATTATTATCAAAGTGTACATTTTAGGAATTTTTTTCCATGAGTAAAAATATAAAATAAATTTATGTAAATATTAACCTTACACAGAGGGATTTTAAATATACTTTCTACTTTTAGAGTTTAAAAATGGCAAGTAATCCCAGTTTTTCCATTTTGCTGATTACGACCATTATAATTGCGATTCTGATTGGATAAATCTTGCCTTCAAACAATCAGTGAATACACAAAACACCAAGAAGGAAATAAGACTTTAAAATGAGATGACCGTTTAAATTGAAGGCCACAGATTTAATATCAGGGTAAATGTCTAAATAAAACCCAGACGAGACAAAATCTAAGTCATTATAATTAAATCCCTGTTTAGCTTTCATTTCTGTGCATGTAGCTGTAACCTATCAGTTAAAAACATAAACTTATTCTGCAGGATTTAATGGGTTTAAACAAGACTAACATTTGACCATTATGTTTTCCAGTAATTTACTATCCGGGCAGAGGAAAAGGGTCCCACAAGCCAGGGCTGTGAGTGGTCTGTTTGGTGGAAAACATGAGTCAGATGCACCTACAGCAGGAGCAGGTACGAAGCCCACAGAGATCCTGAGGCAGTAAACGTACAACTACAGAGAGAGAAACGCGTGCTCAAACGTGTGCAATAGGCAGGTGTTGTTTTTATAGACCATAAACAACAGGTGAATGTGAATCAGTGATAAATCCATGGTATTTATTGGCATGGAGGTATTAAGTCACTATCATTGACTAAATCACTGTTTTGTTCAGTGAAACCGTTAAGCAAAAAAAAAAAAAAGAAAAGTTCAAACTGCCCAGTCCCAGTGATTAAAGCTATAATGATAAATAAGATATACATATAGGCTATTTTCTGCTGGGTTAAAGTGGTTACCGATAGTAAGCACCAAAATGTTCCAAAAGGTTGCTGAATTTCTGCTGTTGCATCATTGAGCAAGACACATCACTCATCTGCTTTTTGAATGTTGTCGTGGAAAAATATAATGTCATGTAACTATAGTTTTGTAATCCGAATGGTCATTTACTTGTCACAGCTAAAACGTGTCTCAGATAAAGAGTGAACATCGCCTGCTCCTCAGCGAGACACTACAGGTGGATAGGAAAAAATCTTAAATTTAAAGGTATCAATTTGAAACTTTTCCTGTTGTTTATTCACATAAATATAAGACAAAAAATACTTTCTCAGATATTAGTATCAAAAAACTTACAGAGAGGATTGTGGTGTTTAGTTTGTGAGTAAACAGGTTTGCATTGCAATAAATCAAGATTGTAAAGTTTGGTGGCTTTAGGTATCTTTTTAAGTCCATGTGGTGGATATAATTGTATTTTCAGGGCGTTTGAAGCCCCCGCCATCTTTGCCATCCCAGCCTTGCAACTTTACTGACGTTGACCCGAAGACAACTCTCCTGAGAAACATTGGCTCTCTTTTTTTATATTTGGCAACATGGAATGTTTTTGTATGTGATTAGATTTCCTTATTTCAATAAAAAGGAAGGAAAATGGAAAAAAAGAATAAAAAAGCTTTTGTCATCTTTTTATTGGCAGTGTAATTTCACAAGAGACCTGCAGGGGGAACTCTGTCGCTGTGGTTACTTAGTTCTGCTTTAAGGGCAGATCTTTATGTTCCTAGAAGTTTGTTTCTTCCATATAAAAAGTATATCTATGTTGTAGTCTATGTTGAGAGAGCAAACTGACCTCTCTGACCTGCTGCTCCTGCCTTTATAAAGATTTGTTTTATAATATTTCTGCCTCTCGGAAGGAAAGGAGACTTTCTAAGGGACATATGATTTTACCTGTAAAAATAAACAACTTGATCAACTGAAAGCGACAGCACTCCTTTTCAGTTCTTTATTTTTCTACAGTGTTTCCAGAAAACCCACAACAGTGTGTAACATTTACTGTGTGGTATATTGTTTTCAGAGGCACAATATACCAGCTATTTTACTGTTGGTTTAACCCAGAGCAGAGACAACCACTACATTATGAAGTTTTTTAGTGCCTTGAAAAGCTCTGTCACATTCAACTGAGTTTATCCAGAACAAGCTTATTCCCAGAAGCAAACAATTTAAAGAATTCCTGTAAATGTCATGTTAAACTTTGCTATCTCCAGATTTAGTGTTCAGACTCAGACTTGAACAGACTTAATTACAACCAGAGGTACCCTGATGATCTGGATGGAGGAGCCAGAGTGTGTTCATGTGGTTAAAATCTACCTTATCCCAGTTTAATGGCCTTTATCTTATCTCTGCACTAGATACACAAGGCCTAAAGGCAGCAGCTGCTGTAATTGAACAGTTGCATGTTTACCTCCCATGATTCCCGTGTCTCTGGAAGATCATCCAGAAAGTGCTTCCTGTTCTGGCTTTGAGGGAGGCACACAGTGAGGTTGATAAGACACATAAAGCTGTTGTACTATTTAACATTATGCCTTCAGAGGATTGGAGTAAAATGAAGGGGGCTGATTGTTTAATCTGGATTCTTCAGGAGCAGCTGGAGAAGTTGTGTGAGCCATGTGGCAAAATACAATCAGCTGTTTGTAAAGCTACACTGCAAAAAGGGATTATCTAATTTAGTTAAATTTACTTGAATTAAGCAAATTAATCTTAAAAGTCCAATTTTAAGATCTTTTCACTTGACAGGACTACTTCAAATTGACATTATTTGACTGGTTTTAAGTAAACTTGATAAGTAAAATAATCTTATTCCACTGGCAGATAATTTCACTTAAATTAGGGTAAAAAGATCTTGTTTTGAGTTTATTTTTCTTATTTTTTGATAGGCCTTTTTTGCAGTGTATTGGTTTAATTAAGAGTTTGACAACCAAAGTGCTGACTTCTGCATTTGAGTCAATGGATAGGATGGATAGAGTCAAAAGCTTTGCATCTCAATACCTCAGTACGTAACTTTTTTAACCCAAAATTATACTAAAATAAGAGCATGTTTTTATTTTGATGAACTGAAAGGCACAGAAAAATGCTTCCTGACTGAAGGCGGGTTTGCATCTCCACAAACCTGACTGACAAACCCGCTCTGAAAGAGGGCCATCTACTACTTGTTTCCATGGAAATGTTGTTCCTTTGGCTATAATATTCCACAGCATGGCATGAAACTTCTGTCTCTATAGAGAATGTTTTGAGTTATTGTTTTAACTGTCTTTTTCAATTTATTATGCTGGTAACATACAACCTCTAAAAAGTTACATAATGCTGCTTTAACTGGGCAAAAGCCAGAGTGAGGAAAGACTTATAACGTTTTAATATTTTGTTATCTTGAAATGACATTAGCCCTGTCAAATAAAATCTTGAAGTAATTCACTGTTCTCTGTAAACTGCTGCTATTTTGCTTTTGCTTATTTCATCTTTAACCTGGTTTAAAACTCATTTAGTATGGTAAATTGGTATAGTTGAAACTAGATTTTGTATGACCAAGCCCTTGAAAATGTCCATAATATATTCATAATATAATTGTGCAAGTTTTACACAATGAGTTATGCTTTTTGTTTGTTTATAGTTTTCAAAATTATGACGTTAGAAAGATAAAGAAAATAATCAGTTGAATTTTAACTTAGGCCATGTTTCATTGTACCACATCAACAGAAATCCCAATATATTCAACACAAACAATCTAAGATCATTCGTGCCCTTACCGTTCATTGTGGTTTTATAATTTCACAGATGATACTAATAAAAGTCAGTGTATGAGACACTGTGGAGTCTGTGTAACTGCCATAGACTGTAGATCAGTGGACTAAGGGATTGTGACGTCACCCATAGCGTTTGCCTCCAGCCAAATGAAGCCCATCGCGGCTAGCAGTTATAGCGGCTAAAGTGGAGCCAGACTCCATATTTGGAAATCCGGGTGCGTATCGTGGCAACCACACGGACTAATCAGGAGCGCGGTTGCTAACGGTATCCGCCCCTCGGTGAGAGGAGACGGCGGCAACGTGCGGCGCTAGCTGTCAATCAAACCTGTTGCTAACACGAGCGAAAACGGCCCACGGAAAAGGAAGCACCTGATTGGTCAGTTATTATTGCTAATAACTTGATTTATGAACAACCAACGAGAAAAAAACACCCGATTCATGTAGAGTGTGTCAAAACAGATGTTTTAGTTCCAAGATGGTGAGCTTAGCAGAAACAGTTACAGAGTAAAGGGCACCAGTGTCCCAATAGAAAGTGAATGGCAGCTCGGCTTTATGGAGCCAGGACCGCCTCCATAGCTGCTTCCTATTTGGAACGCGGCGGCTAGCATGCTAACATGGTCCACTGATATCTACAGTCTATGGTAACTGCCCACTCCCAGACACACATAAAGCACTGGCCTCTGTGTAAAGGCTTGTTTTGTTGTTGGATGCAGCCCAGGACAGCTGTGAACATCTTCTTCAACATCTGCAACTGGTTCCCACAATAACACGTTTGTAGAGGACGGTCAAATACACGTAGTGGAAGCAGACTGGCCCCAAACAAAAACAATATACACTTTAGACTGGAGTTGTGTGATTAGCTAAAACAGTTTATTTGTGTTTGTAGGAACAGTGGTATTTTTATATTGCTTGGGTACAAGGAGTGACTGTCTTGTAAACATTTCTTATATCTCTGTATATGAATTGAAATTATCTATTGAAGGCTAAAAGCTGTGTGTTCTGAGAGTTTGTTTACAATTAGAAGCTGTTTAGACTACAATTTATTTTGGTTTTAAACATCATAATTTGATTGTTATGACAATCTGCTATTTTGGTGATATCAACAAATCATGATTCAGTGATTCATTGTCTGCTGTTACGTGCACACTCAAAATCTGAATAATACATGTTTCTTTGGAGTTATAACTTTCTTAAAATGACATGATAAACAGCAAAATAGTTTGATTTATTCTGATCATGGTCCGGCTGATTAGTGACATCTGCTTTTGCAGTTTGCATATCATTTAAATAATCTTAAAAGTCAGAAATCAGATGATAATCACATTTTGGTGTGCATGTAAGGCCACTACCCTTTAATCAAACTCTGATACTTTTCCCCAGCCCCCTCTAACTGAGTGAAAGGTGGAATCACAGTGACGTGTGATTGCTCCAAAGCAGCAGATGGTTAAAGGCCTTATAAATATACACAAATCATTGTATCATAATCTACAATCTTAAAATCACGCCATAAACTTTTTGCCCCTTACCCCTTCAATGCACTACTATAACTGTAAAATTACTGATATGAAAAATGACATTACATTTATGAAAGCTATTTGTAGTCCTTAAAAAGGAAGAGGGGACCTGGGCACATTATATTAAATACTGTTATTTAATTAGTGTTAGACATCGATATAAGATAAATCTACTGAATAATTATATAAAAAAAGAATAGAATAGAAGAGTGCAGTATAATATTGTTTCCATCTCGTCACAGTAAAAATGTAAGCTTAGAAAACCCCACAGAGAGAATCCTCATAAAACTAGACCAAGAAGAGCAGCCATATTGGAAAACTGGCAGTGGTTTTGGCCAGCATTTATTTAGGGCCAGTGAAAATCCTGGTTTGATTGCTTTTCTAAAGTAACCTCATCTTCTTGAAAAACTTACAGTTGATGCAGTGGCCAAATTTTTAACTGCATGCCTCTCTATGGGATTATGTCACTCATGTGTGGGTGGCTTGGACAGAGTAGGTCTTGAAATCATGTCACTTCACTTTCTAACTCTCATCCATTCAGCATCGCTCCTCAAGTTTTACTTAACTAATAACACCAAGTAGACATTTAGACAGCAGGGGTTTGTGAAGGTAATGTCCATCATGTCTGCCACACGTCAATGTTTTTGTCTCATAAGGACACACACGGACACACACACACACACACACACGGACACACACACGGACACACACACACGGACACACACACACGGACACACACACACGCACGGACACACACACACGCACGCACGCACGCACGCACGCACGCACGCACGCACGCACGCACGCACGCACGCACACACACACACACACACACACACACACACACACACACACACACACACACACACACACACACACACACAGGGGAGAGAGGGAGAAAGAGAGACACAGAGAGTGAGGGTAAGAGAGAAAGAGACAGAGAGACAGAGAGAAAAGAAAGATGGAGAGGGAAGGAGACAGAGAGGGAGAGAAAACGGCGATAGAATTGAGAGGAAGAGAGAGGGAGAAGGACTGGGAGAAAGAGAAGAGTGACAAAGAGAGAGAGAGAGATGAAGAGAGAGGGAGACACAGAGGGAGAGAGAGAAAAAAAGAGAGGGGAAAGAGAGAGTAAGAGAAATTAAGAAGGAGGGAGAGAAGGGGAGAAAGAGAGAAGGAAAAAGGATGAGAGAGAGAGGAAGCAAGAAGGGGCGGGCAGAGAGAGAAGCAAGAGCAGAGAGGTGGGGTGTGGGGGGGTCCAGTTCCAAAGACTGGAATTTCTTACAGCATCGAGCGATATGACAAAACAAGACTGCGCTGATTTCCAAGTCTCAATATTTCCACTAAGAAGGAGATGGTCAGTCTCCAACGGTGAAGGTTAAAGAGAATTTTGAACTTGCAGCTATAGTTTTTTAATAAAGAGAAAGTAACGCCAAAGCTGCTGCAATTGGTCAACAACCTCCTCAGCAAATGAATACTAGATTTCCTGGAAAACAAATCCACGCCATGCAAAAATAATGATCAGCGATGAAGATGTGGGACTTAATGTGCAGGAAGGGTATTTGATGTGTTCTGTGTAGCTTTTCTTATGAGGGGTCGGCACTATTTGTCTCCATGGAGATGTTATTGCTTTGCCTCAAAACATTCTTACTGACCGCCTCTTCACAGATCTGACTTGTAACTTGGTCTGGTGGTGTCGTCTGCTTTTCTCCATGGAGATAGTTAGGTTTAATACCGATGAAAAAGTGACTAATTGTATACATAAGATCCTATTTACTTCTGCAGGGTATTCAACATTAATTGATCTCAGGCAAACGAAACAACCCTCACTCCCCCAGAGTCACCGCACAAATAAACAACAAAAATACAGAATAAAAAGCCTATAAGATATATCAGTGCATTCTACAAAAGCACAGCCAGCCGAGTTGGAAAAACCTCATCAAGTAAACTTTAGAATGTCTATGGCCCATCATCTCGCTCATCCAATACAGATGTTAAGAAGTGGCAGTTGACACATCATACTGTGTTGCTGTGTTGTGCTTTCCTCACCTGAGCTTAACCTGTCTCTGCTGTGTCCAATGTACCTTGTCAATGTATATACTTTCATGTTTGTTCTGTATTTTCTTTTTAATTGCACTGTATAATTGCACTGTTTTGTATAACTTCTATATTGCGTTTTTAGGACTTTACCATCTGTTCAGGGACTACAGGTGAAAAATAGCATGTCTAGCAAATCTCTGCTGCATTTAGAGAACTGTTAATGTACACTGTCCCTGTTAAATATACCAAATAAATAAAAGCTGGCAGACCTTCCACCTCTTTAAATATCCAAAGAGGTAAGACATAACTCGAAGCAGGTCCACTGTCCAGAGATCTGAATTAGAGACAGGAAACTATGAGCTCACAATAGTTTCTAATACAGGCTCAAGTTGCATAACATATTAAAACTATACCCAACATCAGGTAGCAATTATATTTACAGTCTGTACCACAGTCAAAAAAAAAAAAAAAAAAAGATCTGAAAATACATTGCTAATCCAGATTACACATTGGATCACAGACTATAGCCAGCACATTTCTTGCAATTGCACCGTGCAGAATATTTATGTCAAAGATTATTGTAAAGGCTCGAGGACCTCATTATGAACAGTGTACTTTGCCTTTCAGCGCTCCATGTTGAACTACATATAGTTTGAATGGATATTACTGTTGTTTACCGTATCCAATTACTGTACTCATGTCTGAAAATGAAAACCATGTGACTGTATTACAGAGATTTGTGATTTCAAGTATTGGATTTCACACAGTTCAACAGGAACTAAAGTAAACAAGAACTGATCACAGACTCAAACTTTACAAAATTAGATTAGAGTCAGGACTAGACCAAGACTAAAATAGGACTCAAAACCAGACCAGAATAAAAACAGAGTTAAATCATGGGCAAAACAGAGATTTAGCCAGGATTAGAGGTAAACCAAGACTGAACAATGATTAAGCCATGACTAAAATTGGTCATTTCAGTGCATGTGTTACTGTGGGACCCGTCTGTACCTGCCAGGCAGAGGCCCAGGATGGTGAGGAGGACCAGGATGTAAAGGGAGACGATGGCGTATTTAATGGCTGCCAGAGAGTTTGGGTGTCCGCAGCACTGGTCCTGTTTCCTGCGACGTGTCCCAGCACCTGGACAAGACAAGAAGCAAACAGATCTGAAATGTAGGAGCACCCATAGGACTAGCAATCTAAGGTTTGATATAGTACTTTTTCTTTATTACCATTTTTTTTGTCGTTTTGTAGGTTATGCCTTACTAACATTTTTACTGTAACTAACTTAAAAGTGCACGTGACAAGTTTTCATGTTTTTATAATTATTACTTTTTTGGTGGGGTAGTACCACCACCCATAGTGAACATTTATCATAGTTTAAGTTAGTTTAGGAGTTGGCCAATGTCCAGGGTGTACCCCGCCTAAGGCCCAAAGTCACTGGGATAGGCTCCAGTCACCCGTGACCCCTAAGGGGAATAAGCGGTAGAGAATGAATTGAACTATCAAATAAAAGGTGTTGTCATGTGTTTCTGGTTGAGACTGAGTACGATTGCTCGGTTATGGACACATCTACTGTACATGATCAACAGGAAGTACAAATTATAACGTTACAAAAATATTCAAACTTGGAAAAAAAATGTATTTTAATTTAGATTTTTGCACCTTAACATCTTGTGCCTCACCTCGTCTTTGAAGTTACTGCAAGTAGTCAATACTATCCTTACTATTCTGCACCTATATATCTAAAATACTTTTTTTAAAATATCAGAATTGTGACTGGATTGTGGCTTATGCGTAAGGGGTGGGCGATAAAAAATGAATATCCCGTTTTTTGGTACTTTGATAGCAATATTCAGACAATATTGTGCAAATCCAACAGAAATGTGTTAAAACATGTCTTTAAATGTATTAGTTGAGATTTAATTATGAGACAGACAGTAAAGACAGTAAAATTAATCACAAAAGTGCTGAAATATCACCATGTACTCTTATTTGAAAGTTTAAAACATAACGTTTTTTATTTTTTACTTTAAATCAGCTCTTTTTACTACTATTATAGTATTAACAATACACTCACTATTCAAATTTTGCATAACTTCAAAATAACATTCACAATATGATCTGAATACATTGCCCACCTCGACGTTAAAATCAACTGTTTCCAAAGCCTTTTAGTAAGTTGAGTTGTGCCGTTGTTTTTTGGTACCTTCAGTTGTCTGTGTTGTACAAGTGGTCATTTAACCTTTCTGTGAACAGTTCAAACTGATTTCTTGCTCAGTCTCATACCACGTGCTTTCACTTGGAGCATGACCATCAGATTTCCCCTGTATATCTCTGGATGAGGAGGACCGCTCACTCATGCACACGCCAAACACAAACACAGCTGGATCCTATGCACTAAAGTATGTGTCACATGGTAGGAATGTACAGGAACAAGAACGGCACCTGAACAATGGTTTCCTCCCTCATTTTCCCCAAGAGGTATAAGCCACACTGTAACTGCACCCAGCTGATAGTGACTTTAAGGACGAATTAACACCTTATTCCAGCCTTGTGGTACTTTTAACTTAACACAATATTGATGTAATGGAAAAGTCCGACATTTTGAGGAAATACTTAATTTTCTGCACAGTAACATTTACAGCTCTCAAGTGTCTCAGTTGGCTCATTTTGTGCCCGGCGTCTGGTGTTTCTCAGTAACACACTCCACCTAAATGTACTGTATATACATTAGTTGTAAGTAAATGAGATGTTTTATTGGGTAAGCAGTGCCAGGGTATTTCAAACTCTTTGTACGTGTCTCATTTGACAGACGACCAAGCAAAATCCAGTTTGTTCTTTGCAAATATGAATTAATTTCACTGGTCAAAGAAGTACTCAATTTTGTTACTTACTTAAAAGTACAGATATAGAAGCAAAACATTTACTCACATAACAAAAAACAAACAAACACTTAAGTAAAAGTATTGAAGTACATGAAAGAAGAAAAAAAACAAAGTGAGTGAAATGTGGTGAAGAATTGTCCTGATTGAGTGAAATTTCACCATAAACCTGCTAAAAACAAAAGACAAAAACAAAACTCAAACACAGAAAAAGAGTAAGTCAGCTACTTTTACTTTTCAGTCCCTTTCAAAAATTGTAGTGGACTAGAAAGTACAGATAGCTGCTCTCAAATGTGAAGTAAAAGGTATTCACTGTGTCCTTATGTATATACAGATGTATACAGATTGCCCATGGTTTTAGACTCGATATACTGTACAGTTTTGTCTTAATATATCCAACGATTAATAATATGATGAACATTTGATCCCAATGGATTGTCTGAACATTGTTTTTGTTTGTTATTGGGTTCCTTGACAAATCTAATGCCTCAATTCACTACAGTATTGGAATTATAAATACCAGTTCTGATTTAGTTGTAGTAAAAGTAATGCAGTGCACTTCTTTAAACTGCTTTATACTTCTTACACGTCCTGTACACTGTAAGAAATTGCTGTAGTTTCTACAGTAATTTTTTACAATAACGTATTGTATTCATAATTTACATGGTTTACCTGTATATTGCAATGCATTGTGGGTAAAAAATAAATTACAGTTAGTAATAATGTTTTTTACAGTAATATGTTGTTTGATTACAGGTAACTCTGCTTTAACTGTAATCAGTAGCATATTACAGGTAAATATTGTTGCTGCATTCGTGGTGAGCACATGGTGGCAGGTTGTGAGCTGACAGAAGTGCAAAATTTTTCAAGTTTTATCGTGTCCATCCACACTCTAACTGGTAAGATAATCATTATTTATTTACAAAATAAACACAAACGTTAACTTAGTAATTATATTTCCGTGGTATTAGACCTATTGCAGGGGAATCTGTCACAATGTTTATGACAAATACTTTTTACAGTTGTAAAACAGAATCATTGTGTTTTTTAATGGGGCCAGCTCGAGTCGATAGATTTTTTAAAGACGAAGCTTTCCTCTACAATGTTGTGGTTGCGATGCTGCCAGAGACTTTATATTAGCGCGAAACAACTTCTCGTCTGTTCCTTCACAGCACAGAAATAATTATCTCGCCATCGTGAGTACACCGGGGCCAGGAGCAGCAGGTATCACTGTGTTCAGAGCTCTCTAGTCTGCGCAATGCACTTTTGTGAGCTGATTAGTTTGTGTTCTAATGGTTCTAATATACGCGTAAGTCAGCCAGCCACGCTCTATCGTCTATTTAATGTTGTTGGCTTTAGACCACCTGAATGCCATAGACCCGGCTCCACCTCTCCAGATCGTCTTGTTCTCTTATTCAGGGAAAAAACTTATTTTGGTAAATCCGCTCCTCTGCTTTCCACTGTCCCTGTCTCGATGCATCTGTATCGCGCACGGATAGAAGCGCGAACCATGCGCCAAACCCGGACAAAACCAGATTTAACTAACTCCACGCTGTAGTCAGCCGAGGACAGGGATATCACATAGTTTCATGACAGTTAACAAAGCCTCTGTATTTGTCCCGAGCAGCTTTTGATGTCTGGAGAGGCTGCACTTTAAACAATCCGTTTAGTTTTACTCTATTACAATTTGCTTCGAAGCCACAAATGTATTAAATGATGAAATTTTAAAATACACATGCCACGGTTATGGTAATACACAAAGTAATTAATATTAACGTTTATTCTGTGAACTGTGGTGCATTATATTCAGATGTGGAAATTTGTTTAAACAAACCACACTGATGCAGTGACATAAATGTTGTGGCATCACAGATGCAAAATTGTGAAGCCTTGTAAGAAATGGGCATTTGATGTTGCAAATTCAAAGCCCTAGAATAACGTTCTTAGTTCATTGATAAGAAATGTATGTGCATTATACTTTTATTGTAAAAAATTAGTTACTATCAAAAATGTTTCTTGTGACCATAAGTATAAACTGTTCCTGTCCTATTGAATTTACTGTCAATTTGTTTCAATCTAAGAGCCCTAGATACTCTCAATATGGAAACAGAACATTTATTATACTGTATGGTTCAGAGATTGAATGTACTTAATTAAAATTAGTTTATATTGTTAACTTTTTCTTGATGACAAATGGAATAATAGCATTATTTTTTCTTTTTTTCAGAGTATCTTTTAATTGAAAGAATCGTCACAGACGGGACACTATTCTACGTATCAGGTGCTGCCACCAGTTGGGATTTTCTTTTGCATTTAAAGTTAGCCATAATACCCCAATGTATCACTGCAAACAGCCGTTCATTCCGTAATTTTGCTGCTTTCAAGTCTCATATTTAAAGCAAGCATACTTAAAGCAAAGAAAGGTGTGACACATTGTGTTAGGTTGTTTGTGTATTTAAATTTGTTAATCTTTAATAAAAAATGTTTTTCAACTTTCGCCTCATCTTTGGTATTTTTGACAAATGATGTTATTTGCAATGTTACTAAAAAGCTAATTGACAAAAAAGGGAAAAAAAAGTTAGCAGTAAGAAAATGTAATGTCAAATACCAGCTAATTACTGGCATTTTGAGTTTCCTGGTAAATTCTGTAAATTGAAGAATACAGGAAAATATTGTATGCTACAAAGCAGTTAATTGCTGGTTTTCACAATAACAGTAGATAACTGTATAATAAAGCCCAGCAAAAACCTGTAAATCAAAAACTGTTATATATTGTAAATTGGTCTTACAGTAATAAACTGAAAAGTTACAGTACATTATTGGCAACTTTTTTGCCAGGTGTTTACTGTAAAATCTACAGGCAATTTCTTACAGTGTATATGCCTTATACTTTACCCATAATTGCCACAGCTTTATTCAAACCAACCAAGAAAGTGAACTCAATATAAACGATTTCTGATTAAATGTGACGTGTTTGTTGTTACAGTAAAGGTTTCCTCAAACTGACATTTTCAGCCCAAATATTCCATGCATTCATCCATCATACCATTGTAAACATATACAATTACATTATAGACCAGCTGCTCCTGTCCACTGTCAGCAAAAACACACTCTGTAGTTTGACTATT
This sequence comes from Rhinogobius similis, assembly GCA_019453435.1. Taxonomy (NCBI): domain Eukaryota; kingdom Metazoa; phylum Chordata; class Actinopteri; order Gobiiformes; family Gobiidae; genus Rhinogobius; species Rhinogobius similis. The sequence goes on along the minus strand of CM033620.1, from coordinate 27,772,021 downwards.
GTGAATGTGAAACAAACATGGAAACAGATAGAAAGCTAATTTAGTCTTAAGTCATGTAAATCATGTTTCCTTCACAAGTGCAGGCTGAGTAATGGACTGGCAGCACATGTGTTTATGTGTAATTTATGTGAATTTACATGAAGAGAGAATTGTTTGTCAAATTTTATCTTTGAACTTTGAAAGGGCATTCAACATACGCAATAAATACATTTGTGTTGTTGGCAAAAGTCATGTATTTGGAAACAGCTATCCAAAAAGGAGAAGATTTATGAGGGTTTTATGTTCCATATATTGTATACAGTTCATAAATAAAATCAGAAAGGGTTTTCCATAACTATGTGCTGCGAAGTTGTAGCTAGCGTTATAAACTCTCAAGATGATAAAAAACAGCCGATATTTAATGTTTGAACATGTTTCCTTAACCAGTTTTGCGACACATCTGCTCAAGGCAAGTATGAACATCACAGTTCCTCTCCATGGGTTTGAGAGAGAGATTACCATTGTTGCCATTGCAGTTAACAATTAGGTGATTTCATATCTTTTGAATGTTGAAAAGTTCTCAAAAGTTCTATAATGTCCATAAAACATCCATTTAAATTTTGTGACATAAAGGCATTTTGGGTTTAATTTTCTTCTTGTATGTTTGTAAACCTGAGAGTTTAATCTGCATCATTTCCTTTCATATCCATCGTCAAGGCACTCTTTCCCAGTGTTCTTTCCTCAGGCCTGTTGTAACCGGACACGTCCAGAGGGTCAGCTGTGGTTTGGCTGGAGCTGCACCTGCTCACACACTTGACCCTCACACATTCGGTTAAATCCACAGTGGAGACTCGGCCAAACACTGACAGCAGAGGTCTGGGCCATGGCTGACACGTGAGGCCGCATTTACGGTGTTCTATGGTCGTCGTTTGTGGAGTCACGTCAATTATAAATGTTATGTCAGGTGAACCTTGCTACAAAAGGTTTATTTTATTTGCCTGACATGTTATAATTCTTACTCATTTGGCAAAGACCCTGATGGGACCGCCATGGTTTGTGGCATTTTACCGTTGAATGCCCTAATCACTTTTAAAGAAATTTAGTCAATAAAATTTGTTGAATCAGTGGTTAGATTAATGTCAATATTAATTAGGTAAACATCTCAGAAATAACCAAATATTACTTTGTAAATCTAACTTGTGTTAAGAGCTGGCCTGAAAATGGATGTGTGTCTCTCATTTGGTGCAAGTTGTCTAAGAATCTCCATGAAGCCCTCTCTGAGAACAAAAGTTAGTTTTGGAAGGACAACGTGTCCACTATATTCCATCACATTTTATCAAGGCTCAATATTTCAATGAACAATGTAAAAATACTCTTTAAAGGTGCACTGTGAAAGGTCTCTGGTGGACAATCTGCTTGTCTCCATGCTTTACCTGGAATATTCCACAGTATGGCATTTAACTGATCTTGCTTATCCATTAAAACTGTTTATTGCTAGAAATGTCTTTGATTCTAACGCCTGATGCACACTGACTCCGGTCCGGCTCCGGTTCGGGACCCGTGTGGGTCCCGCAAGACTTAGAAAGTGCTTAAAATCAATGCGCCCTGTCACACCGACCTCGGAGCACTGCGGCTGCGGGTCCGGCAGGAGCTGGCGTGACAGGCAATCTGCAAGTGACCCGCGCGGGTCCCGGACCGCGACCGGACTGGACTCAGTGTACACTAGGCGTAATACTTCTAATAATGGCCTGTAACTTGGTCTAGTGGCATCACCTGCTTGTCTCCATGGAGATAGAGCACATGGCAGACCCTCACCAGAAAAGTTACATAGCGCACCTTTCATCTTGCACGCTCGCTCCTGTGCTTACCGTCGTCACACAGGTTGAGTTTGGAAAGGTTGTGCCCGTCATAGGCCTCTTCATACAAAGAGCCGCTCTCTCGCTCTTCATACGTGCTCAGATACATGGCCTTGTTCTCCATCTCCTCCTGTTTGATCAGAAAACACAGCGTCACATTAAACCAACACTTGAAGTTTGGGTATGCAGAGAATGTGTATCATGTATAACACTTAGCGCCACAGTGCAGCGGGACCACACATTGAACAAACAGACGTTTCTAATCCTCTGGTGATGAGGACGTAATCTAAACCGTAATCTTCAAACAGCTCTGTTGCAGGCCTAGAGTTAAACTTAAGACTGGCAACTTGTCTCCAGCCATGACCAGAGCCAGCGCTCGCATTGATAAATATACAGAGTGTGCAGTGAAGTGGGTCCAAGGACAATAACAGCAGGAAGGCTCTGGGTATGAGGAGGCAGAGGACTCCACACCACAGACAGGATTAAGTTTAGACATGAGAATAAATGGCACTCAAATATGGAGAACCACCCAGTTTAGAGAAGCAGACTGGAGACAGAAACATTTTTGTTGATTACATTTATATTTACTTCATAAGAGCACCATTTCTTTGAACTTGCCAGATGATGTGATTTGCACATTGCACAATCAGTGACACTTATTGTACATAATATCATAATACACTGAAGTTTTTTTGCTCTTGCACAGTGTCATGTGAGCTCAAAGTCTATTTTAAAAGTTGCATGTTTCTATTCTCCTACCATGCATTCACTGGAATTATCCTCTTGTGGGACAAATAAAGTTGGATTAAAATTTGGAATTCAAAATTGAACCATCTTACAAGTTTCTTTTCTTTTCTGATAACCACGCATCATTAGAGTTTTTGAAAATAAACTAAATAAATGTGAGTTGGCCCAAATTATGTAACTGATGTAACCATACATGATTATATCGGTATATAGGTATCATTATCTTACTCAAATCAAACATGCAAAATTAATCAAAGAATAGTAGAATACCACCTAAATGTAAAGTAGGCAACATTCATACCGAGAAATAAAAGTTAAAACTCCAGTTTTAATCTAGCCGCAACTATAATGAAGTTGATATGCTCTAAAATCACACAAAAAGTTGGGTTAGGGTTTTATTGTTATGATGAAATAATCGATGTAAAACCATATGCAACTACAAAGTGAGAAATATATTCAAAAAATGTATAACATTGCATTGTTGTTTTGGAGATACACAAAAATAAGAATATTGAGTATACTGTCTAATTGAAAAATGTAAATGACAGCAAAAAGAAATAGATACATAAGATTAAATTGGGTAATCTTCCAATCAATAAAGGTATAAAGGTATAAAGTGATATTTCTGTCCTTTTGTGGTTAATTTTAGGTTCTATTTTATGTGATACTTGAATCTCAACCAAGACGTACACGCATATTTTAGCACATTCCTGATAAATTGTGAAAATATTGTCTATGTTATTGAGAAAATGCAAAAAACCAAAACAAAACGCTGAGATATTATTTTTTTGTTAATATTGCCCACTTCTTTATGGAACACACAGGTAATTTAGATGATTAAACAATCAGATGAGAAATTGCTTCATTATCTAGACCCGCATGTGATAAACGACTGTTATATCAGCTACAGGCTCAGTCTAACAGTAAAATAAGTCACTTCAGACAGTCCACACTCTGGAGCAGTGGAGTTTTTACTGGCGTCTCCTGGCACCCGTAATACTTCTCCCTCTGGCACTATCCTAAATGTCAGCTGACCCCTCTGTCCTCTGCGTAATGAGAAAGTCCAGATAAAGCACTATTTAACCACTTTGTCAAACACTCCCAGGTCTGCAGCCGAGGTTCTGGGAGATTTTCTTTTCCGCTTGTTTGAGCGTGAGTCAAACGGTGGCCCTATTTACTGAGGCCTGGGAAACTGTGTTAAAACCTAAAGAGCAAATGTACCGTTTCTCAACTAAATACAGCAGAGTGAAGTCATAGTTTGACGTAGAGGAGTGCATTTTAGACACTGGGGGCTGACACTCTCCTTTCTTTCACTGAGGGTAATTTATGCTATAATCAACTTGTTTATGGAGGTTAGAGTTATACACAATACAAAGCAAAATTAATTATCAGACAACTTTTTTCACATCACCTGTTATCACTGAATGGCAGTTGCTAAATGATGAAAATGAACGTATTATCAAAACAGCATTGAGTTTGGCACATGAAGAAATAATGATGTTTGATTTGAATAGTGCACTGAAAAAAACATTTTAAAAAATAGTGAAAAAGCTTGGTTCCTTTTGTATATTTCGCAAAACTTTTAAACATTTCTTGGGCCATTTTTTTTCTGATAGCATGCACATTAAAGCTGCACTTTGTAACTTTGTTGGTGTTTTTGGTGTTTGCCTTCATTGACCTGTTATTGTTTAGCTTAGAATGTCTGACGCTACCAGTCACAGGACAGATCTGTGAAGAGGACAAGAGACGACGATAAGATTTTTTTAAGCAATAAAAAAATGAAGATTTAATGCCAAACTGTGGAACATGTAAGGTATTAAAATTACATCTCCATGGAGACAAAGAGGGAGCTGGCCAGACCGGACCAGACCCCACCACTGAAGTTACATAGTGCAACTGCTCTTTAATGACTGTGCATTAAGAGCTGCCAGAACAAGTACGTTTTCCCTTGTGGTTCTTATAATGTTGTAAAATATGGGTAGAGCATTGTATATCGTTAAGTCAACATTTAGGTTGTCAATATGTTATTAACAATTATTCTGCAAAGCTACAGATAATTTGTCAAATGTGGTCCTCTGCACCTGCTCCCCCTGGAGAGATTTTAGCAAAATTTATGGGACTGAGGTTTCACTTAGGGGGATTTGGACCAGTGTCAAAACTACATCTGCCATTATAATCTTCCACCACACACTTGACTATTTATTTAAGGTTCAATTTTTAACACTTTCTTCCAATCAGTTCCAATCAGAGGGCTATGCATCACATGACTGCACTTTTACAAATGAATCCCTGGGAGATTTCACACCTCCTAAAGCTGCGTCTGAAACGGAAATGATGGACATTCTTGCCCCCTCCTTTCAGAGATTTTAGAAGTTGAGTAAGAAGTAGTGGATTTCGTCTGTGTGCAATGATTTTAAAATGCCCACCTGAAAAAGTGTGATTCATACGTCTCTTTAGTTATATTTTGATACAGAACTAGTGCTATACTCACACACATGGTTCTGGCATGACATCAAGTGAGCAGATAGCTTTTTTCCACACATTCCTTAAGCAATAAAACCTATAAACCCATATTCATGGTCCTCTGCAATGGTTTTTTTCTTTTTTTTTCCTCTGCAAAAGTATCTCAAAGTACTTCTGCAAATGGATTTTGAAAGCTTTTTGTGTGAAAATGCTTATGTTATTGTTATAGAAATGTTATTGCTTTTCTTTGAATTATCTGCAGTATGGCATGGCACTTCTCTCCATGGAAACAATCAGGACTAGGTCAAGTTACAGTTCAGAGCTGTGGTGAGGCAAACTCGCTGACTACAAAAAATAATTTTTGAGCAAAAAAAAAAAAAAAAAAAAATCCACTAGGAAATAAACAGTGGTGAATACAGTGGTGAAAATAAAACATCACAATAAAGACAAGTACATGGAGGACCCCTTACCAGAAATGTTACATAGCGCACTTTTAAAATGAAATAAAATCTTATGTTTCAATAACTTTATAGGAGGCTTTTCCTCACAGTCAGACCTTGGTGTGTTAGATAAAAGTGTACACAATCAGATAAAACACATCAGTGGAATTTTCAGCTTTTTATCTTGAATGTCCAACCTGTTAGAGTTTAAGGCTAGTCCTGGAGTCGTCAACACCTTCTGCACTGCTCTTTTCTCTCTCCAAGTCGCCGTATCCAGTTACACAGCAGAGCACCAATGCCTTTATCGGCTGTTTATCAAAGCTGTGGACTTCCTTTGGACTTAAGCTGTTTATCCACAGATCTAAACCTCATGGGACATGGATTTTCACACGTTTATGCACCTTATAGCTACAGGATTTCCGACTTACAGCTTTATCCCAACCATTCAAGTACAAATAGATATCTAACACAGTAACACTTTATATCAACAACATTTCAAAGCCCATCCGTCAAGTTGATTTTTATACTAATTTGGTATATGTTTTAACATAGATGCCTTAAGACTTATAATTCCACAAGACAGGTCAAAAAATGAAGTGGAAAATCCATGTTTTGGTGAAGAAGGAGCTGATTTACCAGTCAATCTACGTTCATATAATCATGAGCTTTGAGTAATGAGCGAAAGGATGAGAACGCACATACAAACAATCAAAGGATGGACTGTAAAATAAATGAACATGTTTTCATTAGCGGTTTTCATTTAGGGCTTTGCAATTTTAATCAAGTTCAAAATTTGGAGGAAGAAATTTGACTACTGATAAGGATTAAAAGTCTGTCAGGGAAATTAATATTGAAAGCCATTTTTAAAAGGTGTTTTTAATGAGACAAAATTAAAAAAAAAATAATTAATTGATCAATATTAGGGCTGCAACTAATGATTATTTTGGTAATTGATTAGACCAGCAGTTCTTCCGATTCATTGATTGATTAGCTAAGCCTATAAATAGTGGAGATTTTTACCCAATTTTATCCAGATAAAGCTGTTTGAGGACGGTCCAGGTGGTGAATATTTACAGACAAAATTGTGTTTTCATCAAAAACACAATGTTTACACATTTCCCATGTCATTTTTGTGTGATTTCTGCTTTGTCTGAGTAATCAAATCTCTTCTTTCAGCTCATGGCATGTTTTGGAGTCTGTGTTTAGCCCACATCACGATTATTCGATTACTTAATTAGTTGACAATTATTTCGGTTAGTTGCAATTATTTGATTAACTTGTTACAGCCCTAATCAATAGGTGAAAAACCATGATGAATTTGTTTTATTTAGTTGTATCGCTTATCCTTTTTTTTTTTTATATCTTTGTAACATAATCATCTTTCCTCGAGAGAATTTTCTGACACGCGCTGCATTACTGAGCGTTCCAGGTGGACTTCCCAAGCACAACTGCAGAGACAGACAGAGCTTCCCTGAGAGAGAGGGGAAGTAATTATCTTGTCATGGTTTGTCGCGTTGCCAGATTGGGCCCTCACTCCACCAGGCGATTGTCTGCAGGTCACAGAGGCAGCGCGGGTGGTCTGTCTGCTGCCCCTGTACAAGGCTGTGTTAACCAGATAGTCCCAAAGCAACATGGCCGACAGGGTTCAGGGACACGCAGGGTTCTACGCCGTTTAATCAGCTTCCTGTGCAACCTGCCACACTCATGTATTTCAAATCTTCTTATCTCCTTATTTTGGGATTGTCTTTTTGATTGTCCGTTCTCTGATGCAAGGATTCATAACTCAAGCGATTTTATGTCATTCTACAATTCTTTCTACCTCCACAAAAATTCAAATATCTTAGCCATGCAGGAGCACTGGACGCATGGGTTAAGTGTCTTGCTCAAGGACACAGCAGTAGATTAAGGTTATTAGGATATTTGAGGTTTTATACAAAGCTGTTCTGTTGTTAGTGAAGGATAAAGAACAGTTTCCAAACCCATTGGGATAGTTTTCATACTTTATTAAGTAATGAATGTATTTTTAGTCTCTGCTGAGGTATCGGTTGATATCGAGTATCGGCACAAACAAAGCCCCAGAATCAAAATCGGTATCTGATCTGAAAAAGCTGGATGGTTGCATCCCTCGTCCAAACAGACCCAAGCTGAGCATTGATTTTTAGAAATGACTGAAACTCTATCTCAATTACAATTTGTTTAGTTGACAAGCCCTGCAATAACATTTCCATGGAGACAAGCAAGTGGCAGACCCTCCACTACACAACTGTGACATTGTTCCTCTTAAACATAAAAATAATAATTGAAAACACACAACACAAAATTAATGGTGAAGGATCTTATTCTATAGATGCATTTGAACATGTCACTCTAGGTCTCCATTCATCCATGAGCCGCATTAACCCATTTCTCTGCTCAATCAAAGGCAGGGCAACTTCACACATGAGCGCACAAAAACAAAGTCACATAACATTACACACAGATCTGCTCTATTCCCATTCACTCCTGTCATTCACAAGTTTCCTGTCAGTGAATGTATAACAATATGCTTTTTATAGCCACACAACAAAGAGATCTGGTTCTGTTCAGTGGTCAAATCTGTATCTGTATGTTGGGCCAGACAGCATCATCTGCTGAGGGTCAGGGAGGTCTCCAGGTTCAATCAAGCACAGTCTGCGGTCAAACAGGGGAGACTGATCCAGTGGAAGTCCATATACCAAACAAGAACAGAGAATGTGGACAATGTTGAGTGATTCGAAAATCTAATTATTAATTTATTTGTTTGTTTACATTTGTCTCATTGTTTCAAAGCAGATCATTCCTGGCATGTCATCACATAGGCCTGTAGCTTGTAGACCGTTTGATTTTAAAATATCAACCATTTCTCATCAGTCTGCCGGCACTATATAAGCGGAGGGGACATTTTCAGAAAGTTACATTGGCCATGTGAGTCAAAAAAAAAAAAAGTCTCAGTGTTATTATTAGCCAATAACATGCGATTTTGAAAATTAGTAACAAAGCAAGAATAGACACTTGGCTTCCTCCTTTAAGCAGGTTCTCACCGTGTCGGCTGTAGTCTGGTGTCAGCTCAGAACTGGTTGCCTATCACAGCTCCACGTTGGTCATGTTTCATACAGAAAGTTTCCTCTGTCGCCCGCTCCTCTCTTGTTCATAAAGTTTACATTCAAAGCTGCCCCATGCACCACACACCTCTATGTTTCCTGCACTGACTGGAGGACACGCGCTGATCTCTGTTCTTTTATACCCACAACATCAGGGTCACGTGACCGTCTCTAGCTCCAGCTGAGGCTCGTCCTGCCCCGGGGTCCTCTCTGTGCAGCACAACCTCCTCTACCCCACCTTGAGAGGCCTGGGTCCTGTCTGGGCTGCAATGCTGCGATCTCGCACAGCCTAGTGGCCAATCGTATTTACAGTAAAGGAGTTTGTAGATTGGAATGTTGAATGCGTCTTCTGTAAATTAGGGAAAAGCAAAAACTAGGCTAAATTTATTAAGTCTCCATGTGGTATTTTTAATGCTCCATTGCATTGCATGGTCATTTTCCCCTCTGTTTTTGTATTTGAAATTTAGACCTTTAATTACATTATTTACAGCAATATCAAATAAATCCCTCTGGGATTGGAATTTCTCACCGTACCTGAACGCACCAAAGTCGCCCGAGGAAGTTGTCCGTGTTTGTGGGCGTGGCCTAAGTCAGGAATGTGCACCGTTCAACTCCTCTCAGGTAAAAATACTTGTTATGTTACACGCTTTGGCCAAAACAGGGAATTACAGTAACATTTGGTGCTGTAGCTCATGTACCTTTGTTTATGCTTTTTGAAATAATTGGGCTGTGAAAGAATCCTGTTTTTGTGAGGTTCTACCTGGCCTTTCACTGTTGATAGCAGCAAAACCACGGGGAGGGGCAATGCCGTTACATTTACTTATTTTGCAGTAGTATCTGTCTATCTGCACTGTCAGTATTAAGTCACTGCATGGCTGCTGATAATTTGTATTTTTCGTTAGGTTAAACCAGGTAAAAGCTGGCCTGATGCACTGGTCCAAACCTCAAAAATAAGTCGTATTGCAATTATGAAGGCTGCCACAAGATGGTGCTACTTTCCTACTCCAATCCTCGGGATCGTGACATCACCAGTCTGTGGACATCACACGTAACAGAATTTTCAGTTAGCCCAACGTTAAATCAAGATGGAGATTTTAAGATGCAAAATACTAAACTGAAATATTCTAACACTATGTATTGATAAATATATTTACAAGAAGTGACCCAGCGGTTTATCAGGTTCTTCCATGATTTTTTTCTTCTGCACTTTTTTTTTTACAAATGTTTTTTCTATGTAAATTTAACACACCTGCACTTCTTTTTATCAAAGAGAATTGAAAATACCCAAGCACTGACTGAATCTCAATCTCAGTTAAAATGTGATTATTTGCACAGCCTTTTAAACTAGACACAAATAATATTCCAATTCTACTTTCACACTTCTCGAGTGTGAAAATCAAGTTGTCAGGCTAAACAAAGATTGCAGCCCACACAGATTCCTGCTCAATAAAACCATTGAACCAGATGCAGCGAGTCGGCCCAGTTTATCTTCCATTTACTGTGCTGTGAGACTCTGGGCCAAGGTTTACAGCCATTTCACCACTTTTACCGACAACCGTATAACATCAGATTGAGTTAGCCACACAAAAATCTATTCTATTACTTTTCTTACTGCATATGAGTTTTCTTTACTAGTCATGGGTCACTTCGGTTCAGACTGTGCCCTCCGCATACACTTGTAGATGAGATTAAATCATCAAAAAAAAAAAAAATCCTCACTTGAGCTGCTGGAATATTTGTTTATTATACACTATAGAAGTTGGAGGTGATAGTTGTTACATTGTACTTAATGTGTTATGTACAATTGCGGTGTAAAATGGTGACATGGCAGCGCTTAGTGCTCACAAGGTCCTGCGTTTGACCCCCCTCTGTGTGGTTTCCTCTGGGTGCTCCCCTGAAAAATAGGTGCCAAATCTTATTTGGACTTTCTTGGTTCAATAAAGGTAAATAAATAAATAAAATAAACTGTCATCGTCATTTTCAAATAACTAATCCTGTAGTTTTGACCTCTACAAACATGTTCCAAAATGCATTTTTAAAGGTGTAAAGGTGAGTATTGCGTGCTTTTTGTATTTCATTCAGATT
>CM033620.1:27631332-27756332 GCA_019453435.1 Rhinogobius similis | reverse complement strand
AATTTTAACTGTCAAAACATGTTAAATCAGTTTTAATATTGGTTATTTGAACAGTTTGTTGTCTTATTGGACCCTATTTGACTAAAAGATACTGGTATTAATTAAAACACAGAGCAAATACAATGACATATTCATTAAAATTACATCTTGAAATCATCTCACGACCCCCAGCACACCCCTCGCGACCCCCCGAGGGGTCCCGACCCCCACTTTGGGAACCACTGAGCTATATTACCCACATGTATGTGTAACTCTTCTGATGGAAGGTTCATTTATCCGCGCCGTTCCTTGAGTGGTTTGCACATAGCCCTGCCGTGTGGGGCAGGCTGCAGCGTCATGAGTTTGAATCTGGTTCTCGACAGTTTGCTGTGTGTCATTCCCGGTCTTGTCTCTGTTTCACGCTGTGGAATAAAGCCTACGGGTCAAAAAATAGTTGAAAACCCCCCCAAAACTTACTGTATATATCTTCATGGAGACAAGCTGGTACCACCACCAAGCCAAGTTACAGGTCTGGTCTATGGAAAGGCGACTCCGCTCACAGTAAGAATGCATGTTTTTCAAGGTATTGAAAACCCCTTAAATTGAATAAACGGATATAGATAATGCCATACTGTGGAACATTCAAGACAAAGCAATAATCACTCCTCATCTGAAAAGTTGCATAGTGCAGCTTTACTAATGCTGATTCTGATTGAAAGTTGATGTCTGCATATTACTACCATATGATCATAGTTCAAAACGGTCTTCATGTGTTTATGTTTTACTTTCTGCAGAATTGTTCCTACCTGAGTAAAACTACACAGACGACTTGAACCACGGCAGGTGAAAGATATTTGTGATGAGACGCTGCAGATGATGAAGAGGGTGAAAAATTGCGGACTGACATTTAAGAAGAGAAAGAATCCAATCGTGTGCTAGATTCACTCTCTGTTGATTGATGGCATTAGTTCAGTTTCTGGGCTCTGTCTTCCATGAGGGATTTTCTATTTTTCTCACTTTTTGTTATAAGGTCATTCCAAAAAACAGAGAAATAGTATTAAGTTTGCTGTGTGGGCAGCAATTTGACACTACATGCAGAAAAAGGTAGACAATTACGTTAAATGGCTCCTCAAAAATCACATCAAAGCCTCAACTGGATTCACCATGAGGTAATGCCGCTGTTGTTTTTACAAGTATTACCCAGTTTCAGTCTATTTTTGGCACTGCCCTTTGATATACAGATGCATTTAGATTTAACTTAGATATATTAACAGTATAAAATGTGACTTTAGTGCTATTCTATGTCCCGCTATTTCACTAGAAATGCCCAAAAGACAAGATATATACATTATTTTAAACATATTACCCATATTTTCATTTCCAAAAGAAATTAATATGCTTGTCTTGAATTGTGGTTGTTTTGTAGTTTTAAGAAAATGGTCCTAACATTCCAACAATCTTCAGTTTTCTGATGTGTTTTATGTCTTTAACCTTTCTATTAAAATACTGTGACTTATTCTTGCCTTGTGATTTTCTGATCTTAAATAGAAATCTTTGAACCTCTCTCGCTCCACTGTTCAGTTGTTTGTCATTCCCTTTCGTCTTCCCCTCATGAATAATCAACACCGAGAGCCCTCAATTTTTGGTTAAAAGTCTTCAATGTACGAGCAAGAGTGTGATTAAAAAGAGTGAATTCTACAGAGGACACTGTCTGCATGATAATCTCCACTACAACTTCATAAGATATTCCTGAGGCCTGTTTACAGTTGTTTAAAGCAGTGTAGTGACGCATGACCTTTGGCTCTGTGCGTTCCTGTAGGCCGGCCTGTGTGCGGGGCGTGTGTAGTGATTAATGTGCGCGGAGATGGGGTGACATTTGATTTGGGAGGGAGGGGGCTGACTCAGCACACACATAAATCCACCTTTACTGATGGAGTGAAGGAGCGGATGAAAAATGCCAAAGGAAATCCTAATGAGAGCAGCCGCCGCAACAAACACATGGAGTCATGTTGGATACAGGAAATAGGAATAGAAAACAATAACCTTAAATGAATATCTAAAATGTAACTTTATCTTTTATAGCTGTATCTTTCCTCGAGTAAAAGTTGCCCACAAGAACTAAAAATGTAATGTAATGTAATTTAGATAAGCTGTTGGTAGGATATATCATGACTGCACTGGGGGAAAAAAGGAGGCCCGATTTAAATAATCCCTTTATTTGAATTTAAACCACCAGCAGAAAAGTCTATACGTCATTTTTATTTCACAATAAAGCAGCCAGTGACCAGCAATAAAAGGATAGTTCAGCTAGACTTGAGTTTTATCACGAATTTGATCACAACATAAAGTATGATTATATCAAATAACAATATAATAGTTTTTCCCCAAAAAATCGTTATATATTGTATTCTGTCTATAGTATCAACATAACTTGAAAGGTACCTTCACTTAATAAAACATACAAATTTGAAAAAGCTGAAATAAAACAAAATAAAAACAACAACTTTTGCTAAACGCTGGCACTCTATCCTTTAATGTAACACTATCAAACACAGCGCTGTGTCTGTATTCACCTGAGACAATAGGTTTTCAAAGTGAAGTGAGTAATAACTTATCAGACTGGCTCCCTGCTGTTTTTCGAGGCGTCTCCGACTGTGTGCCCATGTTTACGGCTCTCACTCCCTCAGCGGCCTCATACCTCCACATTCTGCCTTCCCTCTCGCTATGTGCACACGTTTTATAACTTCTCATCATCGGTGCTTCCAAACATAACACCGCATTCGTTACATTTTCTGAGTCTGCTCTGGCTTATAAACTTACTTTATCATGCACTGTCTGGGTAACCAACTGTACAGTCACCACAAATATAAAGCAATTTAAAGTTTTTGTTGAAATATTTATTTGGTCTTGAGGTTCGAGGCTCCGTGACAAGATATCTGTTCTACCAGAAGTTGCTTGATTTACAAGTGTGTGCATTTATGACTTCTAGCTTCATGGTTTATGAAAATGATTTGGAAAATAATACCCATTGTGCTCAAATAGAAGATGGCAAAAAGGAAGAGAAATAATATCACTGCTGCTATTATACCACTACAGATAAGATTAAGGTTAAGATGCACTTCATTGTCCCTGCATTTGACCCATCGTTCAATACCACTGGGGCGACCTGTCAGGAGCAGCTCTGGAGGATTTGACCTATGGAGCATGTTTTGGGTTGATGTGGGAAACCAGAGCAGACAGAAAGGTTTGGGCCCTGGAGGTGCCACTCTGCTACCATGCCGTGCAATACTACAATACCGCTACAACAGGACTATTATCAACGCTAGCTCCACTACAACTCCTTCTACTTTTTTTCTAGATCCTCCCAGCCCAGAGTAACCCAGTGAGAAAAAAAACACTGTTTGGAGTGTGCAGAGGTGCAAGCTTTAGGTGGGTTACCTGTAGGAGGGGAGTGACCCGCTTGAGGAGAATGAAAGGGTGCTGCAGCACTGGAGATCTTAAAATTGATCTTTTATATACTGTTTATTTCTTACAGGGTTCAAAGAATGAAGCCCCTGCAGGTTTCAACGGGATGATGCCCACAATGCACCACATGGAGACAGATTTGCACTTTGCACTACCAACTACTACTGCTAACTACAACTACTACTGCTACAAATATTACTAACTACTACTGCTAACTACAACTACTAACTGCTAACTACTACTACTACTAATATTACTAACTACTATTGCTAACTACACCTACTAACTACTACTACTACCACTACTTCTACTACTACTGCTAATAACTACTAGCAACTACTACTAATACTACTACTACTTACTACTACTACTACTACACTACTACTAACTGCTAACTACTACTACTAACTACTACTACTACTACTACCACTACATCTACTACTACTGCTAATAACTACTAGCAACTACTACTAATACTACTACTACTTACTACTACTACTACTACTACTACACTACTACTAACTGCTAACTACTACTACTAACTACTACTACTACTACTAAAACTACTACTACTACTACTAACTGCTAAGTACTACTACTATTAAAACTACTACTGATACTTTTACTACTACTACTACTACTACTATACTTCTACAAACTACTGCAACTACTGCTACTGCCATTGCTCTTGATCAGACACAAAAACTTAATTCACTCTCACACTGATGAGGTCTGGTTCAGCTTAATGCAGGAGATAAAGAAAATGCATTTATATTTTGAATAATTTTCTACATTTTATAACAACTTCACTGTAACGATTACCAAAAGTACTTCTGTTTTCTATGGCTTTAGCAGGTGTCCCTTGTCTACACTGCCATATAGTGTATTAGTGTGTGTGCAGTGGCCCGATCACCATTACCGTCTGCTCCTGAACTCACCGATTTGTCAAGACAAACGAGTGACACGAGCAAGAGCAGCAGCAGGAGGAGGGGGCCGGCTCCAACCTGCTCCTGCCAGCACAACAGTGGACCGGGACTTTATTACCTGGAGGTGCGGAAATGGCTTTTGTCAACAAACGGCCCATCTATTTCCGCTCACATCAGTGGATTCAGACACTAGATTTGTCTGCGGTGGACCAGGCCACTGGAGTGAAAAGGGGGACCTGATGCTGTTGAAGGCACTGCTGATATTGTGTTTGGAATTGAAATGTAAAGGAGCGATATATATGGCCCACTGCATTGTCACAGATATTTGTTATTAAAGCTGGGATACGTGACTTTTCTTTTTTTTTTTTATTGTGAATTTTGTTGTAGGATGTTGTAAAAAAAACAACATTGGGACAAAAATCAGACCACTGCACACTGTCTGTAGCTAATTAAAAAGCATTTCATTTCTTGTCAACCAGGAAGTAAGAGCCGAAAGCAGTGCTCTGATTGGCTGTGCTTGGGAGGTCTGCCCCAGTTTCACTTTGTCGTCTGAAAAAGCTGTTCTAATGCTGTGCATTTGCCTGAAAATAAATGCATATGCATATAAAGGGTTTGTGAGAGCCAGAGACAAGTTAGTTAGATTTAAATACCAACTTACCTCTTTTGCGGTTTGAAAATCAGATACTCCAGATTTAAGAAAAGAAAAAAAGATCAAGGATGTGGAATTTGTTGATTATGTTCAAAAGAGAACAACGGAGCTGCACTCTCCTGCCTCTGGTTTTTTCACTTGTTTTCATACAGAAAAGCCCAGTAGAAAACTTATTGGGGTTTATCGCTGTCCACCACGAATTTCCAAGTCATTCGTCTTCATCAGAATGCTCAAAAAATGTATCACTCAACACAATCTTGTCTGGACAGATTAAACTTTGTTCACAAAGAGCAGCATCTCTATCTTGAGCTCTTCACACTTAACACTTAACGAGTGCTCAGCAATTTAAACAAGCCTGCACTTCATCAGAAACAGTCAGATAACCTACATCTGTGATCTTTGATTTCACACTGTTTAAGGCAACAAGGAAGGAATAATAACCTGTTAGCTTTTCCCCCTTTTTACCAAAAGAAAATCACAAAAACTTCAGTAGATCTTTCTGTTGTCAACACATTTGAGTCATGACAAGTGAGCGGTTAACCTCTATCACAGGCTTACTCTGTGAGGCTGAGGGCCAACCATCTGAGAGCTTTTAAAAGGGGTCATCGTCAGGTCAACCGCTTCAAACTCAGCCTCAACTCTCCAAAAAGAACGTGACATTTTCTGTAGCATCTTCCAACTCGCCCATTCCATTAATTTAACATCATCAGAAACTCCCCGCAGTGTTTCTGATTTTATGTCATCTTTGTTTCTTTGTAGGTCTGAAGATCCATGTGTAAACATGTGATTCATGTCATTAATGGCACGCTGAGGCCATCAAGTCACGGCCCTGTTCATTATTCCATAACAAACTCATTTACTGCAGCTCTGCAGGAGAGGCCACGGTGGTTCAAAACAATATTCATACACACCATGAAATGACATCTTTGTTCCTTGAAAAAAGAAAAAAGAAAAAAAGTGCTCACTTGTGTGTAACTTTTCACATTGTACCTGCTTGTCATTGTAGAGATGTTCTTGCTTGTCTTGAATGCTCCTCAGTATGGCAATAAACAAGTAATTACAAATACTCACAATAATGTGATTGAGTAGATTTTTTTGAGTAATTGTATTTTTATGAAGAGTTTCTTAAACCAGTACTTGTAATTGCTTATGTTTTAAGCTACTTTTAAGTGAGTTCAGTACTCTTTTTACCACTGCAAACAGGTGACTCCTCCAGGCCGAGTTTCTTGCTCGGCTCGTCAATCTTTTGCCATTGTGAAACCTGTTTGGTGTGCAAGAAGGCTGTGAAAACACACAGGTTTCCTTCACAGGGGTAAGAGATCTGTTTCTCTTGGACTGGCCCCAACTCCGCTGACACTAACAAAGATAATGTGGGTCAAAGAGATGGACAAAAATAGACGTGTGAGTTGGTGCGGTTGCTTGTAATATGGTGAATGTTGCAGATAATTCCTGGGGGAAAATGTACTTAATGCGAGGTTTGGATTGACTTAACCACGTCAAGGCTTCATGAATTGGGCATTAGTAATGTTGGAATTGTAAAAATGCCCCAGGTCCTATGATACACGCTTTATGGGACTGCACATTGTTTTTCCAATATGGACGAAACTGTTGGACATGCAAGGTTGGTTACCATGTGACCTGCTCAGGTGATAGGGAGGGATAAGAGCAACATCTGAGCAAGCCTATGTTCAGAGTCATAAGTACTGGACTGGTGACAGCTAATTTTGAAAATGTGAAGGAACCTACACTGAAAATGTGGAAGGCGAGAATGACGCTACATGTGAGAAGATTTTGGGGAAGGTAAATGTGTAAAGGATGTACGGGGTGACTGAGCAATGGAACAGTAGTTTCTGTTTGTATGTGTCTGCAAGTGTCCGAATGAATAGTGTCCTTCCATTTCATTTCTGTAATGTACACCGCTTTTGGTTTGTTCTGTGATAGTTCTTTATTATTTTTCATGTTAAAAAGTTACATGTCACATCATGTCTTTACAAATATATATCTTTTAGCAATAACAATAAAAAAAATAAAAAGCTGCAATTACTTAAATGCAAGATAGATGCATTTATTGCCATGTGGAATATTCCAGGCAAAGCAATAACATTGCTGGGGAGATAATATTCTTCCTTACAACTGTTCCATCTCGCAGATTTCTCATAAAATACTTTCAACATTAATAACTTGTGATGCAGACTGTAAATCCTTGTTAATATGATGCCGCCATCTTGAGTTTTGGCATTTCAATTACCCACTGCTCCTCACACTCTGCCTTCTGTCATCTGGTTTACTAATGTTTTAATATTCTGTTAAAACCTCCAGATGAAGAAACTCCTGTTTCCATTTCTATTAAATGCTAATACACCTTTGATTTATCATGCTGCTAGCAATGCTTCAGTGCCTAACCAGTGTGTCAGATATTTATGTGCAGCTGAAAGGATGACATCTCCATATTTTCTGTGAGTGTATGACTAATAATTCTTCTTCTTGTTCTTTTGAAAAATAGGTTTATTGCCAGCCGAGCGCCTTCAGCAGAATTAGCCAGTGCCACACTATCATCGTCTCACCTCAGATTTCAGTAAACTCTTGTTAACATAGTATAAATGTACGCCAGTAAATCCTTGTAACCTCAACATAACCACTTGATAAACGCTTGTAACTGTAATGTCAATCTTGTTACCTGAGCTGCCTCAGCACACCTCTGAGGGAGGGGCCCTTGCACCGACGTAAAGCCCTCTGGTGGACAAGGCCCTAAGCAGCTGCTCAGTCTGTTTATACCCTGGAGAGAGCAGCCAAGTATTTTAGGGTTATAGAAAGACAGCTGAGATTATTTAAAAGATGCACAGAATGACCAAAATACTACCCCAGGACATTTGATAGAATACATCACTTTTTTATTGTCACATTGACCCTTTCCCAGCTGTAAAGCCTCACAATATAAACCTTTTTTTAAGTTTACTTATATACAACACCAAAACCTTCTCCCAACACTATAAAAACGACATTGTGTTCATCCAGCTTATCCATGTGTCTCTGGCCCCCTCTCCAACCCAGAAGCCAGCTCTGAGCTTATCTCAAATGAAACTTATTATGTTCTGCCAAATAAAGGGGAATCCTATTTGACCAGTGGAACAAGGCGACACAAACATAGATGACTTCTGTGTAAAGATTCATTTCAGTGCTATGTCATTTTTTACAGCATACAGTGTGGAGATATAACTCAAAAGTGATAAGAGAGAGTTTTTGTTTTTTTTTTAAGGGAAAAAAAGAAAAAACGAAATCAAAAGTGGTCGGTGCAGCCGCGTGGTTCCTGTCGCTAACATAACTTTTCTTTTATGTGCCTTTGCCGTGCTTGTTATTATTGGGGAGGATATTATTGTTTGTTTGATGATTTCTTTGTCTGTCCGCGTGGATAAACAGACAGAGGAAGTGGAGGGTGCAGGGGGGTCAGCCATTTTCTCTCACAACAGGATTAAAATTGTGTGGCTTTCATGTGAGACAGGTGCACCGCAGGAGCTGGAGTGTCGTTTTGGAGATAGCACACTATCCAGTTAATACAAGTTGGTTTCATTGACTTTACTTCAATAGGCCTTCAGTTCATGGGTTTCAGCTTCCTGTTTTATACAACATTTTGAGAACTTTTCCTCATTAAAAAGATATGAGATTTCTTTTTAAAATTGGTAATAGTAAACATTCCTAATTTCTCATCATTCTGAAACCTTGAACTGTCTAGAATTCATATTTTTATGTTGGTCATTTTTTATATTTTGGTTAAACATTTCTGTTTATTATTAAAGACATTGTACCTTATTTTTACCGCTTTGAAATATGTAAAAAAAAAAAGAACCTGTTAATTTTAAAGTATTTTCAGCAGTCACATGTATCGCTCACTTACCTAACACCTAAAGTCCAAGCATCTTAAATATTCACCATGATGAGTTTTTATGAGCTTTTTGCAAGTCTCTGAGCCCGGGTAAAGCTAACAAAAATTTGCATGCTAACAGCGCACTTCTTGCTTCTCGTAAAATAAAACGTTCTATAATAAGATGCAGAGAAAGTGCTCAGGTCTCATTTTCACCCGAACAGATGCTTTTACAATATATCTGTACTGAGGCAAAACACATTTTACTTTATTACGTGCAAAAAATCGAATATATGAACTAGTTCTGTTTTCATGTTTTAAAACAGCAAAATTCAGGCACAGCACCTTTAAAGTTTTAATGTTTAAGAAAATGAATTTATCTTCAATTCACTCATTCAAAGCATTAAACAATTAAAACATCAGATTAGACTCAGTTGACTAGACCTTTGTGACAGGTTCCAGTTGCAAGTGAAGTGGAGTCTGTATGCATGTATATTTAAAACAGACCAAACATTAAAGCTGGTTAAAGGGGACAAGATTTCAGAGGCAAAAAAATGCATCTTGCACCATTCACACACACTTATACAACATCATATCTGTAGTCCGTAGTGTCTATTTGTAAATGAGGGTCTCGAGTGCTGGAGTGGTGCACAAGCCCACTTCTCACTCATCACACTCAAGACTCAAGGGGTTAAATGCTAATGGAAACCCTCAACTCTGATACTCTTCCCAAACTTATGCGGTCTCCATGACGACACCCCCTCTCTCTGCCAAGCTTCGACATTATACAAGCATCCTGTGGCATTTCGCAGTTCACCCTAAAGGTCGCTGTCCTGGTCTGAGACACGGAGGGAGTGAGGAAACGAGGTCATCCAGGGTCCGGACTGCTCAAAGTTATATCGATCCTTTGCCTAATATGTTTGTTGGCTTTTCTGCATGCACACACACACACGCACACACGCACACACGCACACACACACACACACACACACACACACACTGGCAGACAGACAGAGGCGGTGACATGAAAAATCCATTTGTGAGGCAAAGACATTGGCAAGGTGCAGAGGAGAAATGCATTGGACTCGCACTCTGTGGATCTATGGAAACAAAATAAAATGAAAACAAAAGTGTTGTTACTGAATAAACAAGGACGACTGGTGCCCATCCAGGATTTTTATTCATCCTGGTTGATATAGCATTTGTTTAGAGAAGAAAGTATCTTCCAAGGTGCTTTGAAAAAGAAATACATAGATTATTTTTGTTTAGGTCAGAACAAAGTGGTATTCTAAAGTAATGTTATTGCACTCCAAGTTTATGAAACAGCATTTATATTTATTTGTGTTGCCGTTAAAATTTAAAACTGTTGAAACAATGGGAAGTGTTTTATTCACTAACTAGCTCACACGTATTCTATTTATTTATTGTTGTTATTATTAGTAGTATTGTTTGCAAACCTTCTGAATGAAAAAAATAATGTTATTGTCACACAAACTAAAAAAAAAGAAAAGTCCTTTTCGTACAGTTTGAATTTTGTGGAGACAAACACTGTTGCTAACTTCAAGCCTCTGGATTCTTGTCGTCAGGTCCTAAAGATTTTTTGACCCGACGTTTATAGGATGCTCTAACGGTCTTGACGCTCTTTGGTCATCATGGTGTTCTGGTACCACTTTATAATAACTACACCTTAATTTGCCTTAACAAAGCCTGGACAAAGACTTGATTCAACACATAGTTTATTAAACATGATTCAGGCTTAGTTAATTGAGAAAAGGGTTAGAAATTAGGGTTAGAGTATTAGTTAAGTAGATACTAAGCCTGAATCATTCTTTATCAACTATTTGTTCATGCATTATTGAAGCAGGAAAAGTTTGGTTTTATTAAGTGTTACCAAAGTTTTTATTTTTATTTTTTAAGTTGTCTTGGAGGCAGACAGCACTCTGACTATGCTAAGAATGTGGTGTAAAGACTACATACAATCTAATGGACATTTTAGATGTTTACTCTATGTCAAAGCACTTTATATCTTGGCTTGGACACAAAAACAGTCTGAGAGAGAAAATTATATCCATACCGTTCACAAAAAGCACAACTAAAAGGTGGTGGCCATGTTTCTTTTCAGTCCTCAGATGTGACTGTCCGTTGAGTCATTTTTTGTCACACTTGTCTTTAGCTCCTGTCTGCAGATGGCTGGAGCGGACGACAGCATGTGATTACTCTGTCTCTGGGTGTACGTCTTTGAATACTGCAGTTTGGGAGAGTAATGGTTGTCAAAGCAGTGTTAACAGTGTATATGCACCATTACTGTCAGCGGTCCCTTTTAGGCACTTCTATTAGACTCGTGTGGGCTATACAAAGTGAAAAGTGACAAGCGACTCAATGCATCAAAACACAATGACTCATCTGCCGTGTTTTGCGGTGCTTATGAAAGGTTTATGTGTTTTTATAATTATCGCACTGTTTGGTGGGCTAGTAACAGACCAGTGGTACATTTGTATTTTAGTTTTACACCAATTTGTGAAGAAGAGTAAAAACGACTTTTATTTCCTCTACTTCATTCAACATTCAAGCCAAAATGTTGGGACAATTTACGTGCCAGGAATACTTTTTCTGACACTTTGAACATTAATTGAACAAAAAAATATTTGTTAAATACATATTGTGTAAATTAGATGGGTTTTGGTCCTCATTTATAGTAGAGTAGTGTAGTATGGAATTACCTTAGTGTAGGTCACAGTCGCTGCACAATCTGCGGAGGAAGCATGATCTATGGCAGAGGTGTCCAAACTTTTTAAATTGAGGGCTGCATTTTGAAACACAAACCATTAAACTTTATTCATTTACACTGTTACTTAGGTGGCACCTAAGCTTGCCTCCATGGAGATTGATAAATTGAATACATACTGTGGAGCTTCTGTGGAGCCCTCTGTATCAGGAGCGGTGGTCGCCTGTGACTGCAGAGGCTTGGCTCATGGGCCCCTGGTGGAGGTATGGTGTGTGCCTCGTCTCTCCTCTAGGTCCTGAGTCTGTGTCCTGAGGCTGCAGACGTTTTGCTCCTGGTGCAGACAGCTCCTCTGACGGTGCTTCTTCAACTGGTTTATCTGTACTCCTCCTGTATGTTAGTGTGTAAGCGTGTGTGTGTGTGTGTGTGTGTGTGTGTGTGAGACTCTGTGTGGGTGGGTTGTTTGGTTGTGCGGGTTAGGCGGTGGTGAGGGGAGGTTTGGTGAAATGTGGGCAATGTTTTCAAGCACTTTGTGTTACATTTTTATGTATGAAAAGCGCTTTATAAATAAAGTTTGATTTGATTTGAATATTCAAGGAAAACATTATCTTCATGGAGACCAGTAGGTGGTGGATCTTCCACCAGAAAAGAGACATTAAATTCTGAGTTTTAGATGCTAATGTCTTTGCTACCTGGTAACACATTTGAAAGGCTGTATTTTGCAACTTTTAGCATCAAAACCAGGTCCAATTTGAAAAGGGCTTCTTCCCATTGATCCGTGTGAGTGTGCAGTGTGGTGTAGTGTGCTTTTAGCTCCTCTGCGCCTCTGCTCACATCCCTGTATGGATAATAAGTACTGTGATATCTGCAGAGCCACCAGATGGTACAAAATGTGGTTAGTTTGAAAATTGCGCACGACAGCCTTTAAACCCTGTGCATATGGACTATAATGGGGCAGCAGTAGAGTGTGTGTGTTATGACCAAGCTTGAGTTATTTGATTAAACAAACAATCACTAGCCAGTATAAGAGTCATTGATTTTCCATGTCTGTGCGGTTAGGATTTCATATGATGCCAATTGAATGTGCTGTTAGCATTTAGATGAGTCCACACCAAGCACACTAAAAAGATCTTTAGTGAGAGTCCAATTGTTTTGCTAAAATACAACAACCAAATATCAACATCATATTCTTTCATCATATCAACATATTCACAAGGCATATTCCTCCGACCCATTCAAAGCTGGTGGTCAGACGTTATCCTAACAGCTATGAACCTAAGGTGGGTTGACACACAATTTAACCTACAAGCATGTCTTGGATGGTAGGCCTGAAATCACGCGCAGATGTGTACAATAGTTAATTGTACAAGCAGAACAATCTTTTTCCAAGTGAACCATGTTGTAAAATGTGGCGGGAATAAATAAATTGCATAATTAAATACTTAGATATGTCTAGTATCTCTAATTTGTCATAGATGTTAATAATTCAGCAAACTACAGTCAAAACATTATCAAATAGGCCTGATACTACAAAATATGAGGAAAGAAAATCTCCAAAGTCCAAAGAAACGTGATAACTTCTGACCCTGGAAAAATATTGTTGATATAGTTGATATAGTCATTTTTGTGACAGTCCTATTGGTGAATGTGGAGGACTTGGAACCTGTTTGTCTCCACATTATTGCTTTGCCTGAAATGTTCCACAGGATGGGGTTAAACTTATCTTCTTGGAGACAAACCGGGTCAAGTAACAGATCAGGGGTCTTATTTGTAAACAGCATGTATGCACAAAAATATAACCATGCAACTTTCCACAAGTTTGTGAAAAAACAGCTTCACATGAAAGTGCTCCAAAAACGCTAAACTTGTGTTGGGAAGATGAAAAGTAAGCAAGTTTGAGGAGGTTTACAGGAACATGTATTTTGTCTGATCGAACGCTTTTAGCAAGAATTCCACGTAAAGGTTTATAAATGAGACCCCTGATATATGGAGAGACGAGAGGTGGCCCCTGTAGTACATAGTGCACCTTTAAACCCACATTTTACTATAAGTGAAAATAAAAATGTAAACAACATCAGTTTGAAATCAAGATTATAGCCTATCCATATTCCCTTTTATTTTAATCTGAAATAATTTTGTAACTCTGATTGGGGAACACTGCTGCTTTCAGTGACAGCTCCATCAGTGTTGAGGCTGGAGCAGTGGTGTGGAACTGGCCTCTGTAAGCACCTCCTCAGATTTATCATCCCCTAATTGTCCATGAAGCCATCACCCATGCACTCATGAGCCCTCAGCACCAGCAGCAGCTCTGGAGACCGGCATGTCTCATCATTTACACTCATCTGACATCTAGAGATAAGAGTTTATACAATCTCCACAAAACGTACTTATTTCAGATCCCTAGGTTGACTCAGTAGGATTTGCACTGATTTTAATCAAGTCCAGTGAGAAATCCGTGAGGAAAGTGCATCAGATATGACAGAGATTATAAGAACCCTTGGTCAAAAAGGTAATTAAATGCAAATTAAAATAACCACTATTGTTTACTCATACATCACCCCACTGAATACATGATTCATAAATGGTAACTTAATAATCATTATTTACTTAAGGGGCATATTAGGTTACAGAACGAAAGCAAGTAAGCAAAGGTTATTTATACAGCACCTTTCACAAACAAGGAGCTGACTTGAAAAAAAGCCCCAATTATTGCTAGTGAAAGTTTCAAAGATGACTACCTTTGATAGCATTACTACCATGGAGCATTTCTGAGTGAATGAGGCTATCCAATTATATTAGAATTGTTTTGTTTTATATTAAAAAAATATTAAATTGAATATTAAATTAAGGCGTGAATTATCGTTTCACTTTTTTAGACGTAGGCTGTGTGCAAACGAACCAGTAGGTGGCGGTATTTCATGCGTCATCCCTCTATGTAAGCGGATCCCTAACATCTGTGAACCCCAGCCCCCTCTTCCCGTGCCATTCTCATTTCTCTCAGATAATGACTTCTATTTGAATCATGATCAGATTAATTTCATTCAGTCGATGGCATTGATATAAAATGCTGCAGGGACAAGAGGAGAGATTGTGCAGGAAAGAAGGCAAACATCTCAGCTGATCCGTCACATCAGATATCACCTCATTAATACATTTAATGATGATTAAAAGTCTGGCAAATAAATAAATACAGCTGACAGAAGAGCAAACAGATCACACATCACACTTGAGATGAAGGCACTTGGCTTGTCATAAATAAGTTTTACAATAACTCTTAATGACTCCAGGTGGCATATATATGAAGAAAAAAATAACACAATAAAGAAACTGTAATGACAAGAGATTTCTTGGTCCCCTACTTGGCAACTACCAGTAGGGGACGCTTTAGGCGGAAGTGCAATTAAAAAACTCAGGTGAGAGATTTACGTAGGTGTACAGTAGGCGTGTACACGTGCTATGATTATCATCCTTTTCTAAGATTCTTAACATAAAAACGTAACCAAAACGTTTACAATTCTAGTTTTCTTAACAAAAGAAGAAGAAGAAATTGCGCGCATTTTTTTAACGTGCGTTTACACTTGCACTTAAACCACAGACTGAACCTGGAACTGACCAGGACTGGACCAGGGCTGAACTAAGACTAGAACATGACCAAACCAATTTTACATCGGGATTAAACTGGGCTCAAAACAGGACCAAATCCCGGTGAGTGTGAACGCACGCTAAAACATTCCCGTTGCAAACCGCTGACTAATGTTAAGTCACAGCCGAAATATTCAAGACGTGGCATCGGTTTCCTGTTACTGGATCTGCCATCAACTTGGTAACTTCTTTTATGACCCCGTATCGTTGAACGCAGCTTGATTTCGTTGCATCTCTCCTGTCACTGTGAATGTCCGCTTTAAGCTTTTGCAGATAGTCTTGTGGAGTTATTTTGACATAGGCTACCTCACATTTGTCTCTCTCAACATGACAGACTATACCACCTCTGCTTGATCTCGCATCTCTCGCATCCATCTGACGCGCTGCCATCGCCGCTGCCTCCTGTCTCTGCCTCCTCAGTCTGAGCAGAGGAGGCGGAACGGTGGCGCAGCCCGATCCGTCCAAACCCGGGACCAAAGCAGTAACCAAAGCTCAACTGGAAGCTCCCCTCGGCCGCAATGGGTCACCACAGAAGAGGAGCCGGTCCGGGACATCCACCGTAGCTCCGTAACGGCACATCGACTTGGATCGTAAACGCGAGTCAGGCGTCTGGTTTACCAAGACGCGCCTGTGGCTTTCCGTGCGCGATACTCGTCAAACTACGGATTTCTTTGTGGTTTCTGGGTGGAAATGTGGAATGCAACTTGTAGTTTTATTAGCACGGATTCACAAACGAGATTACAACTGAGTGAGGAATGGTGCCCAAGCAGAAGATGAACATGAACGCATCTTATCACTGAGTTTAAGCCATTGCGCTCTGCCTGGTGTTTCGCCCCGATTTAGACCAAGTTTCACACTGTTTTTTTTTTTTTTCCGTTAGAAAAGTTTATTGGAGGATGGCTGTGCAGGGCTTGCCAAAACCCACGGAGTGTTTGCACGCGTTTGTGGACGAGTGGAGATTACTTTTGGGATGAGAACGAGGAGGATGTGCGTCCAGATCGCGGAGTCCTGCAGCGGGAGGGAGCAGAGGAAACACTGCTGCGTCCCGGGACCACAGGTGTCCTCCCTAAACACTGACGGTGAGTAATTTTCTTTAACCACTTGCCTATACCGAGCATCAGCCATAACATCAACTTTTAAGACTAAATAAGTTGATAAAAGTAAATACTGAGTTGACTATTTTCCAGGATCTTTATTTTTGGCAGGGATCTGTTGACTTTGCAATGTAATAATGTAATGTAATACATCTATGGTTCACATGTGTTTAAATTGAATTCTACATGTGAAAAACTGACATTGAAGTATGAAAAAATCTATTTAAACTAGTTTGGTAAGGCACTTTTAATTAGAGCTGCAAGATTCATCGCAATCGAATAGGAAATGGCAATTTTATCGGACGCAATTAGCAAATCGCATAAGCTGCGATTTAAGTGACATTTAAGTGACATAATTCCTTGTGCAAACAGCAAAATATCCTGTTTTATTCCGTCTCAAAGCTGCTGACACAGTAGTTTAGACCTGTACAAACATGTTGTGATTTTTTGGATTAGTGTAACAGTTCACGTTTCAGTCTATTCTGAAAAGTGTATGCACATGGATATGTGCAAAATCTGAACGTTGAACAGTGAATTCTACAATGAAAACATAAATCGCAAATCTTATCTTATTGCAATGCTTGTCTGAAATATCACAATTTGATATTTTGCCAAAATCATTCAGCTCTACTTTAAATCAAAATCATACTTTATTTTACAACAAAACCAACAGTGAAACAAATGTGAATAAAAAAGTATGACTGCATTGATATTCCCGTCACAACACTAAGTATATTAATTGTTTTAATAGTATTGTATTATTATGTTAATAATTTCTTGAAATGATTGTGTTTTAGTGACTTCAAATCTCAAGATGCAGAGCTGTGGTTAGAGCGTCTTCTCTGCGCTCCTCCGTTTCCTCTCTACTGCCTCCAGCCTCCTTGTCCTGTCTCCTCTCTTCCTCCTGTCGTTTTCGGTCCATCCTTGTTCCCTAACTCCTGCTCCCCTCTGTCCCTGTGCCCCCCTCCAGCCCCCCTGGCCTGCAGCACACATGCAGGCCAAGAAGCGGTACCTGCTTGTGTCTGTGGGGGCCGGTCTTCTCTTCCTCCTTTACCTTTGGGCTCTGCAAGTCGGGGATTACCACCAGAACCAGCCAGACCAGAACCACTATAACAGACACTTCTCCCAGTTTCCCCAGTATCCTCATCAGTACCAGCAGTATCAGGAGTTCCCCTACTATCAGCGAGTGGAGAGCGTGGAGGCGTTTCTCCCCGGGCCCCAGCCTCTGCCCCAGAGAAGCCCGTCCCGACTGCCTCGACACTGGACCGGGTCAACAGAGCCCCTCGAGCCATACCTGGAGGGGGGTGAGCAGGAGGTACTGTGTGCAGTCATTATCATAACTTAATTTTTATGTGCATTGTGACATATGGTGATACAATTTTCTTCATCAAACGGTCTTATTTTTATCAGTCATATTTGTATTTAATGTACTGCTCTGTTGCAAAGTATTAGAGCAATATGTGCACTATATATAAACGGTTTACCAGAGGTGCAAAGTAAGTAATTACAAAATATAGGGCTGCACGACATTGTTAATTATTGTGATATGGCTGTTAAGTACTGCAGTATTTGAATATACAGTTATATTAAAACAAAATACAAACTTAAGTAAAGAAAATAATGAAGTTATCAAGTTTTTCATTTTATATGCAGTACATTTCTATCAGATGGAGAACCAGGGTGTTTTTGTAATATCTAAATAGACTTTGGCTCAGTAATTACAGTTATATTGAAACTAAAATGTGCACACCTTAATTTACTCTAGCTATCTAACTATCAATTTATCATTACGAAAATAAGGACATCTGCCTATAATCACACATTTTCCTTAAAACATTGTTCATTTCCGTCATATAGAGGACCTTGGTGTTACTACTATTTGTTGAGATATTGATTATTGTGTTGTGCTGTGCCAGTTTTGTATAATACTGGCTATTTTTACAGTGTCACAAAATTATACGTAATACAATTTAACTGGCTAACGCAATATGTAAAAATGTTTATGTAATTGAGTAGATTTTAAACCACATACTTGTAATAGGAGGAGAATGGAGGAGAATTCTCTCATTTATCTGTGGTTTACATATTTGCGCTATATGTAAAACTCCAAAGTTTATACAATTAAGCTGTATTTATGAAAAATATTGCATTATCATACTTGTCAAGTGTATAAGTAATAAAGCAGCACTTATTTCCCTGCAGGAGGACAGCCCGCAGCTGCAGCACCAGCACACGTCTCCTCGTGAGCGCCGGGCCATCCGCGACAACATCTATAGGAACAGGCGCTGCCGGATGGAGACCTGCTTCGACTACAGCCGCTGCCAGTCAGGATTTAAAGTGTACATCTACCCCGCGCAGAGGGGGGACGAGATCTCCGAGACCTACCAGAAGATCCTGTCAGCCATCGAGGAGTCGCGCTTCCACACCACTGACCCCTCCAAGGCCTGCCTCTTTGTCCCATCTGTGGACACACTGGACCGGGACCTGCTCTCCAGCCAGTATGTCCAAAACGCTCGGACCCGGATACAGAGCTTGCCGATGTGGAACGACGGCAAGAATCACCTCATTTTCAATTTGTATTCAGGCACGTGGCCGGACTACACTGAGGATTTGGGGTTTGAGGTGGGACAGGCCATGCTAGCCAAGGCCAGTACTGATGTGGTCAACTTTCGACCCAACTTTGACATCTCCATCCCTTTATTCCCAAAGGAGCACCCGCTGAAGGGAGACGCAGTGGGCTATGTGACTCTGAGCGACGCACCGCCATCCAGGAAGTACCTTCTGGTTTTTAAAGGGAAGCGCTACCTCACGGGCATCGGCTCTGAGACCAGGAACGCCCTTTACCACATCCACAACGGGGACGACATTATCCTGCTGACTACCTGTAAACACGGCAAGGACTGGGAGAGGCACAAGGACACCCGCTGCGACCGCGATAATCAACAATACTCAAAGTAAGTCCATTTATTATGCTTTGGCTTATTTCAGATGCTGCTTTCACAAAGTATAACTACTCTTTGGGTTGATTTTTCATCTCTTGGAGCCATATTCATTACATTCTTTTTGAGCTTCATGACAGTTTTTAGTAGAGAATATTGGGATTAGGGCTGCACAATATATCGAAACAATATCGTTATCGCACTATGCATATCACAAAGATGGGGGATCATTTCTAATGGTTAAATGCATTAATCTTGCATTTCTTACTTTACTGTTTTTACCAATCAGACCAAGATGTTCACCCCCAAAAGCGCCGTTTTACTTAGTACTGAAGTAAATATTTAAGTGTTTTTAGTCAAACCTCTTGCTTCAAAATGCTCATAACTTTTTCCACATTTCATACGCACATAAATAAAGGTGAATAAAATGTCTGAAATGTTTAAAATGCTTCAGTAATGTATTTTTATGGTTTGCACAGTAATGGACCAAGCAGCTCTAAGTTTTAACTTAGGTTTCCAATGTGTGTATGTTTGTACCTAAGTAAATTACTATATTTTAAAGGAAGAGTTGAGTAATCCTTCATACCTGGAAAAGAAAAATATATGCAAATGAGGAAAAAATATAGTGATAATATCGTTATCACAATACACAAACACACATATTGCATATCGCACTAATTTCTCATATCGTGCAGCCCTAATTGGGATAAACATTAGCTATAGAAAAGAGTTTTGAATACACACACATAAACAATGTTTTATTTACTTGAAAGTTAGTAGTTTAGAGTTTCTGTTTGGTGTATTTGCAACTGTTTGTCAGAAACTACACTAGTGATTTTGCACATTTTGAAATAACAAGAAACAAAAGAGAAGGTTTAAGCTGTTTTTTCCTTCTGAATTGTTGATTATTTTTGTCTCTGACATTGAGCTGCATCATTACATGTTTATCACACAAATCAAATGTTCTTTGTTTATTCGTATCATAACACACAATGTAAATCATACACAATGCGTGCGCTGAGCTGCTAAATCAATATTGAACTGAGCTAGTTAAGTGAGTAAACAATGCATTGCACTGTATTTGCATTTGTTTAGAAGAAAGGCATTTTCAGTAGGATTTTCTTTTATATATAATTCATTGCAGAGGCAGTGATCTCATTATCAGCTCTTCGTTTGCGTATTTGTGTGATAATTTCATCTTCACACCGGCACTTGTTGTTGTCGTTGTTGTGTTTGAGAGATGCTGTCGATCATAACACTCCCGACGTGGCGCTGAAAAAAAAAAACTCCCTCTGAAAATGTGAGAAGAGGAGACGTCTGCTTTCATGTGCATATTTTGTGATTGTCATGGGACCTGCTTTTGCTTCTAAAACAAAGTGCAGTGAATGTGCAGATACCAAGGGGCTTCAAGTGTAGAAGGGGGATAAAAGTTTTGTCAACGCAGCAGTGGGTCCAAGCTAAAATGATCCAAACCGAAGAACAGAAGTTTACCTTTTGTAGCTCAAGAGGAAATGAAAGCAGGGGAGCTGCTAAATGTGGGGTGAAATGGGAGTTTCAGTGTCTTTTAGGACTTAGTGTAACATGCATACTTATATTTACAATTGTATTGAAAGTTGTTTATATTCTTGGGTGTTGCTTTCTTCACTGTGTCCTCTTTGGGATAACCTGGAATCGGGTGAATTTTTGGGTTCAATTTGCTCTCAGTGAATGAATGGGAATAGTTATATCGATAAATGTATATGTTAGCCCAGTACATAAACCTAATCCTAATCAATACATAAATCCTTAACAACAATAAGTTCTACATTGCACTATTCTAAGTTGCACTGCAGTTGTGTACTCCTCTAATAATGATGTGAAGTGAAGTTGGGGCCTGGTGTTCCCTTAGACATAATTGTAAATAAATTGTCATTATTTTAACTTCACCATCTAGATGTAAACGCCATTACTTGTTTTTCAAAAAATGCTCTAGTAATTTTAAGGTTTGGTAAAACTGAATCTGGCTTCATGTCTTCTTCTAGTGGTATGTTCTCAAACACACAGATGCCAAAGCGAATTGTTTGCTTCATGTTTACACTTCTGGATGCTTTCTGGACCTGCCTCCCTGTAGTAATTGTAGTATTGTTTGGAGATGCACATCCTTTATCCAAAACTCTCCACTTGGACATGGTTTAGAACGGGCACAGCTCAAAACATTTAGGAAATCTTTTATATAAACATTTTACTGTCTACTTTTGCCTGATATTTAACACTTTTGCCTTTTATCTGACTGAAACCGTGGCATTCAATGAGGTGCTCAGAGTAAATCAAAACTGTAAAGGTTGGGAAAGTGAGATAATGAGGCAGTCCCCCTGTCATCTGGATAATACAGACTATACAACACATGCTAAAAGATGTTTATTATAGACAGCGGAATTATTGAATCAAAATGAATCAAAAGATAGAATGAACAATTTATGATTTTCCTCAATATTACACAATGTTCTTGAATATTTTCTATCTAGAAACCTTCAGTCAGCATACTTTTATACCTTTTATTTGGTTAAAAAAGATAAAATGTGAAATCTCAATGTCAAGAAAGAACTGTTTAACTAATCAACTAATTGAAAAGTACTTGACTTCTAAAATAATCCTTATTTGCAGCCCTAACCATGAGTGTTTTCATTGGTCACAGTTTGCTGCTTTGGATTTGGAAACGTCTTGTAAGGGGTTTGGTCTCCACTGCGCTACTAAAGTTGTGTAAAATGCATGGAGGACAGAGACCCAGTGGCTGGTAATCGATGGAAGTACATTAATGAACATAAAGTGCTTAAGAGCCTTCCTCACTAAATAAATAGCACCCCAGTCCTCTCTGTATCTGAGTGTATCCATCTGATACCCAATACCAAAACAAATAATTCCTGTCTGCGCTTCACTCAGCTTTATATTATCACTGAAGGCTTACACAGTGCTCTTGTCCTTAATATTAGCCATATTCAAAAACGTTTTGTTTGCCAACTCTTATATGTGCAGCTTTTAAATCTCATCCTATTGTGACCCTGTAAATTATGATATGAAGTTAAAAAAATGCCTCTCTCTGTTAAAACTGACTCATGACTTTGAGCTAGTAAAGTTAAAGTACACTTAATTGTTCCTATGGGTAAATTTGTCAAATTTGTCCGACCCTTCAGTGCCCAGTGCTCCTGAAAGGGGCACAGGAGTAGGAGGCGCCACAGTGCTGCAACTGTATTTCTTTTTTTTAATTATTAGTATGTTAATCCAACAGAAATGTGTTAAAACATCTCTTTAAATATGTTTGTTGAAGTTTAATTATTATACACATGTGAAATGTCTGATGATCCTAAAAGGTGCAGAAATATAGCTTTTTACTCTTAGTTGGTTATTTTTCTATTTACATTTTAATCAGGTATTTTTGCATCATGAATGTAGTTTTGAATATATGCAAAATTGGATTATCAAGAATATTGTTTATAAATAACTTTCAAATATGGATATAAAGTTTTATTTCTGCACTTTTTTATTAATTTGACAGACATTTCATATTTGTCTACTAATTAAACCTTAGCTAATACATTTAAAGACATGTTTTAACCCATTTCTGTTGGATTGACGTAATATCCTCTGACTATTGTTATCAGTAACTCCCAAACATTTTTGATATATTAGTTTTTGTCAATATAGCGCACTGCTAGATAATATTAGTGCCATATTTTGAAAATAACATTTAGAATATCATCAATATTATGAAGATAATCTGCCTGCCTCCAAGTGTATATAAATCGTGCTAAAATCAAAATCCTAAAAAAGTATATGTACTCGGAAATGCAACAGGTTTAGATTTCAGCACCATGGACAGCGTTGGTAAAATTGAGTACTTGAGTTCAAATGTTGTCACATTTCTTTGCACGACCGGGTCAAATGCTATGTTCAACTAGCTTTTTGACCATACAGTAAATCTATAAGCATCATGGTTTCCTCCCCATCGACCCTTCCTCTCTGCTTTTGTTCCGTGAAGCCATTCTCTGTCGGCTCGTTCCTTCCCACTTCCCTTTAAGAGGCTCCCTGACAGTGATGAATCAGACCAGGCCTTTTCATCCAATAAAGTCTATTCACCGCGGCTTCGGAAAATGAATTGTTGCTTTGTTTTCTCGGGGCCGACAAGACGTTTTGACAGACAGTTTTAAGTGTGAGAGAGCGCAGACACATTTCCAAGCCTAATGGAAACAGAAGTATATGACGATACTATTATGGATATGAAACACTTGAAATGATCTCTAATTGGATCACTGCAATAGTAAATATTTTACTTAGTGCTGTACTTTTATTTGGTATTGTGTTTGTCCTTTGCGTGTTCATACGATCAAGAAGGCTGTTACGCTGAAAAGTTACATTCTCACTTGAGTGGGTGGCCTCTCCACAGGTCTGATCTCTAATCCTGGTAGAAAGGTTGAATGTCATGATCAACTTTCTAGGCAAAGCAATGACCTCTCAGTAGTGACATGCTGTTGACAGACTCTTAGTGCATCTTTAAAGGAGACCTATTATGCACAATGGACTTTTAGGAGCTTTAAACCATGTTATAATTGTTTTCCCTTCTTATTTAAACACTCAGTGTCGTATTTAAGGTGATTCGTGCATATTTGTGTAATCTTTATTCTCCTATGGACTAGACGCCATCGCTCGGTCAGTCCAGGTTTCTCCGCTCTCAAGATTCTCCATTATACATGCCCATTGCTCTTTAGTTACTTCGTTCTGCAATGTTATTTTCTTAAACAGTAACATAAGTAGGATTCAGCAGCTCACCCCTGGACAATGTACCGGCGTAAAACAGTGCCGTGGTTTTCAACCCGGAAGTAAGTCTTGTTTTTTTATTAAGTTGTTTTAAATCAATATTGCAATTTAAAGTGTCAAAAAGAACTATTAGAACTATATAGCAGACAAAAGCGCAATAGGTCTTCTTAAACATTACATTTTCTCAATCACCATAGATGGTTCAATATTAAACTTTTGAATGTTAAACTTTTCTTTATCCTTAATTAATTTTAGCCCAAAAAAAATCAAAATAAACATACAAAACATAAAAATTCCTTCCTGCTACTCACTTTTGCGTCCTTATCTTTACACCACTCCCTGAAGCTGATGTCCTTTTCCAACCAAAATGTTTGAGCTGTTAACTTTAAATACTCTAATGCATACATAATGAAGCTTATTGTAATGAGATTTGACCATTTGAGTACTATTGCATAATTTCAGCAGCAAACCCTCTCCCGAATACCATTTCCAGCCCATCATCCTTACGTTCTCTGCCGTCTGTAATTGTGTTTTAATAAGCGCACTGGATAGCTGAATAATTTGTGCCGTATCTGCTGCCTGTTTATGATTTCATGTTTTAAAAGTGCGCCTCAGATGGAGATGCAGCTGTTGTCACATCTGGACGAGTGTGGCATCTGCTCCATTCAATATGTACAAGACGGTCTGGAGTGGACGAGCTAATTCTGAGGCGACTGGGGTCATGGGGAAAGACACTGCGGTGTTGAGTGCTCTGAATCTTTAAGCTTGTCTTGTTGAAAAACGCGCTGTTGCAGCTAATTAGAAGTTTATAGCCTCCTGCATT
This sequence comes from Rhinogobius similis, assembly GCA_019453435.1. NCBI lineage: Eukaryota > Metazoa > Chordata > Actinopteri > Gobiiformes > Gobiidae > Rhinogobius > Rhinogobius similis. The sequence continues at coordinate 27,731,443 of CM033620.1, read as the reverse complement.
GTTTAAAAACATTATTAATGAGAGATTGCGCTTGTTTTACCTCTGCAAAGTCTTCGTGGAGCCTTTATATGCCTGACCGCCTCATGGTTTGTCTTTGTCTACACGGGATATACTAACGTAATCCATCCCTGTATTTAGCAGAACCTCAGCTATAAATACAACCCAACCAGTTTTAGGAAATATAAATAAGATGAATCCAACCATATCAATCGTATTACTCTAGCACCAAAACTCACCAAGCAGCAAGCCAAAGCATTGAGAAAATTATGACAAAAATGCCTTATTTAAGATGTTTTCTCATCAAATGTTACTTCACCTAGCATACATTAATACATTTTACCAGCTGGGATAACCTGGTGTTTTTTATGGTGTCTACCCATCCCCACCATGATTGACTTGTGTCACTTTACAAGCTCTAATTAATGAATACATTAATAATTTTATTAATTAATATTAATTTTATTTATTATTTGCATCTCTTTTTCAATAAAATGTTTTTGTGGGCACAAATGGCTCATAAATCATTTGAACATTTTAAATTAGTGCCAGAGTGAACCACGTGTCAGAATGTCATTTTTTACCCCATTAATTAATTCATCTTGATAAATCTGCTGAAATCAAATTGTCATAGAACGCCTGCACTTTTTTTCTGCTAAAAGTAGAGTTATATGGACTCATTTGGTTATTCCTGCAAAATAGTGACCATCACTCTGCCATGTGCTCTGGGGAAGACTTTGTGACTTTTTACAGGCCTCAAACATAAATGATATGGGTAAAAAACAGAAAATTATAATGAGACAATTTTTAAGTAGTTCTTTTGCACCTAATTTTGTTGACTATTTTTGCTTTTTGTTCTCAAGTGCCAAATTAATTATCATTTAATTAAAACAGCTATGAAATTAGTTTAGTATAAATTCTTATGTTATCGTTACCTTTCATAGCATTATAAAATATATAATTTTTCCCAGAAATAATTATTTTGTTACTGTTATGATTGGTTGAATTGACTGTTGAATTGTTTGCTCAGTGCAGGACACAGGAGTCATCAATACATTGAAGGTCCGTGCCAAGGCTCTTGGAGGGTAAAAGGAGGGTTATTGATCCAATCTGACTGACGCGACGGCCAATCAGCAGATGAACTGAGGTTAATGGTCGGGGGCCCGTGTGGAGAGCCAAACATAGATTGGCATTTAGTTCAAAGAAGACTTGGCATTTGTATAAACTGACCCTCAAGCGCGAAAGCAGATAATCTATTAACAGAGGTGACAATTTGAAAAAGCCGCCATGTAGCGTTGAAGGATTGATTTAAGGAACTTTTAGTCCTGGCTCGATACACCAGTGTCATTCGGTGTAAGTTATTCACATTGTGTCAAAGATCAAGCCGTGTCAAATACATACTGAGACTTATAGAGAGACTTATTGATGTTGATGTATTTTTATATTTGAAAAATTAGTCCAAGAGCTGAACTATTTTGGAAACGTATTACATGTTGCAATATTTCTGAAACACATTGCAAACACATTTGCAAATACATCTTCTATATTTGCCTCATAGATGTTGTATTACAGTTTCTCTTAAGAAAGCTATCTTGCTATTTTCAGATGGAATCTGAACCGTTATCTGTAGTTACTTTAGATTTATATTACATTGACTTGAAACATTATTTTTTACCAAATGTGACCATTTAACTTGCTGTTTGGATTTAATTAATCTTTCATCTCTAATAGGTTTTCATATATTGTTACATTCTAAAGAAAATATACCACTTGAACGTGATTTAGATAACTGGGACATAGTATATGTAAAACTCCTGTTCAATGGTGAACTGGAGATGGAAAATGTGTGAAGAGTGAAGGCGGCTGTGATGTGATTCAATAGATCAGTGGTTCTCAAACTTGTCACACCAAATACCACCTACGTAAAAATAGGCTCTCTGCGTACCACCAGATCTGAATCAGGTCTATAGTTGGACTACTCCAGGTCTATATTATGGCTAAACCGGGTTAAAAATTGCACGACATTACAGCTAAATTCAAATATGGATAAAATTGACAACAAATTAAGCAAATATATCTGTAAAAAAGCTCAAAAAGCTGAAGAAGTTAATGTTGACTCAAGAAATACACATTGTGAGTTACCTTGAGTCTTATTTATGTAGAGAAGGTTTGTATTATTCCATCCTACTGCTTATGTTGTGTGAATGACACAAAAAACTGACAGCTCTTTCAAAGAAATCTATTCAACCTGTAATATGTGTAATACATTTATTCAGTTTTAAGCAGTATTTGTGTAATTGGAGTTGTCATTGAAGAAATTACCTCTCTCCACATGAACTACAGCTGCCTTTCTGTAAAAACTGAAAGTTGTAATGTTTACAATGTTATGTAGTTTGTCATATTTTGTCAAACACGTTGGGAAAACATTGTCTTCTCTCTTCCACTTCCTCTCTCTCGTGGATGGCCAGACGAGGGCCTCTGATGCTGTGTTTTCGCTTGAAGCCACAGTGCAGTCTGGGAGAGGAGCTGAAACAGTGTAAAGTGCAGATTTCAGGACGGATTGGAGTCTGAATCCATCACCGTTCACTCTGCGCTCTTTAATCTCACTGAGAGCCACGGCCTGCTTTATCACACACAAACAAGCTACTGTTGTTCCTGTATGACCTTTCATTTGCCACATGTCGTCGTGCATATCCATCTTTTGTGAGCGCAGGAACAGGCTGTATGAGAAACTGAGAGACGGGGGTTTCTGTACAGTTCAAAACACACTTTAGTTTTCTGTCTTTTGGTAGACAGAAAAAAAAACACATATTTTGATAAGGGACCTATCAAACGTTGCTATAAAACCTGAGAACAGTACATTTGACTGGAAACTTTGTCAAACTTTAGTCAAAAGAACCACATAATTTTATATATATATATATATATATATATATATATATGTATAAAGTTTGACAAAGTTTCCAGTCAAATGTACTGTTCTCTGGTTTTTATAGCAATGTTTGATAGGTCCCTTATCAAAATATGTGAGTTTTTTTTCTGTCTACCAAAAGACAGAAGTATTTTATTTTGTAAAGGAAGGCCGTTGTGGTTGACGTGGCAATGCCAAGTGATGGCAACAACAGGAGAAAGGAACACGAGAAACTAGAGAAATATCAAGGGCTCAGAGAAGAGCTGGTGAAGGCCAAAGTGGTACCCATGGTGACCGGAGCACTCGGGGCAGTGACCCCCAAACTGGAGTGGCTACAGCAAATCACAAAACAACACAATGAAATAAATAACAGCACATTGATTATAGTGTTGTTTCCATCGTATTTGTGTCCAAGCCAAAATGTCCAGTAGGACAATCTTATTGGAAACTTCAAGCATATTTGCAAAAGATTGACAAAATGTTTATACGGATGTGTTAATTCATTAAAGTCTTGAAGTCTCTTTGCTAACATCAGAGGCTCCTTGTTTGTCTGGTCTGTGATGTCTACAGCTGACAAGGCGAGCTAAAAGTGAGTCAGCGAACAGGATCTTGTTTTGAAAATTATAGATCGTCGTCTGGCCAGGAAACAGAGAGTGGGCCTTTGTGCGATCACCGGGGAGTGGATCAAAGCTGACGAACTGGCACAAGCTCCGCCTCGTAGTGATTAAAGGGGCTCCACCACCAGCTGCAAAGTAACATGGGCAGTCTGAGCGAAGGTGAGCGGCCTGTGGCTTTGGAGTTCAGCTTCCAGGGCTGGCTCGGGACTTAATTACTGACAAGTTACAAAAGTACACATTATTTATACTTCTTTGAGAAATCTTTGCTTTATATTTAGTATTTCTTCTGTGTTGCAATCTGGGAACAATCTGAAAATGATGCTGGTTTCTTTATTGTACGTACTAGACAAAACTTTATAAAGAGAAGTAAAAAAGTAAAAGTAAAGTAAAAAAGTTTCTCTTAGAGATGCTCTACAGTTCCACAGAATGGCATTGTTCTTATCTATCTTGCTTTTATTTAGTGTATTTATTGCTTGAAAAACACACTTCTTACTGTGAGCATTATTGCCTCTCCACAGATCTGGGGTCTCATTTATAAAACCTTGGAATTATTACTAATGTTTAAACGTAACATGAAAAGTCACGTGTGTAACATTTTTGTACATGCTTTATAATGAAACCACAGTATGACTATCTAGACGGCGAGAGCCTGGTGGCCGGGCACAGGCCGTCCTCCCGTGGACCCACCACCTGCAGGAGGATCCGTAAGGGGTCGGTGCAGAGCGATCCGGGCAGCGGTCGACGGCGGGGGCCTCGACGACCGGATCTTCGGACACAGAAACTAGCTCTGTCACCTCGCTGGGGGGGAAGGAGCCTGAGCTTGTGCGGGAGGTTGAGCACTACCGACTAGATATAGTCGGCCTCACCTCCACGCACAACCTGGGCTCTGGAACCCGTCTCCTTGAGAGGGGCTCCATTTCTCTGGCGTTGCCCGCGGGGAGAGGCGGCGGGCTGGTGTGGGCTTGCTCATAGCCCCACAGCTCAGCCGTCACGTGTTTACCCCGGTGAACGAGAGGGTCGCGTCCCTCCGCCTTTGGGTGAGGGGCAGGTCTCTCACCGTTGTGTCGGCCTATGGGCCAAACAGCGGTGCCAGGCCTTCTTGGAGTCCCTGGGAATGGTGCTGGACAGTGCACCGCCCGGGGACTCCGTTGTTCTACTGGGGGACTTCAACGCCCACGTGGGCAATGACAGTGACACCTGGAGAGGGGTAATTGGGAGGAATGGCCCCCCTGATCTGAACCCGAGTGGTGTTCAGTTATTGGACTTCTGTGCTAGTCACAGCTTGTCCATAATGAACACCATGTTCAAGCACAACAGTGTTCATCAGTGCACGTGGCACCGTCCCTAGGCCGAAGGTCGATGATCGACTTTGTTGTCATGTCATCTGACCTTCGGCCGCGTGTCTTGGACACTCTGGTGAAGAGAGGGGCGGAGCTGTCAACCGATCACCACCTGGTGGTGAGTTGGATCCGCTGGCAGGGGAGTAAGCCGGACAGACTTGGCATGCCCAAGGGTATTGTGAGGGTCTGCTGGGAACGTCTGGCAGAGCCCTCTGTCAGCAGGGTCTTCAACTCACACCTCCGGGAGAACTTCTCCCAGATCCCGGGGGAGGCTGGGGACATGGAGTCCAAGTGGACCATGTTCTTCACCTCCATTGCTGATGCGGCAGCTCGTAGCTGTGGTCCCAAGGTCTCTGGTGCCTGTCGCGGCGGCAATCCCGAACCCGGTGGTGGACGCCGGAAGTAAGGGATGCCGTCAGGCTGAAGAAGGAGTCCTACCAGGCCTTGCCGGCTTGTGGGGGACTCCTGAAGCAGCAGACAGGTACTGGCAGGCCAAGCGCACTGCAGCCTGTGCTGTCGTAGAGGCAAAAACTCGGGATAGGGAGGAGTTCGGGGAGGCCATGGAGGAGGACTATCGGTTGGCCACAAAGAAATTCTGGCAAACCGTCCGACGCCTCAGGAGGGGGAAGCAGTGCTTCACCAACACTGTTAATAGTGCGGGTGGAGAACTGTTGACCTCGATTGGGGATGTGGTCGGACGGTGGAAGGAGTACTTTGAGGATCTCCTCAATCCCACCGTCACGTCTTCCGAGGAGGAAGCAGAGGCTGAGATCTTGGAGGCGGACTCGTCCATCACCCTGGCTGAAGTCACTGAGGTGGTTGGCAAGCTCCTTGGTGGCAAGGCTCCGAGGGTGGATGAGATCCACCCTGAGTATCTTAAGTCTCTGGATGTTGTGGGACTGTCTTGGCTGACACGTCTCTGCAACATCGCGTGGTGGTCTGGGACGGTACTGGACTGGCAGACCGGGGTGGTGGTCCCTCTGTATAAGAAGGGGGACCGGTGGGTGTGTTCCAACCACAGGGGGATCACACTCTTTAGCCTCCCCGGTAAGGTCTATTCCAGGGTACTGGAGAGGAGAATCCAACCGATAGTCGAACCTCGGATTCAGGAGGAGCAGTGTGGTTTACGTTCCGATCGTGGAACACTGGACCAGCTCTATACTCTCCATCGGGTGCTCGAGGGTTCATGGGAGTTTGCCCAACCAGTCCACATGTGCTTTGTGGATCTGGACAAGGCATTCAGCCATTTGCCCCGGGGCACCTTGTGGGGAGTGCTCCTGGAGTATGGGGTCCGGGGCCCTTTGCTAAGGGCTGTCCGGTCCCTGTATGACCAGAGCAGGAGCTGTGTTCGCATTGCTGGCAGTAAGTCAGACCTGTTCCCAGTGCATGTTGGACTCCGCCAGGGCTGCCCTTTGTCACCGGTTCTGTGCATCATTTTTATGGACAGAATTTCTAGGCGCAGTCAGGGCGTGGATGGGTCCGGTTTGGGAACCACAGGATTTTCATCTCTGCTGTGCAGATGATGTCGTCCTGATGGCTTCAAACCAGGACCTGCAGCATGCACTGGGACGATTTGCAGCCGAGTGTGAAGCGGCTGGGATGAGGATCAGCACCTCCAAATCCGAGGCCATGGTTCTCGACCGGAAAAAGGTGGCTTGCCCTCTCCGGGTGGGTGGGGAGTTCTTGCCTCAAGTGGAGGAGTTCAAGTATCTTGGGGTCTTGTTCACGAGTGAGGGAAGGATGGAGCGTGAGATTGACAGGCGGATCGGTGCAGCGTCTGCAGTGATGCGGGTGCTGTATCGGACCGTTGTGGTAAAGAAGGAGCTGAGTCGAAAGACAAAGCTCTCGATTTACCGGTCAATCTACGTTCCTACCCTCACCTATGGTCATGAGCTCTGGGTAATGACCAAATGGACAAGATTGCGGATACAAGCGGTCGAAATGAGCTTCCTTCGCCGGGTGGCTGGGCTCTTCCTTAGAGATAGGATGAGGAGCTCAGTCACACGGGAGGAGCTCGGAGTAGAGCCGCTGCTCCTCCACGTCGAGAGGAGCCAGTTGAGGTGGCCTCCTGGATGTCTCCCTCGGGAGGTGTTTATCGGGAGGCAGCCCCGGGGTAGACCCAGGACACGCTGGAGGGACTATGTCTCTCGGCTGGCCTGGGAACGCCTCGGGATCCCCCTGGAGGAGCTGGAGGAAGTGTCTGGGGTGAGGAAGTCTGGGAGTCCCTGCTTAGACTGCTGCCCCTGTGATCAGGCCCCGGATAAGCGGAAGAAGATGGATGGATGGATGGATAAGAATTTGAAGTAGTGTCTTGGGTAAGTTTTGGATGAGTGTTTGGCTGGGTCAGAGCCTCTCTAAAAGGGCAGCTCTTTTAAGATTTAGTTTTCCTACCGAGACCCACTCTGAGGCAATGTAACAGTGACAAATTCCGGCCATTATATGAAGAAATTTGTGAAATAAATCTTGTGTGTAATGTGTGGATTTAAATAATGTCCTATACTCTGTAATTGTCTCTGAGGTCACTTAACCCTCATTAGTTCGGAGTGCACCTTTGAAGATAAACAACCTTCCACAGCAGTGGGTCTCTCTGCTATTAATTTGATGAAGTTTATATACAACGGTAAGGAATAGTCCTTGATTGCGTGTGTGACCTTGTCTGGGGCCTGTTGTGCTCATGGGCAGTGCTTCTGAGTTCAACCTGTGGCCTGTGTGGGCAGTTACAAAGATGCAGCTTTTCATTTAACCTTCGGAGATTGTGTCTGATTAATGAGAAATCTCTTTCAGATTGCACTGAATTAACAACAAGAACAACCTCAACAATAATACACTTGAATATGACTGCCTGCCTGAGAGCAAGAATTCTGGATTGTTGTGTGGAGTTTGCATGTTCTTCACGTGTCTAGTTTTACCAAGATCCTTGGTGCATGTTTGGAGAAACTTACCAGGTGGAAAAAACACTTTGAAAGTCAAATGTAGAGAACAAAACCTCTCGTCTGAATCATAAGGTGGTGTTACACAACTCCCCTGACTTGGGACGGTCCAACCACAACTGCTAATCTACATCACATGTGGATGACATCTCCTCAAATATTCTCATAAGATTCAGAACAAAATACATAACTTCTTTGCTTTGCTTAGTGACTCTGCAGAAATCTGTTCATTTTTTCAGTGTTATTTCTTACCCCCTTTTTCCTTGTATGCCGCCATGTTAATCTGCTTGTCAATCATGCTCATTTGAAATTGGTGTGAAAGGATATGATTCCAGACCAAAATGTTTTTGTAAAGTATTGTCAAAGGTTTTGGCTGGTGAGGCAACAAATCTCATAGCTCCAGTATCATTGTACTGTCAATTGTAGTAGTCTTGTCTAACGGAAAATGGGGTGCTTTGTTAAGTTGTGTAGTAGGTTACCTTTCTATTATTAACACATTCATTCACATTTAAACCAAGTACATTGTAATAACAAGATCTTTTTGAGTCAGATGAGCATCTGAACATTCTCTTCTAATCAGGCCGTGAGCTCCTCTGAGACACTTTCTTGTTCTTTATTGTTTTTTTGTTGGACAAAACTAGCAGTAAACTGAGTACAATGAAATCTATGTCCACCACATGCTTGTCTCCATGGGGATTATTGCTTTGCCTGGAATGTTCCACAGCATTGCATTAAAGTTCTCTATTTTGGAGATTTTTTTTTAACAAAATAAATACCTACCTGATACCTGCACAGATCAGACCTGTAACTTGGCCATGGTGTTTTCTTCACAACATGATCCTTACATATGCCTCGCTTTGATCTGAGATTTGAGTTTTGCCCACGTCTGGTTTTGATTGTAATAGTTGTGAGAGAAAGCTGGCTGTTTTAAAAAGATTTTTCTGGCCTGAAGGCGATATTCGACAGAACAGTTGTAGCATGAAAGTGGGAGAGAGGAGGTATAGACCTTCAGAAAATGGTTGAGGGCAGCACCCACACGCCATCCACTGCACCACCGCCGAAACATGAGGGGCCAGAGTTTATATTGTTGATGCTGCTATCAATTGGCAATTTTCTAACAAACAATCAAATTTGAATCAGCAAAAGAATATTCCATATTTTCAGATGTTACACTGAAAGTTTACTCAGGAGGTGAGTACTTTTGGCAGCTCTTATCAAAACACCTGGATGTTGAGTAACCACTCACTAGCAACTCTATCCCACTCTACCAAAAATGAGGACCTTTTTGTCTAATTTAACCAGAAACCATTTTAACTTGCTCAGGAAGACATCTTGCAAAAAAAAAAAAGAATTGTCTGGGAAAAAATAATAATATTTGTTTGTTTGATAGCCAAATCAATCAATTTATAATTACTTTCAGTCCAGAGCTCTAATCCTTTCAGAGTGATGAAAATAGCACAGTTTCCATAGCAATTAACAATTCAAAACTAAATACTTTTATCTTTGTGAGTGGTTAAATGTCCTCAAAATGTCGCCTATAAAGAGGAGGTTGTAACCTATGAATAGATTAACATTGTAATTAAGTACAAATCTACAAACTGTAAACACGTGATCTTGAGCCAAGCAACTCATTTAATGCTTTTAGTTTGTCTCTTTAAAATATAAGTATGGGAGCCATTTCTGTTCTTGTTGATGCAACTCTTCATCTCATGGGATTGTTGTTTAATTAAAAGTACCTCATAAGCTTTAAGAAGCAAATGGTCACTGTGGGACTGAGTCGGAGAGGTGCTCCATGCAGCTGCTCCTTGTTACTGCTGACAAACCAAACACACACACAGTTATACTTGCACACAGCGCCGGAGGGATGCGACACTTTAATAGTTTCAGTATCGCCGCCATAAGCTCTTCTCGCTGCATAAGTCTGTCAGCAGGGATTTACAGCTCATTGGCTCTCATTATGAAAATGTAATATTGCACTTGAAACCCTTACGGCTATTCTTGGCCTATGGACTTCTGCAGTGTCATGGTTTCAGGACGGAGCCGGGCCTGGCCTGTTTCCGCCAAGTCGACAGAGGAGTGGAGAGTAAACAGAACATATTAGCAGAAACACCCAGCACTGTGAAGAGGATTGGCCAGGGGATTTCAAGGTACGTCTCTGTACAAAGGGAAACACAGAAGACCTAACGCGTATAAGCCTTGACTTGCTGCGTTACAGGGAGCACACAGGTCTACAGGCTACTTCCTCCTTCCTCCTCATGTTGTTATGCCCTTAGACACGAGAATAAGTTGAATGTTGTTGAATAGGCACATCTAGTTAAACAGGACAATGAACCCTCACACGTGTTTGTGCCTTTAACGCTCATAGTACGCTGTGCATCAGCGACACACCTCTTGTTCAGAAAGTGTCGCCTGCTGTGCGCCGAAAAATCAGGCCCATACAATCCAAACTTAACTCAGGGCCATTGCATCTATTTTTCCATAAAACACATTTAACATGACTAAATATTTCTGTACGAGTGTACTACAGTATATAGAGTTTGGGATAGAATGTCAAAAAACAGCCGTTGCCATGGAAATCCGCCATGTTTGCAGCAGGTGTGTTAAATTTACATAGAATAACATTTGCCAAAACAATGTAAAAAGTGAACAAAATAATCAATGGAAGAACCTGATAAACTACTGCTCACTTCTGGTAAATACATTTATCAATACATAGTGTTAGAATACTTGAATCAACCCTAAGTTTAGTATTTAGCATCTTAAAGTCTCCATTTGTTTAACATTGGGCTAACTGAAAATTCTGTTATGTGTGACGTCACAATCCCGAGCTCTGTTGTGCGCTTTTTTGCACAACAGAGCTGTAGCTGGTTGGTGAGCAAAGACATTTTTTGCTTCGATGAATGAATTACTTTGATAATAGTATAATAGTATAGAGTATTTCCCTGCTCTAAACACTCAAACTTTTCTGGTGTGAAAACGTCAAACCTCCCTGTGTGACTTTCTTCATGCATGATGCGAGGTAAAATGCCAGGAAAAGTGCACAAGGTAAAATGCAAATGGTGCCCACATGTGTTGAGTCTCTGAATACAAATATGATGAGAGGAGATTATTCCTTATCTGTTTTCTCCCCAGGCAGATTGAGAAGGATAGCTGCTGCTTATCACATGCTTACACACTCGACAACCCAGTGGTCCGTCATGCCCACCGCGCTCTCTCATACCTCTACTTATGCACCCGGTTTGTCAATGTAAGACTTCAAATAAAAATGCATTTACTTTCTCCAAATCTGCTTTTTTACTGTCAACGACACCCAAAGCTCTGATGATACTCTGCTCCTATCAGTGGATGGATGACAGCTACAATGTGCCTCCAGTACTCCTGCATTTCCACTCATTCAACTATATATTTCTATATTTTACATCATAATAATAAACTATGTTCTAATTTATTAAATTCATAAAATTTTCTTTTGTCTACCTGGTTTATTAATTACATGTTCTCAATATTTATTATTATTTTTTATGTATTAATCTTCAGTTTTAGCAGTTAAACACAGAACACATCCAGAGAGGAGGAGGAGGAGGAGGTGGAGGAGAACTACTGTTATTGTTATTGTTATTGTTATTAACAACAAACACACACATAGCTTAGGACATCCAATGAAACAGTCACGGTGCATTTAAACCAACATAAAAGTCCCACCTCGCCCAAAGTCTGCCAAGTATTTGCTTGCTGTAAGTATTTGTATCAGTATCAATAAAACCTAAAAATCTGATTTTTCCTTCATCAAAATGTTAACTGTCTGTCATAATCTCCTGTTGTTATTAATTAAATAAACACAAATAACACTGACCTTTATTTAACAAGGTCCCACTGAGATTCAGAATCTCTTTTTCAGGGGAGTCCTGGCCCCAGAGGGGAGGAGCCTATTGAACATGGTTTTAGTGGTAGAAGCACCCAGAGGTAACTTACAAAGACATGAGGAGAACATGCAAACTCCACACAGAAAAGCCCTGCGCTGCCTGGGAGTTGAACACAGGAACTTCTCACTATGAAGCAACAGCGATAACCGCTGCGCTACCATGCCGTGTCAGTCAGGCTCTGATCACTCACATGTTTGATATTATCAGACATTCTGACGTTAATCCCAGTTTGTCTATTGAAATCACACTTCCACTTCACTTGCCTCCATTCTGAATAATTTTGTTTACAAACATTTAAGGTTTCTCTGATTGATCAATCCGCCTGTCATTCACAGACATCAGAATTCACTGAGACATGCTTTAGGTTCTAGACTAGGGCTGCAACTAACGATTATATTGCTGATAGATTAATCTAGGGATTCGATTGATCGATAAATTGTTTAGATCACAAAAGGCATGCTAAAATGAAATTTTTACTCACTTTGACCCAGATAAATTGAAAATGAAGATACTTAAGGACATTCTAATAGAGTACAATAATTACGAATTACTGAGTCCCAAAATCTCTTCTGAGCACTTGACATGCTGCACAGACCAGATAACGACTATTCGATTACTAAATGATTTGATAATTACCTCAATAATCCGTTATTTGCAATTAATAGATTAATTTGTTCTTCCCCATGACATCTTTGTAATGTATTGCAAAAGCGTGTGGTCTTGACTGGCCAGGCTTCACTTTCCACATCTGGCACAGCTGTATCATTAGTTGTATCCCCCTCTGTCACAGCGAGGGGTCCCGTGTCCATCTCGCGCCCGTTGAGAGCAGCTCGTTTCATGGTGGGAGTTTGACCAAAATAGTGGCCTCTCTGTGTGAGGGTTGGCCTGTTAGTGTCTCGGCACATGCTGAGGGGTTGATGTGCAGTGACAAATCCACAGTCTTATCCTTAAATACAGAAGAGATGAAGCCCAATGTGTAAAAATGCAACTGCAGTATCAAAGTGTACTTAAGGGAGCACCTGTCTTACTCTGAATTAGGGCTGCAAGATTAATAGCAATCAAATCGAATCGTATTTAGCAAAACTTAAAGGCTACAATTTTTTAAAATACCATAATTACCTCCACAAACAGCACAATATCCTGTCTTATTCTGCATAAAACTGCTGTACAAACATGTTCTGAAACACATGATTATGTGATTATTTTACTAGTTTCTTAGTTCAAAGCTCTATTTCAGTCCTTTTGTGAATTCTTCTGGACGTGTTGTGTGTGAACTTTGATTTTTATCTAATTATTAAAACTTAAAGTGCATATCTAATCGCAAAAAAAGTTCACCCAAATCGTGCAGCCTTACTCTGCATCCTCTTCCTCTCAAAGACCAGTTTTATTACATTTTATGCATTTTGTTTTTACTTTAAATCCCAAATATAAGTATTTATTTTCTCAAAACATCTAACTGTTCACCCAATTAACTTATTACCTAATTATTAAGTATTCATTGCAGGATAGATCACAGTGTGTAAATGTTTGGAAACTGAACCTTAAATGGGTCTGGATGAGAGATGATCTCAGAAATGGCATGAAGAAGCTTGCGATGATTAGTTTGTTATTTTTAGTCAAATAAATGAAGATACCACCTCCAACCTCCAGGGGTCAGTAAAGAAACAATCACAGGAACAAAGAACTTAGTATTTAAGGTTTTAATTTTATCATAGTTCAACCAAAAATTCTACGGATATGAAACTGAATGGGTTTGTTTAACATGAATACATTTACACAACATAAAATGTGTTCTTGATGAGATAACATTTCCCTTTGATACTGATCCAGACACAGTTTATTTTATGCCATGTTGTTTATATTGTTTTATTGCATGCCTCGTGGACTGAGTTGTAAAAGTAAAGTATTCCTATTGGAGGCCTGGTGTGTTGCTGTGCTGGCACATCTAACCTGTTCTAGTAATTGACTTGTGTTATTTTTAATGGAGCCATATGTTGTTCCTGCTGACTGAGGCACACTCCGGTTTGATGTGTTGATGCCTTGTCAAGATTTCCCCTGGTTATTTCTGTTGCGGCCCAAATCTCCAGCTCAACTTTTGTTTTGGTTTGTACTCTTTCAGCCTTTATTCTCTTAAAATAAAACAGTCAGTCAAACAGTGTAAGATTTATGACTCGCTTGATGCCCTGAAAACATGTAACGTGCACAAAGTTTGGACGAGCGGGTTCATGTGACAGCCACAATTTACAATAAGACTTTTGTAAAGAAAAGGGTTTGTAGTATTTTTATTTATTTATAGACGTTATTGAACATAACAGTAACAGGAGTGACATTCAGCAAAATATCAGATCTCACAAAACAAAGGCCGACACAGAGCCTAGCTGTCGTCAAATCTTATTTACAATAACAACAATCGCCTTCTAAACGTGTGTGTGTTTTATCATGATCTTAAGGAACCAAGGAATGTTATGATGTAAATTTTAGTCTTGTTATTATTCGGAGAAAAAACAACACAATTTGACAATTATTCATGATTACTGAGAATGTGATCAAACAACTGTGAAATCTTTAATTTTGTGCCCAGCAAGTTTCAGAATGACAAAATAACCTCATAATGAGACAAAAACAGCCAGAAAAACAAAGTACTTTACATTTAAGTTTTTTCTTGCTCTAGATTGATTTAAAAAGTCTTAATTTTGCTTCTTAAATGGTCACAGTTATTATTTTTTAGCTCTTACGATTATATTTTGACCTGAATAATCAAGATTATCAATTCACTTAATACTCTTGACGTCCTTTTATATAATTTAAATGTAAAAATCAATATAGGGAAGCTTGTATATCCTGTACTTGTGTGAAGAAAAAGTCTAATTAAAACAAATAGTCTGCCAAACTTCATCTGGCACCGTCTTGTCCTCTCCCCGTCCACACGTCTGCCAGGTACCAGCTCTGTAACAGCTGCTTTCTGAAATGTAAGGGTGAAGAGGAGTCAGGCTAATCTGTCTCCAGCTGAAAATCCCCACCTCTACAGTGAAGACGACTTAGCTCTTTAACAACTTTACTTTTGGGTTTTTTCTCAATACCAAAAGTCTGGACCCAAGTAAACACATTATGGTACTTCTTTTTAAGGATGATTTTGAAACATTTGATCGGCAGCTGCAAAGAATTAAAACTTGTCAAAAAGAGATAAACCTTAAAAACAAAGGAAATAATACAAATTTAAATATTTGAATACTAAAGTAGCTTTATTTGTAATCATACGATGATTCAAACTAATTATTTATGTAGCTACTACTACTTCTTCTTTTAATTATATTACTACAATTACTGCTTGTACATTTAGTGCTTGAACTTTCCTGTGGCTGCCACTGTTTAAGCAAAAAAAACCTCACATAAGTGAAAGTAATTGCCTAAAGTATACACAGAAACACTTGAATGTGAAGTCATTTGCCCACATTTTGTTGCATGTTATAGACCTGTTTTCTTATTGCTCAGATGTCCCTTTGTCTCCATTGACCTCTTCTATCTCATTCTGACAGGTTTCTTGTTTTTGTTTACTTATGAGTATTCACGGCCAGCAACAGCCCAAACACTGATGACACTTTGACTTGTGAGTGCTCTGGCAGCTGACGGGAAACTCAGAAACTCTCTCAGGGAGCATTTAAAGTTATCAGTGTTTGTTGCTGCATATGGAAGATTAAACTCCACAGTTCACTAAATCATGCCTCGTTTTCTATTTGACAATGTTGGTTAAGTTTATAATTTTACTTTCTGGCAGATAACGGTCTGCAATCAGAATACACACAACACCTTTACAGTCCTAAACAAATACTGAAAATGTCGAAAAATTGTCCTGCGTGTTGGATGGAGTTTGGTCCATCTATGACATAGACAGAGGGTTTCCTTTATAGAACACAGCACCTCTTATTTATTTTACTTAAAACTCCCACTTAATTTATGTAAAACTGTAATAAATATTTACCACAGGTATATGCCATCAAATCAAGTAATTTAACACTTTTCCTTAGCTGATAGCGGGCAAATCTGCTCTGCTATTGTTGTGTCCCTGAGCAAAACATTTCACCCACATTTCCTACTATATTCACTTATAACAATAAAAGTACCAACAGTTTTGTAGATAAAAGAATGAAAAACACAAAGTCTAAAATGATTGTTAGTCAACATGTTATTGTGTTTCATGTTTACAAAAATTGTTCAAAGCAAGTTTTATTTATTTTATTTTAAAAAGAAAATATTTCTGAATCATTTTGAAAAGCCATTGTGTCTTGTTGTCTTTCAGAGCTCTTGTGAGTACACATTTTCCTTGTGATGGTATAATTGGAGAAGCATTTATCATCAGAACTAACTAGCCAACAATAGCACAATTAAACACAGCAGGGAAGTGTAGTGTTGGCACAATTTCTATTTCTCAGTTCCTACAAAGAACAACCTGGGCATTCAGGGAAACAGATGCCAAATTGATGATGTGTGTGCAGTAGTTAAAATGTGTGTTTTTTTGTTTTTGTTGGTATGTTTGTATTTTAATAGAACAGCATACAACAGGTTGAAGAGTGAGGAGAGACAAATGGAAATATTAGAGACTTGTTCTGCAACTATCCAGCAATGACAAAGTTAATTCATTTTACCTAAAATGTAAGTTTTGAAGGAAATCAGTTCTACAAGGTAGTTTCTCATTTACTGAGCAACAATTTCTATTACTAAGACTAAAGGTACTATCATCACAGAATATGGTTACCACTACTTTTGTTACCATTACTACAGTTGCTTTTCCGCTGAAAAGAAGTCTTTTTTGTTGTACCCAAAAAGTGGATTCATTTTCCACTTAATTTAAGGTTAAGTCCCTCTTCAGTTCTTTGAGTTAGCTCATCTATGGCCTGTGGTGTGTTTACTGACTGGAGCTGACACTTGTTTTTCCGAGCGCTGTGTTTCTGAGCAGAGTGTACAGCTGGCTTAGTCTGGGTTGGTGTTTTGTGGTATTTTGCCCACTGTTTCCTGTGGGGACATGGGTGGGAGCTGCTGAGGCTGCAGCATATGAGGGCCAAAAGATGGTTCACACTGCAGCGTAAACCTTATCATGGAGGAAAGGGAGTTGGAAATATAACTTATAACTAAATGTGTGGTAGAGCGATAGTTCCTCCCTGATTAAGGGAACATTTCTTATTACAATCAAAATACTTTCTTTCACTCTCACTGTGTCCACTCTGCATGTAACCTGGCCAGCTAGATGAATTCACATGATATTTGTGAGTTCACAATCTCTTGACAATCCATCTGGCCCGCTTCCTGTTGTAGCAATTGGCCCTGAACCTTCAGAGACTGGACCAATCAATTTTGGCAAAAGCCAAATGTGAAGCGCCCAAACAAACCAAAACAAACATGATGATGCCTACAGATGTATGTTGTCCTATTTTAGCATAAATTAAAAAACAAAACAAAAAACAAAAGAAAAACTTGCACATAGAGGTGCTTTGTGGATTTGTGCAAACAAAGTTATATTTCTCTGTTTGTTCCGCTGTTGTGACGCTTCGATCAATCAGTGTGAAGTATTTTTTCCAAATTGATAAATGTGTAGAACTAAATTCGAAGTGCTATATGAAGCGTGATCCAGGTTAGTCTGCATGAGTGCTTTTTGGCTACTCACCTGTCAAAATTGCCCCTAAAGATTGTAAAAAATTGTAATAATATTTTAATATATTTTAATTCAATTATAATTTAACTAAATTTGGGATTCATCAACCACAGGCACAAAAAGATGAGGTACAAAATAGGACAGGTGAAATGTTAAACAAACATTATATATTTTAGATCTTAAAAGATAAATCTTGGCGCCTTGGAGTACAAGACAAAAATAGATGAAAAATGGTTGTTGATAAGTTTACTGCAATTTCCTATTATGTTTAATTTTTGTCACAACATCACATATCTTTCAACTATAAATATGTTTGTTGTTTATAATGCTGTGCCTTGTGTAGGGAAGATTTGAATGGGAGATAGTCAAGGGCTCAGTCGTGTAACATGGATTCCCAAACATCCTGATACGTCTGTTTATCAGCTCACTGTGTCCTGGATTTAGCGAACCTTAAAAGTGTGTAAATATTTCCTGATAAGGACAATCCAACCCTATGGCGTGTACACAGAGCAGCAGATATTTAGAATCATACTTTGCAAACGTAGTGCGAGATGCTGCCGGGCGAGGACTGGAGGTAAAAAATGGAGATGAGAAAGTGTTGGTGTCAGCAGCCTGTGTGTTAAAAGCATATTTACATGTTCACACTCAAACAGACACACTGCCTGGGGGCTGTTCATTTCACTTATGAATATAAAATGTACTCAGTGCCTAAGCAGTAAGTACAACATAAAAGTACAAACAAAACAGTTTAGGTATATTTTTATGAGTAGTCTACTACTACAATATTTACTTCTACTCTCAGACATCGACACTAGATACTCAAGTAACAATACCAAAAAACACCAAATAAGACCAAGACCAGAGCTATGTCAGAAATTGTATAAAAACACAGGAATAAAATACTTTTGTCTGGAAAGTCATTTATTAGGCCCGAGCCAAAGGACGAAAATCCTCCTTGTGAGGTTCTATTAAAATTACGTCCGGAGACCAGAAGTAAACCCAGATGAAAATGCCAGTGCCTGGTATAAAAAATGTGAGATTATAGATTAAACTTGGTGGGCAAATATCCCTGTCAGGACAAGTAAAAAAATTGCGGTAGCACGGCTTTAATTATAATTGTGTTATCAAGATTGGTTTTGAGTATCAAATCCTTTCCTTAGTATTGAAATAGAGTTTGAAATTTCAGTGTAGTTTGACCCAGTAAATAAATGTTTCAAATAATCATACGTTCAAATTGTGAATGTAATAATTGTTTTTAGGATTTTTTTCCATAATTGAGCAGATCTTTTTCCTACACACTCTAACCAGTGTTTTGCTTTTATCCAATCACATTTTGCTCCTTTGCGTTTCAACCAATCACCACTGTGCTCCAACTTAAAACAAACTTGCAAAGAAGAGAGTCTCCAACATCTCTATAAGATTTCCTCTGCAGCTCTTGTGTGCCTCCAGTGATGCCATTCAATTACAGGCAGGATCAACGGCCTTGTCAGGGCGCCGCTAAAGGTCGCTAACGCTGGTCCGCACGCACAGACATTAGCATGGGTCTCCTGCAGTCTGAGGTCAGGAGCATCCATCAGGCGCTGCGTACAGTTGTGTTCAGTGTCAAAGGGAAACGTGGGCCATTTTGCCTCTTGACAGGCCGACTTGTAAAATGCATCTGAAAGTCAACACAGCATTAGCTTGGAGAGCTGCCAGAAAAAAAAAGGAAAAACACCTACATTTGCTGAGAGAGTTCATGAACTATATCTTATTTACAAAAGATAAAGTAATCATTAACAAGCAATCCAATAATCAGCTTATACACAGACAATTATTACCTTTTATCATATTTATTTATTTGTCCTTATTCTGCTTGGCAATAGGGCTTCAGCAACTAATTCTGACTATAGCTGACTATAAAGATAATTGCAGTTTGCAGTTATCTGGCTTATACAGACTCTAAACACAAATACCTTATTATAATAAAGATAGCAGTATTATTAAATCAAAATGTCAAAAATAATAAACACTTTCTCATTTCCATCAACACTTTATTCATAAATGACGTTTTTTTTAGAAGCCTTCAGTCACCATATTTCAAATAATTATTAGATGTGGCCCTACTTGACAACCACAAAAAGCATTTGTTCATTGTCACAAAATAAGGCTTTCATAAATATTCTTGTGACAAATTTGTCTGACTAAAATGAGCTTCAATTCAAACTGAAGCAGTTTCTGAACCCTTTGGAGTATAAACAAGTGTCTTTACTCTTTGTGAAGCTGAAACTCTGTCATTTTTTTGCCCCAATGTCTGATTTACTCTAATTAAATGTGGGAACAAACTGCACAGAGGAATGTCAGGTTTAAATCCTGCTAGAGCTTCTTTTTCAAACATATAAAGGAGTAAAGCTGCTGTCTGTAATCAGGGACTGATTGACACTAGTTTGGACAATTCTTGGGTTTTGACATTCCTCTTTCAAAGTTGAAGCTAATTTGTAATAAAGTAAAAAAATAGAGGGTTACAGCTTTATTTTTATATTAAACCTGTCAGTAGCTTGACAGTTTCCTTTCATCAGATGGTGGACAAACAGGAATCAGTTAAGAAAAAGTCAGTGGGCCCACCCAAGGGCTCTCATAAGGTTAATGTATAATGTAGTAATAATGTAAACTCATCGTAGTGAATAAATAGGATGCCAGAAATACATTAGACAAGTGAGCAATACAAGTTTTTGAGACAGTATACATGAGATAAAGTTCCGTTAAACTCAGCCAGATGCCCTTTCAGATTTACACATAGCCTATACAATGGGACCGGTAAAGCGTGCTGTACCATTAACGGCTCATGTTCATTTCAAGTTTCTTCTTTGCATGAAAAAAGCTGTTTAGGGGAAGACAATAAATCAAGTCAAGGTTGCTGTGCATTTGTCTTTTTACGCACCGAACACTGGGAGGTGGAAACTTTTGAAGCGTAGTTTTTTTGTCATTACAGTCGGCTGCTCTGGTGTGTGCGTTTGTGTGCATTTTGTGTATGTGTGAGGGAGACAGAGGAGGTGACGAGGCTGCAGAGTGATGCTTTCAGGGCCCACTCCAGCTGTGCACCGGGGACTACGCTGCGAGCTGTCATTTGCATTAGAGGCTGAAGGACAGGACTAACATTAAGTGGAAGAGCGAAAGAGACAATTCCAACAGAACAAACTCTAATGCTGATCCTTTTCTACTGTGAGGAGGAAGTTTTAGCAATTTACCACTCAGCAGATGTTAGATGTGTGACTTTATTACTTTATTGTGAGTTAAAGTACAAAAAAATAGCTTTTATAACATGATTTAAACTTACGAGTGACTCCTCTTTAGAGCGTCAATGTTTAAAGTTTTGATATTTAAACAGAGATGGGCAGTAGACTGAAATGTAGATAATATTGCGAATGGTGTTTTGAAGATGCTACATTTGCATATCACGTATATCCCTGTTTTTTGGGAAAAAATGCTACAAAAAGAACTGATTAAAACATTTTATATTGTAAAGGTATAAGGTGATATTTCTATATATTACAGACACATTTGTCTCAGCTAATATGTTTAAGGAGATGTTTTAACACATTTCTGTTAGAGTGACATACTATTGTCTGAATATTGTTAGCGATATTCAGGTAAAGTGGCTTTTGTGAGGTGGGGGAACTCTGTGTAAACGTCAGCTAGATGCACTGTATGACACACACGGTGAAGGTAATTTAATCAATACATTTCTTATTTGAATCTTCATCAATTGCATACAATAATTTAAACTATACACACAAAGGCACCATATTTAAACATAGAAACAGAACAGACAATTTAATAACCTTATGTTTTTCAACAAGGGGTCAACTATTTTTGAAGAAAATAGTTTTGAAGAAAATAGTTGACATTTTCTTTCATTTAGTGGGTTTTAGATTTTTTTTTCTTTTTTTTAAGATCCACTTACCCTGGTTCTAGGCCTAAATGCCTATATGTTCTAAATTACAATATTTTACAGTCATGGCTTTAAAAAATACAACTGCTTCAAATTAATGCAATTAATGCTTCAATAAAGATATGTGCTGTACTTAGTTAAATACTTCCTATATGTTTTTAAGTGTCAGTGACTGTAACATGAACAGAAGTGTTTAATAATGTACACAGGCCCTGTCAACTTGAAAAAGAGAGAATTAATGTTCATATCCACTCATCAGAATTCCTTGTTATCTGTTACAAGATTAAAATGGTTAATTCAAAGACATTTCATTGGAAATCGACATTAAGATATATTTTTGCCTGGCTGGAACAGAGGGAAATCGCTGAAGTTTAGCTGGAGGAGTGACAGCAGGTGTCAGAGTGGAACAGTGCGCTCAGACAGAGGCCAGACGAGTCCATCAGACTGGGTGCACCACGCCCTCACCGAGACATGAGACCTCACGTAACATGCGGCCAGCAGCAGCACTGTGCACATGGAGGAAAATCTAGACTTCAGAGAAGTGAAAGAAGGACTGGGTTAAAAACCCCAAGCTCAGAAATGAAAAGGAACATGTAGAATTTGGACCAAATAAACCTGGCAATTGGTGGACAATAGAGGCACATTGTAGTTTGATGTGTGTGACTTGCTCATGCTTCATTGGGTAAGAAAGAACCTATAAATCACCCACACTGCACTTGTTTAATGTTAAATGGAGACAGACAATAATAAGTCCTCTAGCTGCTGCTTTTGTGGTAATTCATTAAGCAACATTTACCGGTAACTGCATTCTGTGATTAAGTGTGTTTGTGATTTCTGGTCTGTCTGAAATCTTAATGCCACGTGGCCGGATTCCCTCACATCCTTGTCAACCCTTTCTGTCATCAATTTCTCAGTGACCAAAATAATTTGTTTCACCATGTACCATCAGAAGTCCTTCTCTGTGGGCTGAGCCACTGTCACTGATGGGGGACAGTGGTGGATCAGGCCCGGGCTCGGAGCTGTGAGAGCGGAGGGGCACGGCTCACATGCTCCCTAAGCAGTAATAAAATAAGCCAAAAAGTGGCGCCTAAAATGCTCGCCATCAAACACAACAACCACCAAGAGTAGATCGTAGCATCATCCCTGTCCGGGGATATTAAACGTTCACAAGATTCAGACGATTAAGATTTTATTACATCTTAAACGTACAAAAGTTACCTACCCTTGTAAATAATCAGTACATTTTCTCTTCATGGTCTTTCTTCAGTCTACTGCACGGGCGCTCTCAGCACAGCCACCTGCTGCACGTGTGCGTTCAGGTCTCAGGCCAAGTAATATCTTTATCTCGCTGTGTGATGATGACGACATGACGACTTATCTATTACATACATTATTAATAATAATGATAGAATTAGTGCTCTACTCGTGACATGAGATCTCAAAGCAACTCTGATTTAATCCCAAATTATTTTTAATTCTCTAAAATATTGCGATACTAATTTTTGCCAAAACAGTTTGACAGTGAATACAAGAAAAAAAAATACAATTAAAAGTTTTTGTAAAAAGTATATATAGTAGTTGGAGACGTTCCCTAATCCATAGAATTTTATCAATTCAAAAAAAGGAAGTAAAAATAGAAAAGTGAATTCTATTGATGCTAATTAAAGGTGCACTTCTTGTGGGGGGGGTCTGCCACCTGCTGCCTGTTATAGTTTTGCCTTGAACGTTCCACAGTATTTTTTATTTGACAGTTTATTTATTTGACATATGCTCCAAGTGTTATGGCAAAAATACTAATTCTCAACACCTGTTCATGGGAGTACAAAAACATTATAAATTGGCAAAGGTAAGTAGACAATATCAATAATAATAATAATAAAAGTAGAATTTCACTAAAAACTCAACGCCCTGATCCCAGCCACAGTATGACATTAAACGTATACATACTTCTCTACTGCAAGCATTTTTCTTGGTCAAAAATACCTTGAAAAATTTGGAAAATTTCAGTCAAATGAATCATATCTGCACGAAGACAAGCAGGTGGCAAGCCCTCCATCAGAAAAGTCCTATAGTGCATTGACATTTTTGGTCTTGAATGAAAAATAATTTGAATTTAGTTTTTACTTTCTTGTATGATCAAACAGGTGACATTAAAATAAATCTACTCTGTCGTCTCGTCTCTGCAGCAAGAACCACAGTCTCTTGTTTTGTACAAGTCTAATTTATTACCACCACTTAACTCTGTTGGCACAAAATACAGTTTAATATACTTCTCTGAGTCGGAGAGAAGATGGGACAACAAATCATTTTACTGTGAAGGTCACCCCAAAGTCATTAGCAGTAAAAGAGGAAAACACTGTCAGCTCACGTAAACATATTTTATGCCTCACACGTCAAACCCAATGTGTCACACTGCTTTCAAAATAAAAGTCTGTCAGAGAAATGTTTTTATTTATTTGGCGTAAATCAAATGTCGGACCAATTTAGTACTGCAGTCACACATGAAGTACTAAATCTATACCAGGACATTTTAGTGAGCATTCACACTTATTTGATCCTAAATTGAGCCCATTTTAATCCTGATGTAGACTTGATCCTGTCCTAGTTCTTGTCATGATCTAGTCCAGATTTAGTTTCAGGTTTAGTGCTGATTTAGTCTCCATTTTCATAAGGTGTATGTAACAGTCTATTAAAATAAATAAATAAATAATAATTGGCAGTTTATCCAATATCAACCAATACCAACGGAGCAGAAAAATCGGTCTGTAGTAGATTGGACGCAGTATATCAATACCAGTACTGGAAATGCATCCATTCAAATAACTGTATTTCTTTCTCAGTGTTATTTGCACGTTGTTAAAAACTAAGTTGGTTTACAGTGCACATGCAGTGTACATTTGCAGTAAAAGTAAAGGCATATACTGTATCAGATCTGGTGAGCATTAAGATGTCACATCCTGTTTTATTAACCATGTCTTTGCAGAAGTGGTTTTCGCTGGTTTAGTCTCAGAGATCATGAAAGATTTATACAGTGACATCTTCTCACTGATAGAAATAGCTGAGATTCCCCTCCCTGGTCTCCTTCAAGGTTTACTTTGCACCACGGACAATTTACCAGCAATCTGAACACTTCAGTCATTAATAACTACAGCCTCTGTGTGTGTGGCGTTGTAAGAGAAGAGCTTAGTCAAGGATTTTACTTTACGTGACAATTGGCTTTTTCATCTGTCTTAAATAGTGTATCTCATGTTTACAGCGAGAGCACCACACAGTGAAGAATATATACTTCCTTTAAGTACAGAACATAGTATCACTGACCATCTAACACAGCTGCCACTGACGATTACTTTTTCTATTAGTCGGAAAGTCAAACAAGTATTTTTATGGTTTGCTTGGCGGCTCTTGGAGAGGATTACTCCCTTTTGCTCAAATGTATTGATAGTATTCCTTAATTATTGTCCATGTTGCATTATGATTGATTATATATTTTAAAACAATTATATGTTTGAAATAAATATGATAACATAAAAAAATCTAAATTGCACATTCAGACTTTACCAAATAAATGTTGAACTATGGTGACTGAGGATCAAGAATATGTATGAATAAAGTGATGAACATTTCCCTGACTTTGAATGAGTTTGTATAGTCCAGTTAATGATTACAATTATCAAAATACGACTAGGTTTTTTTAATTTTTTATATTTGACTAGTCGCAATAGTATTAATTGTTGCAGCCTTATCATCTACAATGTCATGAGAATAAAGTGGTTATTATTCAACAAATACTTATTATAAGTATTTGTTGAATAATAACCACTTTATTCTCATGACATTGTAGATGAGATGTAGCTGTTATTGGACCCTGATTAAGAGAACGTTATTGCTGTTCTTGTGCTTTTACTTTAATCATTGTTGAAGTGACTGAACTGCTTTTGAGTACGATGGCTTACAGAATACAGTCATATGAAGACAGTAATACAATGTAAGCCAGTTACGAGCTTTTTGCATCTTGCTCTCAACTTGTTTAAACTTTGTGAAAAATGCAGGATATCTATAACGCGCTGCCACACAGAGAGCAATTTGAGCGCAGTGGCGGGACACTTGATAAACAGGCCTATTCTTCACTGTGCATGCGAATATTAAATGTGCTTTAATAGAAAGGCGCTCTGTAAGTAACTGTTTGAATTGATGAGTTCAGCAGGAACAAAGTGCTGTGAAGAGGAGTGTGCAGCAGCTCCTCTGACAGCAGCAGTCTCCTCATCGAGGCGATAATATCTCTGTGTCATGTGACGACATCAGTTTAACATCAGTGCGCAACTCTAACACATGAATGGTTAATGAAAGAAAAACTGATGGAAAGATTTCAGATGCTTTATATTAGGGATATCACAATATCAAATATCAGTGTTATGATTACTGTGAGAAGAAACATTATGACATAATTATTATTCACGTGTGACTGGCTTTATGAAATCAAACTTTCTGAATGCAAAACTAAAGTTATTGTGATATAAACAGCCACATAAAAAGCACCATTCATTTAGTTTTCTGGTACACAGATTTAATTGAAATCACTTCATTTTGCCTCTCAAATACTCAAGATGATTAAAATGAATAAACAAATGAAATCTATTAAACAACTATACAATATATTCAGTGTACAAAAACAAGTGTCACTACATTACGGAGTGTTAAAAGCCAGCGTGAATAAATCAATTTTGAGCACAGATTTAAAAGTCTGTGATGGTGATCGGGGGGGCACTTTCTTCCTGAGTCTGGGGCCAGTAAAAGAGAAAGCTCCATAATCAATATAAACATAAAACTAATAATACTTTTGACAATTTTGGAAGCAAAACTTAGTCTTTTTACTCCAACCTAGTTCAGAAAACACACCTAAATGTAAAGTACTTTTTTTTATCTGGCTGTCTTTGTCACATTTACTTATTTTTTAATTATTTTTTCCATGTTCCATGTTAGACATGGTAGACTTAAAGGTATCATGTTTGTTTATTCAGTCTCAGAAATTGTGAATAACATTTAACATCCCTAATTTTGGATTCCAGTTTGTATTTTTCTCTCTATATTTATATACATTCCAAAAATAAAGACCGTCATACTTAAAGGACCCATATTCTGCTACAATGACATTTTTGAGCTTTTTACCATCCATCCGTCATCAAAAACATACCTGGAGTTGCATTTGGATGCATTCACGTTTTGAGAAATGTACATTAGAAATCCTCTCCACTTCGACCGTCAAAAACATTTCCTGCAATCAGTGACAATTTTCAGATTTCATACGTCACTTATCCGAGAATCTTCTGCTGCTTTACGTCCTTAAATCATCGGCAGACTCATTCTGAGCATCTCTGCTGTCGAAACTGCTCGGCTAATCGTGGCTAGGCACCATCTACAGGCTGAATACACCCAGTAAGTCCTTTCACACAGCAGAGAAATCCTTTCATTTAGTCCATAATACACTTTTTTTTTTTTTTTTTTTTTTTACATGAGATGGGAAATTTAAGGTACTCAAGAGTATGTTTAAAGGCTAATAACAATATGAAAAATGCATAATATTCTTCCTTTGACAGTTTTGCTTAATCACTATGTAACCACCTGGAGATGCTGATTTTGAATTGGAGACAGCCTTGGGCTATGTTTTTTTTTAGATGTTTCTTTCATCATTTATCATTATAAGGAATTACTTAACAATTAAACAAAAGCGATTTGAAGTCCCTGTTGTTAAAAGGAACAGATGTTAAAGGTGAAGCTTCTTCTTTGCTTCTGCTGTGTCCTTGTCTCTTCATCTCTTTGGCCTGTGTCTTTCCTTCTACCCTTCTTCTCCATCTCATGGTGAAACCCCTGAAGTTCATTTATGTGGATCCCTCTCTCTGTCTTGGCGTTTTGACTCTCCTGTCTCCAGTCTGCTCCTTCCAAGAGTTGCCTCCGAGCGAAGACACATTGCACTTTCATGTCCTGAGAGAAAGAGAGGCAGTTACCGGTGCTGCAGGTGTTTCCCAGCATTCTACAGCAGCTCCGTGTCGAGGAACGCTGTCAAACATCCAGCTGCAAAATGTGCTATAAAAAGTACTCACCTTCTTTGTTCCCATGTTGCTTTATGTGTAGGTTGTAATCTGAAATGTGTTGAAATAGTTTGTAGTACAACTACGGAAACGTAGAACTGTCAATGCGGAGTAAACATTATTTTAAGGCTTTCTCGTTATAACGACAAACTATTACGTTAAAACGAGAACACGTTCTCGTTAAAACGAGAAAGTATCACGTTATAACGACTTTATTTTCTCGTTTTAACGACTTTGTTTTCTCATTTTAACGAGAAGATTTTCTCGTTATTACGAGAAGATTTTGACTTTATTTTCCATGTTTTGGAGAACTTACTTTGTCATCTCGTAGTTTCACGATATACTCCTCGTCAATATTTGGCTCCTTAAGAATGTAAAGAGTTCCGTTTGCGCCTCCATCTGCTCCTTGTTGTGTCGCTACCGTGACTCTTTGCTGTGCCGCTTCATGAGCGAGGAGAAGGTGCTGGGGAATTATGGGTATTGAAGCAAATAAAGGAAAATCTTCTCGTTAAACGAGAAAACAAAGTCGTTAAAGCGAGAAAATCTTCTCGTTATACTTGAAAATAAAGTCGTTATAACGTGATACTTTCTCGTTTTAACGAGAACGTGTTCTCGTTTTAACGTAATAGTTTGTCGTTATAACGAGAAAGCCTTAAAATAATGTTTACTCCGCATTGACAGTTCTACGTTTCCGTATACAACAGAGTCAGGCTAGCAGTAACAATTATGAAAAATACAAAATATTGTCTTCTTACGTAAATGACACATAGTTGATACGCAGTTATTTGATAGTTTGATCGCCTCTTCAGTGTGTGTCCTTTGACATCTAACCCACGTGTAAAAGTGTTCAAATACACTAATTGCGCTAGTTCTAGAATTGTTCCAAGAATGACTGAGGAGTTAAGGAATAATCTGAAAAGTCAAAACACTAGAGCTGTGACTAATCCTGATACATTTTATTGTTAAACGAGTTGCAGACTAATCCTTCTCAGAAATATAAACAGATTCTAGCACTTTGGAAATTTGAGCTTAATTATTATCATTATATCCAAATGGCAGAAGAGTACACATTTTGTTATTTTGATCAATTATATCATGGATTTCATTTGATTATGGGTTTAGGTGCCCTTTGCAGTTTAAAACCACACGGCACAGTGCACAGCAAAACAGTAAAAACAACTACATAAACAAACAATAGACACTAGTTACAAAACACTAAAAGTAAAATAAAAAAAAGGAAAAACAAAAAATAAAATAAACTTTAGCAGAAAATATGACTTAATATTATGTTATGTTAATATTCAGTCAGCATATTTTGGTTTGTTGACAAATAAAAAAAATAATGACAGGTTGGCTCTCTAATGTCTTTGCAAAGTTTAGAAAAATAAATATCCAAATGAAAGAAAAGGGCTTTTCTTGATAGTCATTGCTGAGACGTTCACCTTGATGCAGCAGTAGTTGTGTCCATTGAACAGCCCTCGTCTCAATCCTCTCTCACACAACAACCGTATTCGGCACTTCCATTTGCAACAATCATTATTTGGGCCATTAGCTGGTGTATTAGCTACCGGAGGCATTTGGAATCAGCTGCATATAGATTTACAAACCCGCACACACACGCTCATAGAGACACTCACTGGGTCCATTAGAGAGCTACATACAAATCAAGCAGGAAATACTAAACCTTTACCGAAAATAAATATATGCAAAAGAACAAGCTGCCGAGGCTTTTAAAACATCAATCAAAGCAGATACAGGAGACAGGAAGCAGAGCAACAGGTGAAGAGCGAAGGGCCATACGGGACGGCCAAGGTCAAGCTGATGGGGGAATAATGAACAAAATCATCTGTACATTAGCTCAAAATACACTTATATTTTTTCATTTGACGCGATTGCACTCTTGTGGAATATAAATTATTCAAGGATGGCTTTATCGAGAGTTGCCTTTATTTAGACTCATTTTAGTTGTGTGTAGACTGGTCTATTCTTGGGCACACACCTTACTTGTATACACGAATAAGCAGCTTTGAGGTAGAATGTATTTTCATTGTCAAAATCAAAATATTCAAAATGTATTATAAATTGCACGGTGCATGTTTTCAATTTTAAGTATAATTGAAGCAGGGGGCAGATATACATAAGATTGCTCTTCTTTGTGCTCTTTTTCATTCATTTTTGGTTTGCTTAACTGTATGTCAGTGATGATATATTTGTATTTGTTATGAATTAAATAAATAAACATAAATAAATAAAACAAAAAAATTAAGTTTGTGTTAAAGTTCAGAGATACAGAAAAGCAGAAACAGTAAGTAAATTTAACGTTATTTATTACATGAAGAGTGGGCTGCATTCTCAATATTTACTGCACAAACCAGGGTCATGAACAGCTTTAGACCCAAATAGAGCAAGTGTTTAAGGCTGCCAAAAAAAAAATAACTCAAACTCATGGCAAAGTTTACACCCCAGATGGACACATGGCAAACGATCCGGTTCTGCTTGGCTGACAACAGCTCTTAGGGGGGAAATGACACAAAGAACTAAGACAGGAACAAATAAAAAGGTAAAAAACTAGTTAATCCGCCTTTACAAACGTACTCTCAACCAGCCTGTGAGGCGAGGTGGATTAACTAAAACAAAAACCACAGAACAAAGGACAGCAGGTAGCAATGGCTGTCACTGAAAACTCAAAATACAAAATTATCAAAAACACTCAAAACAGGTTGGGTACAATTTAATTGCTTAAAACCACTTAAAAACATAATCATACCTGTGCGTCATCAGTCTCACACACAGCTCCTCCGTCACAGACTGGGCATAAAACAGTATGTCCTTCCACAGAATAACCAATGCATATTTACAGTTAAAACATTCACAACAACACAGACCCTTTTAAACACGCGTGGGTCATCCTGGCATCCCACAGAAACTGGCACGTGGCGGGCAAACAGCCAACCTCCCATTTAACCTCTGTTTTGCTGTGCGGCTTCATTGGCACCCTGAGGTACCACCTGTTACACTTGAATTAGAACAATAGACTATCACAGATTTAAGTTTAACATATGTAGACAGCATTCAAGCTTTAAATACGTATTTGTAATATTTTCTCGCATTGAACTTCAGACAGCAATTGTTTCCCATCGACAAATGAACTTTTTATTTACTTCTTGAGTTGTCCTGGCTCTGTTCTTAATCACAGCGGTACTTTTCCATTTATAACCCTCTTCAGCTCCCTTTGCTCAGCGCTGACTGCTTAAGCTTTAGGTTAACCATACGTCTTGCTGTCAGCCTCCACTTACCAGTAACAAAGAGCACAGAGCAGCGCCTCATTAGTTCCCATGCAAACGAGATCGCTATTGATATCTCCTAACGAACTGCCACCACGTCACTTCGATTTCCTGTTAACTCACTCCAGACAACGAAAAATCAACATCCAGCAATTAGTCTGAGCCCAGAGATCAGGCTGCAGGCTATGGGCTGGAGTAGAGATATTTATTAGGCTAAATCGGCCCTGTCTGTCCAGTGCTGGGCCATTGAGGTTCCATGTTATCTGTTATTAAGTTATTTTGTTCTCATAACTTTTCACCAGATCTTGGTTGGGAGCTGCAGGCAGAGGTGATTAAAGCGGTTACGTTATTTTATACTTCTATTTGAGCAATGTTATTTTAATGCACTGACCCAAATAATTACTAAAATAAGAGTAAAAATGTAGAAAGGTTGAAGGTTAAGGTGTAAAAAGTACAAATCGAAACATGCAATATTGTCAGCTTATCTGTGACCTATAGACTTTCTCACTGTGGGAAGAGGAACAAAAACCTTTTCTCATGTCAGAGCAATGATGCTTCAAACTAAATAGTCCTCAAATAGAAGTAAAGGTAAGCTGAAAAGTCCAATTTCTTCAAAAAGTGCATGTAGTTTGATTTGGTCTAGGTTGGTTTGGTGTGGTTTAAGGACACAGATGATCAAGATTGTCAATACAATTTCAGCAGCAAGATAGAAGAGTTGTCAAAAGTATTGAAAATACTAAAACTAGTATTGAAATGATACTCATTTGAACAAGTATCAATACAAAAAAAAATCACATAAATGGAACAAAATCTAACCTTTAAACAATGTTACATGATATTGAGCTTTATCAGAACAAGTGTAAGACCTTGTGGTAACAAAAATATATTATTTTGTGTTGAAAATGTCAAACTATGGCAGAGCTATTCAACTTAATTTTAATTTTGTGGAAGAACACAGTGTGCCAATGCTTAACAAAATTAGGGGTTGCATAATGAATTGCTAGATCTGTTTCAATGATGATAAATAACTACTGCTGTATTTGATTTTTGTGGAAAAATAAAATGTAAAATGCTTTACCAACATTGCGCTCCAAAATTCTCACTCCAGTTGAACCAGTATTAAACTTAGTAAGACGAGATACCAGCCAAGTCTGAACCAGGTCTAACCCAGAGCCAAACCAGATCTAACCCAGAATCAAACCAGGTCTAACCCAGAGACAAACCAGGTCTAACCCAGAATCAAACCAGGTCTAACCCAGAATCAAACCAGATCTAACCCAGAGACAAACCAGATCTAACCCAGAATCAAACCAGGTCTAACCCAGAATCAAACCAGGTCTAACCCAGAACCAATTGTGGTACTGAAATTGGTTTCGAGAATTGCGTATAAAAGTATCAAAATCTAGTTTGTAATTTTAGTGTTGTGACAACATTAGCAAAGAGCTTGACACTCAAACTAGTCTATATCCCATCCCAAGCCACGCAGCTAATGGAAACTTTACAGAAAATGAATATATGACTGAGTTTAAAAAGTATTGTATGTCCTACAAAATTACAAATAACTTCCTTTTACTCACATTTTTATGATAAATCTGTGACACAGCCCAAAGCAGTCTATTATTAGATCAGTGCTCTCAGCAGACCTGTAGTAAGAGAGATAAAAGCTGCTGCCTGTGACTTCAGTGTGTAACGGTGTAATATTCATAACGTGTCTCTACCTTTTAGTCCCCTCCTCCCCATATGGGCCTTGTACCTCTCATTACTGTGTGTGCGCTTTAGTGGAAAAGACAAACTACAAGCACCCAGACCTTTTCCTGTGAAGATAGAATCTGAAAAATTAAACTTCTGTTGCAAATAAATGCCTACTGACCCACACTTTTGTCATATAACATCAATAATGAGGTACGTTTTTGTTGTTAACTGACTAGAATTGGGAAAAAGCTTACAATGGCAAAGCTATGGACCCACATGTTTTCAAAGATTTTGCTTTCTCTAGCACTGTTTAGCTATTAAAACAATGCTAACCTCTTTCTGTCACAGATTTCGAGGCCTCAGCAAAAAGAAGAAAGCAATGTTGAGTAAGCAGAGACTAGCTGTTAAATAATTGTCCCCCATTACTCTATATCAGAGGGGGGCAAACTAAGGCCCGGGGGCCACATGCGGCCCTTTTGGCATTTTGATCCGGCCCGCAAAGCATTTAATAAAAAATTGTATGAGTTAGGTGTGGTGCAGTTGTCATTTTATAGTTTCCTGAGCAGCTGCTTGTTCATTAAAAATCAGTTTTGAGCCACCACTAGAATAACACCAAACTTTGATGCATTGGATAAAAGGAGTGATCAACTGCACTGTTCCCACTAAATAAAGGTAATGATTTTTGCTATTCTGTAGTAATTTTTTGTGTATTTTAGGCATTAAGTCTATGCGTAGTAGTATGTGTGTAAAATGGTCCGGCCCCCAGGCAAGTGTAAAAATCCAATGTGGCCCTTGCGTCAAAATAATTGCCCACCCCTGCTCTATATCTTTGTCCCGACTGAAGTTATGCTCGCTAAGATTTGAATAATAACGTCACCAAACCTCAAAATCCTGTTTTGTTCTACACTGCGTTCCAAACTATTATGCAAATGGTATTTTTCTCTGATTTTTCCAAATAGTCATTATAAATCATCATCATTATTTTCAAGTCATCAACCTTTAGAGGACAATTTGAATGTTAACAAACCTCCCAATGATAACAGTATTTCTTTCAAAATAAATAAATGCTTATAAATACAAATTTAAAATGCCTTGTTCCAAATTATTATGCACAACAAACCATGTTATTGTTGTAAAGAACTGAAAATAGACTTTTGTTAAATTAAAAGCACTAGCAGGTCATATTTACTGAAATCAAAAGCTATTTCAATCAAAATATCTTAACAAGTCAAGTTACATTTGAACATAGGAGCCCTTATTTAACTTCACAATTCCTGCATCCTTTGAAATTGTGAGTTTGTGGAGAGTTTCTGCTTGAATTTCTTTGCTGGATGTCAGAATAGTCTCCCAGAGCTGCTGTTTGGATGTGAACTGCCTCCATCAGAGATCTTTGACTTGAGGATGCTCCAAGGGTTCTCAAAAGGGTTGAGGTCAGGGGTGGATGGGGGCCACACCATGAGTTTCTCTTCTTTTATGCCCAGAGCAGCCAATCATGCAGAGGTATTCCTTGCAGCATGAGGTGGTGCATTGTCAGCAAGGTGATTTTGTTACAGAAATCAAGTTCTTCTTTTTTATGCCCTGGAAGAAAGTGGTCAGTCAGAAACTCCACATTTACTATTTTACCGAGGGTATTTTCACACCTTCAAGAATCCTGAAGGGGCCAATCAGTTCTCTCCCTTTGATTCCAGCACAAAACATGACTCCGCCCCCTTCTTGCTGACGTCGCAGCCTTGTTGGGACATGGTAGCCGTCCATCCACCTCTCCATCCAACTGGACCATCCAGGGCTGCACTGCATCTAGTGAACAAGACTGGCCCAATTGAAGGTTTATGCAGAACTGCAGCCTCTGGAGAATCTACACCTTGATGTCCGTGGGACTCCGGAGGCACCAGCAGCTTCAAATACCTGTTTGCTGCTTTGTAATGGCATTTTATCAGCTGCTCTCTTAATTGGATGAATTTGTTTGGCAGAAACCTTCCTCATTGTGCCTTTATCTGCATAAATCCTTGTGTGCTCTGAATCAGCTACCGATCTCTTAATAGTACGATGATCACGCTTAAGTTTTGTTGAAATATCCAAGGTTATACCTTTCATGCTTTTCAGCACTAGAGAGATCCTTTCCTGTTTCTCATATTACTTGAAAATGGTGGTCTACTTAATAATGTGGAACGTCCTTCTTAAGTAGTTTTTCCTTTAATTGGTCTTACCTGGCAAACTAATTGGCTCAGGTGTCTGAGATTGGTTTGTGACCCAAAGAGCCCTGAGACACAACACCATCCATAAGTTTCACAGGAAAACCAAACAGAATTACCTTTATGACACTTAAACACAATTTTTTGGAACGCAGTTGTTTAGTTTGTAATCATACTGTAGGGCTACAGTCAGCTAAAGAAATTCTGGTGTTGACTAAAAGATCAATTAGTTGACTAAAAAGGTGGGTGTGGAATTAGCAAAATTAGGTCTGTGATCCAACCATTCGACCCAAAGTCAAAACAAATGTATTACGTTGCATATTTGTTTGTAAAAAGGAAAG
Organism: Rhinogobius similis; assembly: GCA_019453435.1. Lineage (NCBI taxonomy): Eukaryota > Metazoa > Chordata > Actinopteri > Gobiiformes > Gobiidae > Rhinogobius > Rhinogobius similis. The sequence continues at coordinate 27,696,555 of CM033620.1, read as the reverse complement.
ATAAATTCACTATTAATTCCCAAATCTCCTGCTAACTCACTGCATACCTTAATCAATAATAAATCCTTAATATCCCTTATAAAATAATTTGTTGACTAATACAGTGGTTCCTAAAGCAGGGGTCTTGAGGGATGAGCTGCGAGTCACGAGATGATTTCATGATATTATTTTGATAGAGGTATTTGCTCTATTTTTTATTAAAAACAGCAGATGTTAGCTAAGTCCAGTCCAACAAGACAGTTAACTATTCAAATTATCAAAGTTCAACCTGATTTAACATCCTTTGATACTTAAAATAATTACTACTGTTATTTTCCTTTGGCATTGGGTGTCCCGAGTCAGTTACAAGGTTATTTTGGGGGTCATGTCTAGACCAATATATTTTGGTTGACTAAGCCAATTAATTGACTAAACGACCAAGACCGACATCCCTACTGTTATGTATGTAGCACAACTAATTTATTTGAACAATTCTGCATGCGAAAGCCTTACTTTTCTCTAGAACTAAACGCCATGTTGCTAATAGCCATGCTGTTAATTAGACATTCAAACGTGCTGCATTTCCCACTGTTACCAGTAGAGGGAGAAAGAAAAGCTTTCAAATAAGCTGCCGGTTCATACTGAAACATGATTAGGATAAGTGACATAATATGTTTGTGTCAGTCATTCTGCAAATATCTACCTTATCTAGGATTGTTCCAGTGGCCCAAAAGTCTCTTCCAGTCTTCCAGATATATTTAGCATATCTAGTATGCTAGATATTCATTCATTGAAATGTAAAAATAATGTGAGAAAAATACATTAACTAAAGATGAAAATATTATTGCAGTGTTAAGCTCATTGTGTTGTTGCTGTGATGGGGCATTATGAAGCAGATCAGGACACTCCCCTCTGTGCCAGATTTTCCTGTTGATGTTTTCCTCCTCTGTTGTTGGGTCCAAAAAGGGGAATTGGAATATTGAAAGAATGGGGCCAGTCTATTTGTCACGGTGCAAAACAAAATACAGTACAGCGGCTGCACAAGGCACGCATGAAAAGATTTACTCTGTGATCCAAACAACACTGAATCAAGAGCGAGAGGTATCCTTGAAAAATGACCAAATATCATAAAGTGTACCAAATGGAAGCTTTATACGAGTGAGTAAACTGTCAGTTGAAGTCACATAAAACTAAACTTTTTACTATTTCTGTCATAGTAAATTTATACTGTACCTTTATGAAATTTAACACTAATAAGTTGAAGGTGCACTATGTAACTTTTCTGCCACCTGCCACAGTGGTAGAGCATTTAAAAGGAAATATTCTCTCCTCATTGTCAAGCACTTGGGATCAGAAAAGTAACTTGCAATTTTACATTTATCAAGTGCAAAAAATACAAGAATCACATTCCTTTCTGAACACGTGTAGAGGTTTAAACAGGGTTGATGTTTGCTGAGAAAAGTATGGCACGTAAAGGGCTGTACCTAATTTTTACTGTTTTGAAACGTGAAAACATAACCATTTATGTTCCTGATTGTTTTCCATGTGATAAAATAAAATCTGTTACCCCAGTACAGATATAGTGTATTCGGTTGAAAATGAGACCACAGCGCTTTCTCTATTCTATCTATAATCACTATCTATAATCTATTTATAGAACGTTTCATTCTACGAGAAGCAGGAAGTGCGCCATTAACATGCTAATGTTTGTGAGCTTTACTCGGGACAGCAAAACTACTCAGGGATCAGAAATGAGTGAAAAATAGCGGTGAATATTTACGGTGCTGGGACTGCAGTAGGAAAGTGAGTGATCAGGGCTGCTCTATTATGGCAAAAATTGTAATCACGATTTTTTGGCATTTTTAATTGAAGTCATGATTATTTTGAACAATTAACTTTTACATTGTCAAAATTATTCTGTAGAAAAAGTATAGGCCAAATATATTTTATTAATAATGTATTAGAAAAGTGCATTTGGTCCAGGCAAAAGTAGTATTAATTGAGTTTTTGATTACAACATGTTTGTAATTGAATAGAGTAATAATTGAAATCACGATTATATATATGATTAATTGCACAGCCCTATGAGAGATACACGTGACTGCTGTAAAGAGTTTAAAATGAACTAGTTCTTTATTTTAGTTCTTTATCTTCAAAACCGTAAAAATAAGGTACAGCGCCTTTTGAGAGTTGTGAAATATCAAGTGCAAAACTAATAGAAGAATCACAGCATTTCAGAACATGTATAGAGGTTTAATCTACAAGGTTGTTATTTGCAAAGAAAAGAATGCATAATATCAGGAAGCTGCAATTTCGATTCAATTTCGATTGATCATTACTTTGAGCGACTCTTAAGTTGGTGGGCGAATGTTTGACTCACCAAAAAAACGCTTCTCCTACTTTTTCCCAAAGCAATTTGTCAGTTAAACGACCCACAACTGGCAAAAACGTAGAAGTAAATACATTTTGATGTTGCAAGTAAGTAGACTTTGATTGACTTTTTATTACATCCACTGCTTGTTTATTTCTATATATCTATAAAGGAAAATATTGACTTCCTGTTTTATTGGTTTGTTGGTTCCATTCGAGCCCAAGCCAGTGTCTGTAATATCCGCTCGAGCTGCAGGTTTAACCAGGGACACGGTTGATTCAGTGAAAATAGAAGACGCTATAACAGTATATTTGTGGCTGCATCCTTGACAGTGCAATGGAGATATTAGTGGAGACATGCAGCAGGTGAACTCTGCTCGCCCTGATCCTGTTGCACTAACGCGACATGAAGGCTGTTTAATATTGCGGTGTGGGGTCTGGTCTCGTAAATAAAACACAATGGAGGAGCTCTCTGGCTGTAGAGTGGGACCGTCCCGCTGTCAGGGGCGACTACATGCCCCCCTGATGCAGAGCGGGGAAGACGGGACGGGACAGCTAGTTCAGAGGGGGAGCTGAGGATGTACACGCAACAAGAGGAACTGATTCAGACACCAATGTTCAGTCTGGCACCACTTATTTGACCAAAAGTGTACAAAACCAAACTTGCAATCAACAACAAACTTCTACAAATGAATTGTTTAAAATGGGACAATGCAGTACTATAACAAACCAGGCAAGGCTTATCGTTTACTGTTTCACTGCAATAAAAAAATGTTATTGAAACAATCCAGACAGAAAAGCAAAACAGGGATGATTTTACAGCTCTCCCCTGTTCTGTTTACTAAAGCCAAGGATTTCCAAATTTTCCACCATTTTATTACATGACACAAAATGAACATACCACAGACATTTTGCAGTGATTATTTCTCTTATTTGTGTTACACTCGCATGGAAGACAGTGAGACCACACATTTGTCAATTTCAGGAAAGATTTAATACAAACATGGTCAAACAGAATGTCAGAATGAAAACAAATCGGCTACACAAGGGTATGAGGCAAGGATCAGCTGTCTGTCAGTGCACTCACAGTGAGCATAAAACAAAAAGAAGAAAAGTAAACCTGGCTTTTCAAAAACATATTTACTGGAGGTAAGAGACAATTGTTTAATTTCAACATGTGGGAAGGTTTTGAGGCTGCGACCTGTCAAGTAGTTGTAACACTGCCCCCATAGGGGGCCATGCCTCCCTGAACAAATCGTGCAAAAACCCTCCAGTGTGCAGTGGCTTACCAGTTTACAGCAAGCCCAACGGTAGTGTCCTGTCAGACTGGGAATTGAATCCAAAAACACCATTCTAAAAGGCAAATGCACTAACCACTCTACCACATTGCAAATCTCTGTATGGTCCAATTTGTTCAATCAAGCTCTTTTTTTATTGTTTGCTTTTTTTATTCATTAGATTGACAAATTTCCAAATCTTGTAAAAAGGATTATGATGTTGTGGATGAAGCTGTATCGCTGTGATGCCCAGGATCTGACATTCACAAGGATAACTGTGAGGAGTGACACAGTGACAGTAAGTGACGTATTTTAGTTGGAAGTACCACCGGAGGGCAGCTCACAGATGAAGTAGTTGGTGCCAAGAGCTGTTTATCTGAAACTGTGATTGTCAGCACACAGCTCCAGGGAGGGGACTGTGCTGTGGTACAAATAAAACAATGCTACAGATAACTTGTGGCATTTCTCACTCAAAGATGACGCTCCAAATAATAGTAACAGACAAGGGATGCCTGGGTTAAATTGTTCTTGTTGTAATGAATTGTGATGATAGGGAGGTGCTTGGATAAAGAATTGAGCAAGAGTTATTTACTAAAAGGTTCTGAGTAATGAATGGAACAAAAAGGTGGCATTGTTCAAAGTAAAAGCATTAATTTAAGGACTTTAACTTGTTAATTGGAATAAATATTAATATTTTTCTTTTACAAGGATTGTTTTGCCCTTAGGCTTTATTACATGAGATAGTATATCGTGAAATGGGGATGAGACTGGGGAAGGACATGCAGCAAATGGTCAGACCTGGATTTAAACTCATGATGCTGCAGTGTGTGCTATACTTTCTGCCACTGAGCGGCATGGAATAAATAAATTATTGAAGTAATTTGGATTACTATGGGGTGTTTAGCCTTTTTATTTTTGAATACACTTTGGCAGTGTTCAAATGTGACTTTGTCTTTGCCCTCTTCCTTTCATACACTATTGCTTAGAACAGAATTCAGATATCTACAATCCATCCAACGTCCAGTTTTAGACAGAAGATATGGTCTGATGTTTGTCACAGAACATGACACACAACGAGAACAAAACTGAAAATAGCGGCATTTCAAAAGTTCATGGCACAAATCGTCCAACGTATGTATCCCATTTAGTCCATAGTCTTCAAATAAGTCAAGTTTCAAATTGAGTCCGAAGGGCATTTTTTCCATTTTACAAAATGTCAGTTATAATTTGTGTCCATTCTATATCCATGTCTTCGAATCTAGAGCAAGGCCCACATGTACAGTCTCCACTTAAAGGACAAATATTCTGCTACAGTGACGTTTTTGAGCTTTTAACCTTGTTCTAACAATGTTCCGTTGTCAAAAATATACCTGGAGTTGCATTCACGCTGTTTTGAGGAATGTTTAGCGGAAAATCCTCCCCCCTCCGAGCGTCAACCACACATCATGCCTACTCCGACTATCCGGAACGTATTTTCGGATCATCTATGTTACTTATCAGTTTTTTGTCCTTAAATCATCACTAAACTCGTTCTGAGCATTTCTGCCGTCCAAACACGATAACTGCTACTGCTAACCCACATCATAAGTTTGCGCTGAAAACTTAGATAAATAACTAGATTGTATATTGCGCTGGCGCCATCTACTGGCTGGATGCACTCAGTAAGTGTAATTTCATAATGACTGATAACACAGGTCATAGAATGAATGAAAACACTTTAAAACATGAGATGGCAAATTTAAGGCACTCAAGAGCATGTTTAAAGGCTAACAGCAATATGAAAAATGCAGAATATTTTTCCTTCAAGCTTCATTGCTGATCTTTTTCCACTAACACACAAAACACATCAGATGCACTCAGGATAAAATGGGAACGATACATGGACACAGAAAGACTGCAACTTGGACAAAAAAAAAAAATCAGCTACATATTGGGGAATTTTTTCATATCGGGTATACAATAAATAAATAATAGTTTAAAAATCTTGCTGTATTAAGATTATCCCAGATATTAAAGAAGCCTCAATACCTGGGTGCAGTTTTACTCCTACATGCTATAGTCTGCACACAATTCCCCCCTCACATATTTTATCCAGTAACATACTACAGCCCCATGTAGTACTGAAAGTAACTGGACATTTGTGAATGCAGGTGAGTTCTAGTCATGAGACACAGACGGGGGTAGGACAGGACAGGATAATAGGCTCCCATCACAGCCGGGCCATCTTCACCGTGTCTCCTCCGATCTATCAGGACCATCCCGCGCCTGTCTTATCTCATCACACAGCAACAGGGAGCAGGAGAGGGAGAGAGAGCCACTGGTCCGGCAAAAATAACAAACACTCAAGTCTATGGCAGGGTCAGAGTACGTGAAGACAGGGGCTGCATTCAGATAGTTCAAAGTGCTCCGTGTTCTGACTGTATACGGCCCGGGTGAGACATAGAGAATTTGTCAATGTGAAGGTTTAGCAGGGAAACTAGAAACTACTGGGGAAGAGTTGGACTGCTCATAAATCATCATGTGTCATGAGACTGTGTGGAAACTTGTTCAATCTGGCAGCATAAAGCTGCCAGAGTATTTGATAATAATATGTGTTGAATACCATTTAACTGGCATTCTATACAAATGCGTTTTGATATTTAAAGTGTTGAACTCTCAAAAGTTAACGGTGCCTTTACACTTGTCCTGGTTTGCTCCTGGTTTAAGCCCAGTTTTGTCTTTCTGTAGACTTGGTTTGGTCCAGTTATTACCGGTTTCGTCCAAGTGTAGTTCTTTGTTATGATGTGTGCATGGTGTGTGAACCCGTAAGTTGACTGTGGTAAAAATCTGAAACAACAGTAATGTCTTTAGCCATGTCTCAATAGCTATGTTGGACTATATAATGAAAAAAAGAAAAGAGCTAAACTAAACCAGGACTACACAGAACTCTACACTAGTTTTAGTCTTTTGTTTGTTTGTTGGTATATAAGATATTTTATAACCATGCATTAATGAACCATCCATTAATGAAATTCATCATGTCTTCTTTGTATATACTTTTGTTTGTTCATTTTTAACACAAAAAATGTGATCATACTTTAAAAAAATGATAAGACCTGTTTCAAACTTTTAGAGAGACCATCAGAGAGAATACCAGATTCCTCAGACACAGGAAAAACTATTCCAGGTTTGTTTTTTTGATTAATAAGCATTGGTCAAGAGTGTCATTTCCAGTAATCTTGTTGATAAAGGGATCACTTCTGTAAAGTCCACAATCTGTAAAGTCCGTCTGGCCCTGAACACTCTGCTTTCTTTGGCCCGTCTTCTTCAGAGAGACATTGCTTGTACCTTAAGTGCTCCTCTCTGTGTGAAAATGCGTGTGAACCTCCAAATATAGAGGCTGTTTTAGTGTCCGGATAGAAGGAGACAGCAGTGATGTAAAGTCTATTTTGGCCTGAATTCTGTCTGATAGTTCATCATTACCCCTGGCAGCACACGCCGGCTGAGGGAGGGATATTTAGAGCGCTACAAGTCCTACACAATACATGTCCCCATTTGGGTGATGCATGACGAACTGCAGCCAAAACAAAGGGAAAACAATGTGGCTCAGGACTGGTCACATTTTACATTCATACATTTTCTGTTGATTTTATTTGTTCATTTCATTTTAAGATGATATTTTATAACAAGTAAACTCTCCTTGAAAATAACCAGTGTAGAGATTAAATTACATTATTTGCCCATCAGCCAATGTTTGTCTTTTTTGCTGGTGCACATCATGCATGCAGATGACATCGTCACAGAGTCTGTAAATCAGTATTTTGTTCAGTTGCATTAAATATTACTTTTATTTACAGTAAGATGATGGGAAAAATGTCCTTAAAGTTTTTAGTTTACTTTACTATTGGTGGTTTTAAGGCTTTCCAATAGTTTTCCTATAGTTTGAAGCAGTATATAGTTACCAAAGTTTTTTGTTTTGTTGGACTGCATATTGAAACATATTTGAAATGGAGGGCCATATACCAATAGGCAATACAGAGAGTCATTCAAATCTGTGCATTTAACACACCTTTGGTAGAGCCCATTGCCATTTAAATGAGGTCTCTATCACAATGCAATGATGTTACTGAAGTCAAAAAGCTAGATTTGCAGTAAAAACTCTGCCTATAGCAACTTTGGCCACTTCAACAGGAGGTCAAAAATGGTCTGAGGGTGGCATTTGCCTCCCAGACCTTCATTATCTTCTTAGATTGCAGCTAACGTCATTATTGTCCTGCATGTGCAACAAACTTGACCGTGTGTGACCTTGATCATGAATGTGATTGTACAACTGCTTGGTGGTTGGAGGGGCCATAGGTGCAGCTCGACTGTCAAAGAGAAAGTAATTTTGTGTATCATTCATACCCCTTCTTATTATAAATCTTTCTTATTCTTATTCTTTTAAATTTTCCACAACTTTGGTTTGTTTTGCTTTCCATTGTGCGATGAGAGTAAGCTTAGTGAGGAGCACATCTGTCGGAGCAAGTCTGAAAATAGAGGTGTTGATCAGCTGTGAATGCTCCTCCCGACACTGTCAATTAAACATTGTCTCTCCAGACTTTTGCTCCTGCCACTTACTGAACTTCCCTCCAACATAGAGCCTTTAATTAAGAAGTCAAGTCAAAAGCAACTTATAATGACTCTAATGACCAGGGCATCATTAATATCTATGCTGATTTCACCTACAGTCCTCTAGTAATACAAGAACAAACTCTGGCTGTGTAATTTAAGCGTAAATCTTCACATTATTGCAGTAAAAACTTTACTTTCACTTCCTTTACTAGGGCTGGTTATCATCACAATAATAAATATATAAATCTATTCTTTGTTATTTAATATGTAATTTAAAATTAACATTTTGTCACTATAAAATAAAACCAACAATCTTACCTGCTATTTTTCTCTTCTTGTCTTCTGATTAATGTGATGTTGCTGCTTTCCACTGTGTCCATAAATGACAATAATTCATAAATCACACTCTTCCAGGAACTACTGTTTACATCGGGTTTGGTTTGAAACTGTGATACTGCTGATACAACCACTAACACTCAGGCTTTTACTAATCAGGAGCAGGAGGTTGTGGTTAATGCTTTTTTTTTTTTGCACAAGGGTTGTCTGGTTTCCGCTCCATCCTCTGCCTCGTTACCTTGCCTCCTCTCTTTCTTCTCCCATCTCTCCCTCCTCTCCCTCCTTACCTTGCCCCCTCTCCCTCCTCTGCCTCGCTGACAGCTGCAGTTATTGGCGTGAGCAGCCGAGAGGAGGATTATAGAGGGATACAAAGCCCACACAAAGTCCTGCTGGGACCTGAACCCTCCACAATAGAGATATGCTGCTATATTTTACCACTGTGTGTCACCGCTATTCTGGCATTTTTAAGGGGACCGTTGCTTAAAAGTCAAATTGAAAATAGAAAATAATATATATTTGCATGTAAGCTACAGACATCGTATAGCCCCAGTGTGTCCAAGCAAGAAACAAATGCATTCTCTTTGACTTCCTCTCATTGTGGATGTTCACTGCAAAAATGTATTTTTGAGCAAGTTGAAATTACTTGACTTCAGAATGTCTTTAAAAAAAAAATATATATACATTTTTTTCAAGCTAAATTGTCGGGCAACCAGCCTGGGCAACCAGCCCGACAATTTATGTCACATTGACGCATTTAAATCTAACCTGATCAAAACTACTTTATGTAATAAATGTTCTTATTTTTATTATTGTTTGTACTATTTTATTCTTGTTTTTACTTTGCCTCCTGTGAAGTACTTTGGCACCACTGGATGTTGTAAATGTGCTAGGTAAATAAATTTGACCTTGACCTTTGACCTAATATTTTGAATCCTGGTCATTTTAAGCAACTAAATGTATGCAGTGTTCAAGTTAAATTGGCAAATCAAACTTGCCACATGAATGATAGTGTTGACTATTACTTGTATATTGTCCAAGGTGAACTCTACCTACTTAACCTAGTTTGTGGATAGTCCTCAACCATAAAAAAACAAAACACAAAATGAATTGCATCAATGCATACTGTTTGCCTGGCCGGCTTGCTGTGTTTTGCTTTTGCCGTCTTATTACCACAGATTTGCTCATGATTTATTATATCAATATCTTGAATTGCTCTATTTGCCTGCTAAGCAATTTGACCACAACAAAACTGTTAATTTTGCAGTTTTGTATATTTTGTCCACTTAGTTTAATGGAAACTAAATGTGCATGCAGTAAATTGTAATTATGATATACAGGGCTTTGGAAACGACTTATGTTAGACTGGCAAAAAAAAAGGAAGCGGTGAAGAAAAAGCTAAGCACGACTTCCTTTTTACAGCCTGGGTTTGATTTGTCTCAAAAGCGGAAATTTACACATTTCACTGGCAGTATATGAATTCCTGTATAAGTTTTAGTTTAGTTTAGTTTAGTGTGTTTAATTATTTCGCTACTTTTGCTTTACTTTTTCTAGAAAAAATAATACCTTAATAATTGTAATTTAGAAACACTGGACACTCAAGAAGACGTTATAACAGTTAAAACAGAGAGATACGACAATACAGAGTTCAGACTGATACAACAAAGAGTAGAGTAGAGGATGTTTGAACTCACAACAAAACCTTAACCTTCTATTATTTCCACTGGGCAGGTGTATAGCACTGGGCTGTAAGTTACATCAGGTTTGCTTCAGTCGCGCTCATTATCTTTCCTGTGTCTGCTGCAGATTTACTTTAAGTGTAATTAGTAGCAGTGGCAGCGGCTCGATAACCATGTCGGGCCTTTCGCCCTGCACCCATATGTCTTCTTATTGCTTTTTGCTACTTTTCCACTCCCTGCCTTCTACGGTGTTTACTTCATCAATTCTGATAAAGTAGTCTGTATAAAGTGTAAGTAAAATATAACTTACTGGTTTGACACACCACACACGTCGGAACTGAAATATTCTATAACAACCAATAAAATATTTTCATTTAAGCAACGCATTTCATTATCTTTTGACTGAGCAACATCCCATCTCCTCATGACTGGCTGTCCTTCCACATCTCCAGCTCTCTCCTTCTGCCTCTCTGGGTCCCTCTCCACTGGCTTCTAAAAGGGACTTTGATCATTTTAACAGCCTTATAAAGCTGACAGGTTGCCCAGAGAAAACGTCCGATCGCACCACAGTTGATGCTGGAGAATTGACGTTGAGAAGACATGACATTTATAGGGTCGCCAAGGACTACGCTGACATGCTGGCGTGCTCGGGGAGGAGCGGATCTGTAAAAATAACATGAACACTGACAGTCAGCTGACCAACACGCATCATGTGGTCCCCTCGGATTTAATGTACTTTAGGATGGATGTCTCTGTAACATGGAACACAGGGAATGAGGTGTTTCATATCAAACTGTTCATATTTAGCCCTTGTGCTCTCTTTGTTAGCAATGCACATTTGGTCAAAGAGCAATACATGTTTTCATATCCAGAAAAAATCAAACGTATTTTATTTTAAAAATGTGCATAAATTGTATGTTAGGTGATGTTTTGGACCACGCATGAAAGTTTCATAGCGATGAAATAAAAAATTAAATAAATAAGTTTACAATTTTGATAACTAAAAATTGTATGACGTGTGACTTAATCACCCCGAGCTGGGTTTCAGGTAAATGATTCCTTCCTGATTTGAAGATTTTGTGAGGATCGTTCCCCATTCAAAAGATATAATATTTTGATTTAAATTCTGTTTAAATCCCAGCTGGGTTTCTAATCCCGGGTGGGTGGAGAGTCCTTGCCTCAAGTGGAGGAGTTCAAATATCTCGGGGTCTTGTTCACAAGTGAAGGAAGGATAGAGCGTGAGATTGACAGGCGGATCGGTTTAGCGTCTGCAGTGATGCGGTTGCTGTATCGGATCGTTGTGGTGAAGAAAGACAAAGCTCTCGATTTACCGGTCAATCTACGTTCCGACCCTCACCTATGGTCATGAGCTCTGGGTACTGACCAAATGGACAAGATCGCGGATACAAGTGGTCGAAATGAGCTTCCTCCGCCGGGTGGCTGGGCGCTCCCTTAGAGATAGGGTGAGGAGCTCAGAGTAGAGCCGCTGCTCCTCCACGTCGAAAGGTGCCAGCTGAGGTGGCTCGGGTATCTGTTCCGGATGCCTCCTGGACGCCTCCCTCGTGAGATGTTCTGGGCATGTCCCACCAGGAGGCGGCCCCGGGGTAGACCCAGGACACGCTGGAGGGACTATGTCTCTCGGCTGGTCTGGGAACGCATCGGGATCACCCCGGAGGAGCTGGAGGAAGCTGGGGTGATGGAAGTCTGGCGGTCCCTGCATAGACTGCTGCCCCCACGACCCAGCCCCGGATAAGCGGAAGAAGTTGGATGGATGCTATGACAACAAATGACTGTTGCTATGCCAAATCCTTTCAGTCAGGAAGGAATCCTTATGCCCGAAACCCATAGTATGTTGGAAAAGTGACTGCAAATGAAATTCTACATAGTTCAATAATATAAGAGAATGTTTACGTACTTTACATGATAAAGGAAATAAAAACACAGCAGAAAATTTGCACATACATTTACCAAATGTTAAATTTAAGTATTAAAAAAAAAAAAAATCGTAGAAAAAGTGATCCGTGTCTGTATCATGATATCAGTATATTATCATTTATAACCTACCTTGGTTTGTACATGCATTCCCAATCAAAAGTCAAAGACCAGTTGAAACATGGACAAAAGTCACATTTTGCATGGTTGGATCTTGTGAAGATTCCAAGGACTTCACCATGTAACAAGAAATGGGAGTGAAATGTTGAGTAAAGAACATGAAAACAACAATTAAACTGAAATAGACTTTTTTTTGCAGTTGATCAAAAGTTTAGGACCACATGCCTTTAAAAGCCCAAATCAGTGTCATTTTGTGTCAGGTATTCACACTGTCATGACGTTCTGATGGCAAAGGCAAAAAACATTCTCTTTTTGAATGTGGTCGGGTTGTTGAGCTCCATAAACAGAGCCTCTGTCAGCGCCCCATCGCTGCTGAGGTGGGACACAGTAAGACAGTCATTTTGAATTTCTTAAAAGATCTTGAAGGTTTTAGAACAAAAAGGCCGTTACTGGTGCCAACTGCAGCTCAATAACATCATAACCCTAACCAAAAAAATGTCTTCGAAGGCCTAGTCTTCTTGAACACCATAGAACTGCCACTTGGAGTTTACAAGAAACCTTGATGTTCCTGATGGTTTCCAGCGTTACTGGCACGACAAGCAGATCCACCTGAGATGTTTTCTATGTACCAAAAGGAGGGGGTGCTTTTTCCTTCAGTGGAACAATGGAGCTCCAGGTGGTGCAGGGCGTCAAAAGGCTCTGTGCAGATGTTGCAGAGAGCATCCCTCATGACTGAGGCCCTCGTCTGTGGAACCACTGGGTTTATCAACAGTTACAGTTACAGCTACAGTTCACAAAGACCGAAGGACAAAGGACTTCTTCATCCACCATCCTGTGTGTTCTCCTGATCTAAATCCAGCTGAGAACCTTTGGGGATGGATGGCAGGGGAATTAGATGCCCTTCATGAGACCGTCTTCACCAGTTGGACAAATGTTCCCTCTCACCTCCTGGAACAATGCCGCAACAGATTTTTGAAGTGATCAACAATAATGATGGCACTACTCATTACTGGGTTCATGTTTGAGACTTTGATTTCTGTTTTGAGGGGGTTTCGGGTTGTTTATCAGATGCAGAACAGCCTATTTCAGTTTAGTGTTGCTTTCAATAAAATGTTTATTTATTTTTTCTTGTCTCACTCCCATCTCTTGTTGCTCTACTTGCAACCTTGTTAAGATTCAACCATGAAAATGTGACTTTTGCCATTTATTCAACATGTCTTAAACTTTTACAGAAACTAAAGTTAACAGGTTAAAATATATATTCAATATATGCTTTTTGCAGTTGCACTGACTTTGAATGGTGAGACTCAATTTGAAACAATACATTTTCAGTTCAACTTTGCCCAAAAACATACAGCAAATTAATTGTCAATAACACGTCAGATTTCTTTATGATGAAAAATGTTTTCCAGCTTCACCATGTGTGAAAACATCCGATGCTGTGATCTCATAATTTCTCATTTTGCCATTGGCTACGGTCCGCATCATTCCAGCTGATCAATACTGGTCAATAATGGAGCTCGACAAGTGAAGTGCTCCAAACATATCGACGCTGCACCCAACCCTGCTTTTATGAGTCAGATGTAACCCCCGAGGCGCATGCTGTAACTCACTGGTAACTGCAGTCCTTGTTTTGCATCCAAATATTCAAAATCTACATCCAGAGATTAGTGTTTTGATTGACATTACATCAGATGTGACTTGCAACAAACTTTACATGAAGTTGCATAAGCACTACACCACTAGGCTATTAACAAAACCACTGACAGGAGAATGACAAATCATACCTCAACATGATATCCAGGATTTATTGACAGTAAAATGTTATATTTCAACAGCTCATGCAAGAGAGATTCAAGCTGGTTCATAAAGAAGTTGGCCGCTTATGGTGTGGTTGCATATAGAGTTGTCTAAAGTATCAAAAATCTGATGCTAATCAATGCTAAAACTAGTGTCTAAATACTAGATACTCGCTCAAACACAATAACAAACAAAAATAATCAGTACTCAGTATCAATTTAGTCAATTTAAAAGGCATTAACAAACAGTAGTTATTTGTTTATGCACTTATAAGGCATTTATTAGCATTTATAGATGTCTTATATTACCTTTATAATGTTTATAGGTTATTGACAAACAGCGTGTGCAATTAAACCAAGTGAAAAATGTTTGTAGCAGTATTATGTTATTAATATTACGCTTACTGTGATGAATGCTTGTAAATGCCTTATACATGCATAAACAAATAACTTGGGCTTATTAACACCTAAGGAACCTTACTTTTTAAAAAAATCACATAATCAGGAAAAAAAATTATTTTCTTGAACTGTTTCAGAATGATCATGAGCTTTATCAGAACATAAAACCACATGGTAACAAGAAAGTACTATTATTTTGTGCTGAAAATTGCTTTCTACCATCTAAAACGAATAGTGTTGTGTATTATCATTCAAGTATCAAAATTGGTCAAATGTTTTAAGCCTATTCCTTATCGAAATCAAGTTTGAAATGTTAATATCGCGACAACACTGGTAGCATATTTGATTTGATTCTAATATGCATCCTCCATATACTTTGAAGAAAAGTCTGTCTCTCTTAAGTCTCACATGTTTACTATACTTAAAAATAAACTTTTCCCAACTTTTCCAGACCATTGGTTGAAAGTTTATGAACACTAAATTAGCACATGAAGCTTCTCAGGAGGAGCTATAACCAGCAGATGTTGGTGTTTGTGTGCTCAGCTGTTTAACACATATAGTTGCGTCGTTGAGAATCTTGACCCCAAACTGTCATAACTTCTACTGCTGCGTTCCCCATTTTTGGTCTAAATCACAAAAGATACACTTTGTTAGATCCCACAACGGTGAGTCTACTTATAGTGCTGGTGTGCCATTAAATAGCAACATCATCGCACCAACTAGTATGTACTCCTCGAAATAGTAAATGTATTCCAAGATGCGTTCACAGAGTTCTTCTTTAAATTTATGGAAGCTGATCTAATAAATCATATTTCTGACAGCGGCTCAGGATCCTGTAACGTTGTCGTTCCCAGCTCCAACCAGTGCATGCTGCTGATGTGTCCTTGGACAAGACACTTCACCCACCACATTCCTGTGTACAGTATGAATGTGGTGTATGGGAGAGAAGCTGTTTGGACACGTTTCCTTCAGAATCGGTTTGGCAAGGTTAAAGTCAAGAAAAAAGACCAAGAAATTAAAAATGTAAAACCTTACTTGTTGAATTGAAAAATAATCAAATGTTAAAAAGTACTTCCAGACTTGACTTGAGTAGAGTGGGCACGGCAGCATTAACAATTGCTCCAAGGAACAGCTCCTGCTCAGTCTATTCTTGGACAGAGGTAAGTAGCACCTGCAGTGACAACAATAATGTGTCAGGCACGTGAGCAAATGCCACGCGGGGCATTAAGTATTTTTGTGTGGTGAACTTGGAATTTGATTGGAAGGTTTGAAAAGATGCTGATAACATAGTATTAATGTGTAATCAGTCTGGCTGGATTTCATGTCGATATGTTGAATAATGGGTGTATAATGATTTAAAGAAAGAGCCATTTCAAATGCAGTCCATAAAGCAAAGGTATTGACAAAACGTATTATGTGATCATGTGTGCCTTGATCACAATATGTCGAAGTTGCGTTGAATCCAAATTGCCTCACTGCTTGCTGCACCTGCACCTAAACTCTGCACAGACACAGACAAAGAGTTCATTTGTGTGGAAAAGCCCTGAGGTGCTGCTGCTCTTTGCCCGCGGCACAGCTACATGCAGCGTGTACAGCCTCACACACGCTGCTCCAGTCGCTCTGGGATTTCACGCGTTTGTGGACATTTTTCCGTCCTTAAAGACATCGTTAACTCCTTTGGCCTGCAGCAAAGACGAGACTTGATCTATGCGTGGCTCCCTGCCCAGAGGCGAGACCACCGCTGCCTCCCATTTTGTGTGTATGTAGCTGTAATAAAGCTGTCCAAAGATACCAACTCGTTTTTTGTACTTTTCCTTCGGCCTTTGTTAGCTTGGCCTGCACCTTTGCTCCGGTCATAAATTCTGCCAGGCTCTGCTCTTGACAGACATATGCTTGCTTCCCCTCTCGGTGCGCACTGCTTGGCTGCCCATGCGTCTCCTCTCACCTTCGCTCGCCTAGGCACAAGATGGAGCGGTGAGATAGGCAGACTTGCAGACAGTGCAGTCAGATGGCTAATAGAGACAAGTGTCCCACATTGACTTAAAGCTTGACCTTATTCCCCAGGTAGAATATCATGTTTGGTCAGCAGCCTATCTTGTACTTTAGAAAGACAGATATAGAGCGCTAGATATAGAGAGAGTTTCAGTGGGACTTTGGATAGAGACTATAGCTTTGAGCAAAATCTTGTGTGTTTATAACAATTTGTTAAATAATTATGAGTCCAATTGTGTGTTTTCTGATAGTGTTGTTTAAAAATATAACTGCTGCTAGAGCTGTGCAATTAATCAAAATTTTATTGAGTCATGATTACACCATTATTGTGTTATCAACTAATGCTGTGGAAGTAAAAATGGTTTGGAGTAGTTTGGAGGAGTTTAAATTCATGAGGAATAAATGAGGATTTTGTGTCAAATGAGAATGCAAGGAAAAAAAACAAAACAACGATTTGCTATAGGGGTGTAACAAGTCAACTTATCATGACTAAAAGAACTAATAATTCATAAGTCATCATCATAATTGTTAACTGGACTTTACAAACGTTAAAACACACGTCAAAAGATCTTTTATAACAAAGACAGTGACTCCATTCAATCAAAATGTCAAAAAATAATGGTCATCTTTATTTCGTTGATAATGTGTTTTAAATGTCTAAATATACCATAGAATAATCGTTGACTAGGAGACTAATCAAAAAAAATGATCACTGACAGTCAGTTACAAGAATAATCATCAGTGACAGCTCTATTTGCCATATTGGCCAGCTCTATAGTAGTTAAACTGTGTCAGAGCTGCCACGTCCTCATTCAGATGTAGCTGTCTCTCTCTTCATGACTTTGGTGAATAGTATGCATATTTAATAGGCCTTTCCAGCTAAACCCACCCATTAGGGTGAGTTAGAGTTACTGATGACTCCTCCTCAGTCCGTCCTCTGCCTATCAGTCCATAATCAATCTCTCTCACTCGTGGTGTCATTTGTCTAATGTTCTTCGTGGGGCTTTACAGTAAGTCCCTGTACACACCACCTCTTTTTCTCACCTCCAGATACTCCTTCAGAGACATAAGACATATGATTACAATAAGGCAGACTGTCAATCAATCATTTGTGAAATTACTTTATCAGTCCTGAAGTCCCACATTTCTATTTCTAGCCTACATACAGTACATCCTTCTTTAAATAATCCCACACATTTTTTAACATCTTTATATCAGAAGTGACAAAGAGGTGTGTTTTCTGTTTTCTCTTTTATGTGGACAGCTCTGTGTCTGAGGTAATGTTTGTGAGGCAGCAGCATCCAGAATGATCAATAATACAGCTCATAGCCTTTAGACGGATTTTCCCGAACGTCTAAAAATATCGAACTCGGGCAAGGCTGTTTTTTTTTTCGGAAGTCAAGTAGTTTGGCAGGACAAAGGTGCCCTCCGGCTTTTACAGGTTTCATGGAAGATTTTACCAGGAGAATGTAGCACCAAAGCTGAAAGCTGAAGTAAGATTCAGTATCAGTATTCTTTAACCACTATTTACAGCATGAGTCTCATCTTTTTCTATATTGTCCACTGCACGATTTGAGAGCAATATCTTAGCAAACTTTCTTAAAAGTATTGCGATTAGATTTGCCACTTATGTTTTAATAATGGAATTAATAAGGCTGGCAGTTTTTTCTGCAGAATAAGATAGAATACTTGTTTTTTTTTTTATGTAAATTATTATTGGAAATGAATATACTATGGAAACTATGGTTCTTTGGTCCTTTGTTATTTGCCAATTCCATTCACTCAAATTGCAATTTCAGTTCAATAGTGATGAATCTTGTAGCTTTATTGTCCACTTTGATGTTTTATTTGAACATAGTCATTCTTCAAGCCCAGATGTTTTCTGTTGGTGGTGGTAAAATAATTAGAGGCTCTATTAAAAAAAGAGCTTTTCTCTGTTTTATCTGTGAAGCATGAGAGCGAAAGAGACAGAAAGACAATCTGTTTTGAATCCAGTGTTTTGTGCATGGTGAAAAGTCTATCATTATTTATATTTTTCCCCGTGTCTGAAAGTGGGTGGACTTGTGTTCATCAACTTAAAACATGCAGGAAGTTCTTCTGATCATAAACCTCAACTGGCTCAAAATCTGTAGAATCCCCTGCATTACAATATGGTCTCTCTTTATGCTGCATGCAGGTTGCTCTGGTCCAGGAATGGAAAGGGAAAGGGAAAGGAATGGGTCAAATGCAGTGAAAAAGACAATAAAGTATACCCTAACCTTCTGGTCTAAAAGGCCATGTGTGCTATTTCCAAATGCTGCTTTTTATAACTTCAAAATACATGTATGTTTTGGGGGCGCCCTCCCATGCAACAGTTTTGTTAGTCTGTGTCCTCAATTAGTCAATTAGTCTACCCCGCTATAACCCCTCAGGAGCGCAGTGTTATGTCCTGTCTTAATATGTGAAAGAACGCAGTGATAGGCATTTGTTGGGGTCGCCGTCTGCCATCATTACCCATAGTGTTATAAAGAGTGTCCCAATTAGCTGCTGGCAGCAGAGAAAGCACTGTGTTACAATGTGGTGACTCTCCGCTCATTAACCTTTAGCTCAGGGCCAGACCGCTGCTCGTGTAGAGAGATAGGCTCATGTCGAATACAGACCCGAGGAACTCCATCTACAGGCAAACGCAGACCGGCCAAAGCCAGGGGTGGGAGAAGTAAAAGTACAGTTACATATGCATAAGTAGCACATAAAAATCAACAAGTAACAGTTTTAAAGTTTGAGTTAATTTCTGTAAGACTAAAAAGTAAATTTAGATAGATTTTTAGAACTGTTAAAATGTTACATTGTGATTTTCATAAAGAAATGAGCGTCAGTAACAATTCAGAATATATGTCCTAAATTTTCTAATGAATTTTATGTATATTTTTTTTATTTGCGCAAAGCCAAGACTTGAACTAAAAAATGCAGAAAATGACCATGAACCTGCTAAAACCCCTCAAACCATGAGAAAACGATTTCACTTTTTAGCCCTTTTCAAAAAATGTCGGTTCCAGACTATATTTCCAAAAAGTTTAAGCACAGCTTGTATCCTTGGTTGGCCTGGCAACCCACTTGCGGCTTTGCGTGAAAAAGTGTGTGTCTTATTCAGATACAAGCCGTCTTCTAACAGCACATGATTCTGTGACAGTGAATAGAGAAAAGGTCAGATTTGGTTTTTACCAACAGATTTGCATCAGTGGGCTGCTGAGCACTGGTTAGACACAGCTACAGCTAAGTCTGTTCCTGGGACTCCAGTTACACAATATCTGCAACCTGTATCCCAATATCTGGCAACCCGTCTTCCAAAATGTCTGACCTCCAGCAGGTAAACCCAGCAGCTGAGAGGAGTGGCTGCATGACACCCAGAGACAATGCACTAAGTGTACACTATTTGACACATGGCACTTTTTACTTGGATTTGATTTCTAAATATTGTATTTCAGCAGGTTATGTGCGCCGTACAAATCAGACACATAATCTTACATTTTTCTGTGTGTAACTAAGGATCTCTTGGCTTAGGCGACTGTCACTTTCATGTAGGGCTGGGGTTTCTCACTGACAGTAATCAGTTATGGTAATACATTATCAATATGGTGAAATGTGTCTGTAAATGTCTTAGTTGAGGAATCCGCCTAAAAGAAAACAATGGGTAAAATGACACACAAAAGTGCAGAAATATCACTTTATACAGTTATTTGAAAGATTACACTGCAAGCCTGTTTTATTTTTAAAACAGTTATTTCTCCAAAACAACAATTGCAATAGACCCCCTCGAAAAAGAGATGGATCTTCTCGGGGGGTTATCCTTAAATAAATAAGTAAACAAACCTTTTTTTTTATCCAGGACTGCAGATGGAAATTAGCTTGCATAGCTATAATCTGGTGCAATCATCTTTGCCCTCGAGCATAATGTCATTGTACATGGTCCTGTTCAAATAAATAAATAAATAAATAATATATTTATATATCTCCCCACTTCTAGTTTGTGTAATATTTTATATCTACCCTTCTTGTCCAACTCATTGTCCCCTTTTTCAGACTGCAACAGGAACTACATAGAGAATATTGTCTTTGGGTGACTATTTTAACATTTTGTCATCCATAGAAAATCCTGTTTGAAACAATCATATGTCAAAAACACACTTTTGATACAAGACACTACTATTTCCCCTGCCCTTCACGTGTCGCATATGATGAATGACGTTCCTGTATTTTGTATCTCGGCAATAGCTGATCTAAACCTGTCCCGGAAAGTGACGTTTTGATTTGCCACTTCCTGTCTTACCCACAATGCTTGAGGGCTGTCACACACTACACATGGAAAACAATGACAGTTCAATAGATCCGTCTATTGTTTAATCTCCTCTCTTGCCTTGTGGGCTCATCCCTTCTACTGCCAACAATCGAAACGTTCTCCATTCTTTCTAAATGCTATTGTATGTTAAACAATGAGCTCCCATTCAATCCCTCCGTCTCTCTGTGTCTCTACTTCCTGTATCATAGAAAACATTCAGTTAGTACTAAGTGCAGTGACCCTGAGCTACATGTGTCCATCAAGTATTTCATCTATCTATCTATCTATCTATCTATCTATCTATCTATCATTTTTGAGCGTAAGATCCAGGAAGGATTTTGGTGGATCTGACAACTATCTGAGAATTTTAATGAAGTCTAATGGGAGGGATCCGGCGCTATTTTATCCTGTGCCCCCAATGACAATGACACTCATGACACCAGTCCAAAAGTGCATATTTTCAAAAATAAACCCGGGTTACCTTACTTCCACACCGCAAAGCCGAATGTAGATTTCAGTTTATGTAACTAGTGCCTATCACTCACAAACCCTTTGTCACATTGTTAATATTCACAAGAATTCATTTTCAGGCTCGTGCATAGCTTTAAAACAGCTTTTTTCAGACGGCAAAGTGAAACTGGAGTGGACCTCACAAGCGATCCAATCAGAACGCTGTTTTTGCCTCTTACCTCTGAGTTGACGAGACATAAAATACTTTATTGTTAGATCCAGACAACACACAGTGGTCTCATTTTGAGATCAGATACTGCTTTTACAAAAAAAATAAAATATGCTAGACATATAGTTTATCCACAAGCCTTAACTTAATTACTTTACTTTATAAATGATGTAAATTATAAGCACTCATCAACCAATCATAATCTTCTACAATTAAATTACAGTTAAAAATGATAAATGTTATGTTGATGTAGTGTTTAACATCTACATTTAACTGTCTGCAGTGAGCTCTGAGTGTAGTGTTTTGTGTGTGGCGGTGGAGCAGAGGAGAGCCAGAGGATCCAGATGAAGGGATTATTTCTCAGCTCACTGTCCAAACAATTGTTGCCATCGCTTGGCTTCCAACAATCGCATTTGGCCCAAGAGCCGGTCGCTCTGGGACCGGCGTGTGTCTGTGAACTGTGAATGGAAAATGATCTTGTAAAAAGACCATTCTTCTGAGAGTTGTATATATTTAGTTTTACCTTATTTTATTCTTGCTTATTACAACATTTTTGGACACTATATATAATGTATATTTATTTACGGAAAGAAGCTAATGGTTATTCAGCCCTTTTTCTGTGAACATAAGACGTCTCTGCTGTAAATGGATTGGACACAACGAGGGATGTCACAATATCAAATTTTAGTATTACAATCATTCTAAGAAAAAGACCACAAACGATTATTCACAATTAATGAGAATGTGATCAAACAATAGTGCAATGTTTAATGTTCTTTCATTCACATCTAACACATTACTATTCCACAGGTTTGCGACCAGCTTTATACAAGATCAAACTTTCTGAAGGATAAAAATAAAGTTAATGTGAAAAACAGCCGGCCAAAAGGTTCTTATGTTTAAATGTATTTATATATGTATTTATTGACATTTCTGAACTACTTCATTTTAAAGTCTTCAGGCAAATGTATCTCTCATTTAACTAATGCAGTCCCAGCCTCCTAAATATTCACCTCAATGAGTTTTAACCACGTCGTCCCCATGGATGTATTAAAAGAACTGGATAAGGTACGCCCCCTCTGTCTGTGGTCCCAGATTGATTTGTGGCCGTGCGAGGTACTGCAGCCTCTTGGAACCAGCCTTTTTCTAAAATTGCACATTATAATCACAGACAGGACTGAATTATTATCGGTATTTAAATAAAATAGAAGGAAATGTTCTTTTCTACCGTTTCTAAAATCACCGAAATTACCGTTTTTATACGAAGGGACGTCACCGCAAACATGTGCGAGTCACGTGAACGAGCACGTCGGACGATATAAACAGAAGCACGTGGACAAGGCTAGACTAGCGATACCTGTAAGTTGTATTTTATTTCATTTCAGACGCTTTCAGGTGTGCTCTAACATGAAGAATACAATTACAATCACACAAGCTAACGTTAACACAAAAACTTGCAAGCTGCGTGGTCGTTCACGTCGCTCAAAGCATCATGGGGGAAAGCAAAGATGTCAGCCTCCGTATCAGGAAGTAAATACGGAAGTAAGAAATTTTTTTGGGGTCATGCGCCAATGAGCACACTCCATAGGGATAAACAGGACGGCCATTTTGGATACATCTTCCAGGTTTTATTATAGTTCTATGGTCGTCCCGGGTAAAGCTAACAAACATTAGCATGCTAACAGCGCACTTCCTGCTCCTCGTAGAGTAAAACGCTCTATAAATAGATGCAGAAAAAGCATGGTCATTTTCACTCAAATAGATGCTTTTACAATATTCATCTGTACAGGGCATAACAGATTTTACTTTATTACATGCAGAAAAAGTCAGGTAAACAGTAAAAATCAGGTACAGCCCCTTTAACCGAATAATCTTGACATCCCAAGTAACAAGGCTCAAATAATGCAAGTGAAACAAATATGAGTAGTTTTTCAGTTCAGGTATCAATTATCAATTAAATTATTCCCAGCTCAAACATGCATGCATGGTTAGTAAGATATGTCTTTCATTAGGGAAAGTTACAACTTTAAATCTATTGCAAACAAGCAGAACTTCTACACCACATGTTTATTTAGTATTAAAAGTCAGGTGGAGAAGTGCTGGGTAGATTGTGTGTGATTTGATGTGAGATGACTGGAGGCTGCAGTGGACTTTGGCTCCTACACTCTTCACTCTGAGTTAGAGTCAGACTGAAACACTGCTACAGTACAGTTCCCTAAAAAATCGAATCCGCTGCATTTTTTTGTGTGTGACTTTTTATCGCAATACAAATGTTGAGAATGATGAAATTAGCTGTTGGAAATTAGTACCTTTCTTGCTGTAATGCTTGCTGGTTTTACTGCTTGTCATTTTAAACGTGTTAATAGATAAAAATCATCTGGAATGTATTCACTTAATTCATTGCTCACCTCGCTCCCACGGTAAATCGAACGGGACCATTATTGTGCAGGTAATTGATGGTAAAGTTCATTAGGCGTGTTAGCTGATATTTAGAGGCTCTGGGCTGCAGGCTAAGAAATACATTCCATTTCATAGCTCATTAACCTAATGGTGCCTCTATCCAGCCCTGTCTCTCTGCCTATGCTTCAGCTGGTTATTTTATTTCCATGCATTTCAATGGAGATGTAGGGCAGACAGGACTAATACTGTATCGTGACTTGAATGAACCCATATTTCTTTCCGTTGATACATGTCTTATGAAGTGGTTGGATTATTTTTTGTTTATAAAAGCTGTTTCAGATTTAAAGTGAAGAGGAAATTGTCCTTATCTGAAAAACAATCATTGTCTTTGCTTTATGAGTACATGAATGCAGCCTGTTTAAGAGAGAATGTGATTTAATGGCTAACTGTGTTCACTCTTGACCCTCCCATTAATTCTTCTAGCGTTTTACTACCTTTGACCTTAAAACATCATGTCTGAGTCCATACCGTCCACAAGTTCGATTTGTCACAGACTTTAGCGCACATTAGCGCCCCCAAAAAACTGCTGACTGTGGCCCTGCTGCAAAGGTGAGCTCCCTCGTTCCCATTCAAATGTTAGACGATACATCCTCACACGCACACGCAGACACACACAGCTGGCTGGGGTGAAGTTCCTACAAATGTTGCTAATAAGCCACACCAGAGGAGCGGGTTCCTATTTGTCAAAGCCCCGGGCGCCGGGCCACAAGGCGCTGCACATGCTGAGCCCGCACTTCTGCAGGAGAGGCAGACACACATGATTCACCCCAACACGCTGAGACACAGGCCTTCAACGGTCTGCGGGGGGCAGCCCGAGCGAGAACATGTCTACATTCATTTTTTATAACTAGGACCCTTTGACCATGATAAGTGCTCACTTTAGTTTGAGTACGGTGCAAAAATTATATCTTTTTTTTATTATGCATTTTACTTCACAAACCTCTCAAAGCTCTAGTAAGAGAAGCTGCTTATCAGTATCATCGGCCCCTTCGGCCACCAACAATCACTTACTCAGATACCGTAGTCATATAAAGGCACAGCATTGCCCAAGGACACAACAGCAGTATGCACATGGATACTGTGCAAACTGTGCACACTTTAACCAGTAAGCCAATGCCACCTCAGAGTTTGTCTGCTGGAAAGACTTATAAAAATAAATGGTTGGATTTTGTTGGAGATTGGAGGTTTACTATTTTACTTTCATCCATCTTCAGACATTCTCCGCAAACTTTTTTTTTTTACTTACAGCAGGAGAGTGGAGCAAAGTGCTGTGGTGTTATGCTCTTTTCAACAGTGTAGAAGTCTTTTCATTTCTTACAACTTTTGTGTGATGATATTTTACTGCAAAACTATGCCAAGAGGAACCATTATTATAAACAGTTTTGTATTACTTTACAGAGAGCAAACGGCCTTTCGGGAAACATCCACCTCTCTAAAAGCAGGGCATTCTCACACAACCTCCTCTATTTATCCAAGCTTGGGATTGAAGAAATCCCTCATTTGCCTGCTGGATCATAGTCCAAATCCAGTATTGCTGTGAAACACATGCAGTATTTATGATACCAGTGGTCACCACAATGTGAAGACAAGAAGCTCAACAAATATGTCTTCCGTCTACCCAAGTTGAATTAACACTATTGATTAGAGGCACAATGGTGATGCTTGTCTGTTCTAAGGTGTTTATATCTCACACGATCTCTTATCTGAGCAACACAGGGCAGTGGCACTTTCTATTGAAATTGATAGAGACATAAAACTGACATTGATTTTGCTGTTGTACGAGTGAGAAAAAGCTTACACGTGGATCTTAGTTTGTTAAACAGTGAGTAGTATTTTAACAACAGTGCCAAGTCATTCCTCATACATGTAGTCAACAATTAAACATTGACTATTTATTTTAATTGCTAATTATTTAGAATAGAAACAAATATATAGCTATGAGTTGTATCTTGGTTAAATATAAGTTGTTTAACATATCAACTATACTGAACATGCATAATAGGTAAAATCCTCCAGCTATGGTAGTCCTGACCAAGCCGAGGAAGCGTGTGAAGTTAGGGAAGTCCAGGAATCACACTCACACCCTCTATTGGTTAGCCTCGGCAATGCTCTAAGGACAGGAGGATTTAACCAATTGTAATGAAGTGTGAACATTCAAAAGACGCAGATGACTTTAGTTACCTCAAGTTTACATGATTCAAGATAAAATTGAAATCGTGATTAGGCTCCATGTAAAATGTGATATAGCTTTAGCCACATCTCACAGCGCCTCAAACCTGAAATTATGAGATGTCTTTTTGTGAATTGCTGAGATCGGCCTTATGATTAAAAAAAGAAAAGAAAAACGTCAGGTAGCGTAGCTTTTAATGTAATTTTTCACATTTTGTCTAATCCTTCGCCTCTTACACCTCTGCTGCTATTTCTGCACATGTGATAAGAGCACAACAGACGAACATTAAAAGCATTTGATCCATCAGGGAGGGCGATGCATTAACCTTAAACTGATATTTAAATGTCACAGACTCGTTGTGTATATGTGCTGTACATCTTATAGTCAATGTAATGTAGCAGAAGTCTACCCTTTCGAGCTGCATATTACATCAGATTACACACTCACAAATGAATGATTGCTGAGCTGGCTGTTTTCATCAATTAGGCCCAATTACCAAGCAGGAGCGTCGCACATGACCTCACGCCTTCTTAATTATTCAGCAGGGTTTCCGCCTCACTGCAGAGAGCAGATTTGTCAACCACTGCACAATACTAAAAGATCTATAAGGGAAAGAAAACAGGGAAAGTCCAAAGTCCAGTTGCTTGGTTTTATAGGAGGTAAACTCAAAGTGATTTTTCTTGAATTATGTGAATGTACATAATAGTAATTCCCATTAGGGGTTATAGTTGACTCTTATCTATACCAGCAGCTACTGGCCTAAGTAGAGGACTCCCTTTGAGAGATACACTGCTAAAAACATTCTTTCATTCAGTCATTAGGGCTGCAGATTATTGCTAAAATTTTGTTATTGCAAATTTAGCAAACACTAGGGATCAAGTCAGCGTTTGATGAGGTTGACCTGTAAATTAAGGTAAACACGTGTTCGTTTAAATTTGACTCAATTACTTCAAAAATGAATATTAAAATAGTGCAATAAATTGTCATCTCATGGCAATACTGATGATAGTTTGAAGAAATTACACTTCTTTTTCTTAAATTGTCCTGACTTGCTTGTCCTTTTTTGTACCTTTGGCAATATAAGAATATCTGTGTCTTTTATGTGGTTTGTTTACCTCCTAGAGTTTTAACTTTATCTCTTCTGTTGGTTGGTATTTTAAAAGTGTTGTTGTTCCCCTGAACATCGCGGCATCTGTGGGGCTGTAAGCAGATAACAGAGAGCAGGTGTGGAGAGTGGGACTGAGCAATGACTGAAGCCGGCTGGACGTCCAGATGGAACAGGGCTCTGGGACTCAGCCAGGGGGAAACTGCTGAAGCTGCTCTGATCTGTGGGAGACTCCGACCAGTGTGTCCAATAAGCACTTACACTGAGAGGCCCTAAACTTTCAGTGGAGGTGTGAAGTGATGCTTAGACCAGTGTTTGGTCTAAAAATAGAATATTGAAGGAAAAAAAAACATCCAACAGTAAGTCATTATTCAGCTCAGACCATTATTGTATATTTACTTCATCTGCAATATTGATCTAAAACAAAATTAATGAAACCGGCCCTTTGACTTCCTGTTCTAGTCCCGCCTCTTCACTGTTGAAACTCGTGTAGGGGTAGGTGATTTCCAATCTAAAAAAGTGAGTTTATGTTTTGTCTATAATGTGGTTAGTGGTTGGATCCTGGCTCTATATGACTGTTGTGTCAATGGAAAAGATACTTCACTGACCTTGCTGATATACTGTATATGAAAGTAGTGAGTGTCTGTGTCTCTGCGTTTGTGCATGAGTGATTGGTGGTTGAAGAGGCTGTTAGTTTTCTGAAAATTGGCAATGCGTAAAAAGACACATCTGCATTGTGAGTCTTTGCTAATTGAAAACAAGATGTAGTTCTCTTGTTGCTGTACCAAACCTCCAGACAAGTGAAGCCATCACAAGTGCTTATCCAAACATCTTATCTGATGAAACTGCAATTTAGGACCACGTCTTTGAGATAGGCCATGATCCGGTTTAGAGTGAGATCTGATCTTTCCCAAGGTTATGCCACTCCAACAGTCTCATCTAGTTCTCTATCCAAAACATCGATCTAGACGCTGCAGATTTTTAACAGCTATTATAGACCCATGTGGAGAAGTGGAAGGTAATTCTTAGATTGCAAAAAGAAAACTGGTAACGTTAAATACTATAAAATGATCAGCTTTGGGTTTTATTTAGTGTTGCTTATGACACAGGATCAAATTGCAGCTTTCTTGAAAATGTAGAAGCTCTAAGTCTGCTCATTCAGCAAACACGGCTGCATCGATTTACTGATTAGCTTGGAAACACCATCTGAGATAACATTTCACATATTCAAAGAGTTAGAAACCCAAAACCAATACCACAGTCTACGATTTTCTGTTTCAGGAAAATCAGCCTTTTACGAAAAATCCCAAATATTGACAGAAAGCAGCTCGAAAAAACATGTATTAAAGGACTTCAGAAAACAGGCTAAATATGGTTTCATGAACAAAAACACATTTACAAAACCACTTGTAATGAGGTTGTGTATTGATTATGGATTGTTTCATAGACACTATGTCATTAAATACACTTTTTTTTTTAAAATCCCAGAGCGGAAAGTTTAGCAGCAAGCGCCAGTGCAAAGAACTGAAATTAAATAATTATTTAAAATATTAGTATAATATATAATATATAAAAACATTTAACATTTGAAACTAATCTCTACCAAACTGCTGTTCTTGTGTGCTGATAATTGCATCTGGTGTGAAACCTATAGCCAGTTAAGATAGATACTCTCTTTTGTAAATCATGCTAAAGTCTTATGGGAGCAAAAAACAAAGCCTAAAGGTCTCTTTGGTGGTCACATAAATATAAGAAGCCTGGTATCTAAATCAGAACAAATGGAGCAGTTGTTGACACATTCTAATATAGATTTTTTAGGTTTATCAGAGACTTGGTTAACCCCAACATCATCTGCAGGAATTTTTAATATCACAGGATATAATGTATATAGACAAGACAGAAGTCATGGCAGAGGAGGCGGTGTCTTGATTTATGTTAAAGATAGTTTAAACAGCCAACAGATTGACATACAAAACAACTCTCTGGAATGTGTCGGTGTTAAAATCACTCTGTCACCAGAAATGTCTTTCACTGTGATTACAATCTATAGACCACCCACTGCAAAAGATGTATTTTTTGACCAATTATCAGAAATACTTAAACAATTTAGCAGTAAAGAGTTAATTTTAATGGGAGATTTTAACCTGAATTGGCCTGATAACGCAAAAAAGAAAAAACTAAAAGGATTTAGCGGCTAAGTTTCAGATGTCACAGCTAATAAACAGTCCAACAAGAATAACAAGTGCTTCTCAGACTTTAATTGATCTGATTTTTACAAATAAACCAGAACGTATAACAAAAAAATATAACTTTATAACTGGTATGTCAGATCATAACTTAACATTAATTGTTAGAAAATTACCAAAAGCCCGTATGAAAAATAAAAACAATTTTGGAAATAAAAATGATTTCTAATATGCCACGCAGAGACATACCGAAGTTTGAAAATGAATTGAAAGAAATAAAATGGAGGGATATTATCTCAGAAAAAAAAGTGAGGTTATTTGTGAAAATGTAATAGAAAAACAAAATCCTTAATAGCATTGTACACCAAAAAGTGACTGCAAGAAAGCAATCAAAACACAAACTACCATGGTTTAATGAATCCATCTGGCTTCTGATGAAAAGAAGAGACTTTGCTCTAAAAAGTTCCTGAAGTCAGGGCTCACTACTGATCAGGTTCATTTATAAAAACTGTAGAAATAAGGTTGTTTCAGAACTTAGGGCAGCAAAAGCTAATTTTTTTCCTGGATATTATCAAAGAAGCAAAAGGCAATAATAACATTTTATGGAAAAATATAGACAAACTGTCAGGTAAGACAAAATCACCAAATCAAATCATAAAAGTAAGAATTAATGGAGAAGAACAATATGACAATTTGATTGTGGCAGAAAATTTTAATGACTATTTTTTAAATTCTGTTTTAGAACTGAATATAAATTTTACAGATAAAGGTTCACCTAAAACTGTAGCTAATACTGAAACAGGTCTGAACCTTAAACCTACAGATGAATTAAAATTGAGTAAAATTATCTCATCCCTGTCAAACTCCAAAGCCAAAGATGTCCATGGACTTGACACTGTATTTCTCAAAAAGTACAAAGATTGTCTGACCCTTCCTATTACAAGAATAATAAATAGCTCCCTTGAGGAATGTGCATTTCCCGCTGCTCTAAAACCAGCTATTGTAACTCCAATTTTCAAAACAGGAGATAAAAAACTCATAAGCAACTACAGACCAATAAGTATATTGCCTGTTCTTTCTAAAGTCCTAGAGAAAGTGGTTGCTGAACAGTTAACAACCCACCTTGAAAATGAGGTCCTGCTACACCCTATGCAGTTTGGCTTCAGAGCTAACCACTCTACTGAAACAGCGAGTTGTTATCTGATTGAATCAATAAAGTCAAGCCTTGACACAGGAAAAGTGGTAGGTGCTGTATTTTTAGACCTACGCAAGGCTTTTGATACTGTTAATCATGATGTATTATTATCAAAATTGAGTCAATATAAACTGTCCCTGAACACTCTTAGCTGGATTAAATCCTACTTGGCGGGGCGCTCCCAGTGTGTTCGTGTAAATGAGCAAGTATCTAAACTGAGAAGTTGTACAATGGGAGTCCCACAGGGATCGATCCTTGGACCACTACTGTTCAGCCTGTACATTAATGACCTCCCGTCTGTGTGTGACGATGTTGGTGTTCAGATGTATGCGGACGACACTGTCATCTACACAGATGGGAAGGACTTTGAGTATGTGGCAGCCAAATTATCAATGGCAATGAAAAAAATTGTAAAATGGTTAAATGATTCTTGTTTAACGCTAAATGTAGGTAAAACAGCAGCAATGTTTTTCTCCTCAAAACAAAATAAAAGGACATATCCCTCAATCACAGTTAACGGAGAAACAATTAAAAATGTTGATGAATACAAATACCTTGGCCTAACACTAGATAATAGACTAAATTTTAAAAAACACATTAAAAACGTTTGCAATAAACTAAAATACAATCTATCTACTTTTAAATCCATACGAAACTCATTAACAAAACAAGGAGCAAAAATCTATTTCAATGCAATGATAATCCCTCATCTAATCTTTGGTGTTTCCTGTTGGTCACAAGCCAACCAAACTACAATAAAACCTTTAGAAACTTTATATAAGCAGGCACTTAAAATTCTAGACAGGAAACCACGGATTTATCATCACTGTCAGATACTGACTAAATATAAAATGCTCAACTTTGACAATACAATTAAACTGGCAAACCTCAAATTATTATTCAAGATTATCAATAATGTGGCACCGCCATTTGAAAAAGTTTGTTCATTTAACATCTGATCAGATGGTCAGAACGACTAGGTCAACAGCAAATGGCCAATGTACCATACCAAAACGGAAAACATCACTAGGGCAATCTGCATTTTCATTTAAAACAATCTCAGAATGGAATAAACTTCCAACTGAGCTAAAATTATCCAAAGACCTAAAAAAATGTAGCCTGCAAATAAAACAGCATTTTCTTAAAGGGCAGACCTGTCAGCATCAGAGTTAGACACGAGATACAGGGGAGGTTTAGGAAGAGACAAGTTTTAATTATTTTTTTACTAACTATTGAATGTATTAACACTGTACATATCATGCATCGCATTGTCTTATGCTCTGTGTTCATTGTTTTTGTAATGTCATTGTGTGTCTCAGGGACTGCAGATGGAAATTAGCTCGGAGAGCTAAAATCTGGTACAAAACATCTTTTCATATTCTTGTGATTAATGCTCTTGTACACTGTCCCTGTCAAATAAATCAAATAAATAAAATTGATCCCAAAGAAAATTCAAAGTTTAGAAGCAGCAAAAAAAGCAAAACAAAAGATATTTAAAGTTTACTTATCATTCTTGTACTCGTCAGCTAGTCACAGTTAATTCACTAACCCTCTATATTCTGTGTAATTATACTATATATGTTTGGTTTTAGAATAAGCCCTTAGTACTGACATAGCAGTGAGGGGTCCGTGCAGCTGGCCCGTTCAAAGATACTCACAGTGGGAAACTCCACTCCATCTGCAGCCAACAGTAACACCTCTGACAAACAGGGATCACAAATGTCCCCCCATGCCTCACCTGCCAACCACTCTGCATGTCATCACAACAAAGACAGCAAAATATCAGAGGGAAAAGCTGCTGTTTTGGAAAGCGTAAAGTTTTCCTTCATCCTGTGTCCTTCCATGTAGCTGTGGTTTCTCTCCAAATCAAATCTAATCTAAATAGCACTATAGTCAATTGTGAATGAGGATAGTTGTTTTGGATGCATGCAAAAGCTAGATATTGAGTGTATAATCTACAATAACAAAGCTAGCAAAAGGATAGAGGACAAATAAGGAAGAACAAATAACAACATTTGCAGTGTAATCTTCAATTAAGGTTACAAGGTGATATTTCACTTTCGGCATTTTATGTGTGAAGGTCGTCATTGTATCAACTGCAGAAGCTATTGCATGGTCCAAGCTTGCAAGACAACCCTTGCTGCCTCACCTGCGCAATCTACCTCTGCCGCCCTGCTGTGCTTGATAGGCCGAGCTGAGCCTATCACCGCTCAGCCGACTTGTTTTAAACTCAGCCCTCAGCACCTTTCATTCATCGTCTTACAGTGCGTATCTTCTTAATTTAACTCTCTCCAGGTTTAAATTAAATCGCAGCAGTTAAGTTGCACCCCTCCTCGGGACCAGAGTAGTTGCTGGGATAAATTTAATTGATTGAATGAAGATTAATATTTGAACATTTCTGATAGTGAGTGGATTTCTGTTAGTGAATGATTGAACATGCCTTTCTCTCTTCCTGTCATGTGACTAGCTGGCCACTGTTAGAAGAATACCTACCTTAAAGGATATCACAGAAAAATCACTTTTAATGAGATTCAACCTTGTTACAACATTGTTTCCTCATCATTAGTTTTTTGTAAATTGTATTTTGATTAAGTCCTGCATGTTTAAGCAATCCTGCATTGTCCTGCAACTGAAGCTCAAGTACTCTGGTTCTGTTTTCACGGACAGCTCTGTACTAACTCAGCTCCGGGTCAAACATGTAAGGTTCAGGAATTTTGTGTAGCCATTTTTAAACAATCAAGCCAAATAAATAAAAATCAGCTCCTTGCTCCGATGAAATGTCACTATGAAGAGGTGGGACTTTTGAACAGGAAGTTAATGCACTTGTTTCTATTATTAAGCTGTTTTAGATCAGTTTAGCTGTTTACAATTAACAAAATGTAAAATAATAATCTATGTACGTTATGGTTTATTACAAAGCAGTAGAAAAAAAAGCATAATACAGCATATCTTCTGTTGGAACACTGTTGGAAAAGCTATTTCTTTGATGGAGAGAGGGTTGTGCTCGCAGTCATAGGTTTAGTATTGAGTTGTTTTGACACGCCATCACATGAAGGTGCTGTGTGAGTCATTTCCCTGTAATGTTTTGCTGCGACTCTCTTGCGTCAATAATAATGACACTGGAAAGATAAGACACTGCAATGATGTGACAAACACGCCATTCCTATTCGACAAATAATCAACAGAGATGCATTTAATTTATTTTGGACTTTTATTTAATTTTCTACTGGTTTCTAAATAAAGAAAACAAATATTAATAAGATATCCTCTAATTGAATTGCTCGTGTCTATAGGTTTGCACAAAGTAGACACACCATCTGTCCCCATGTGACGGCGTCCCACTGGGCTGCAGGAGCGTCAGAGGAGACACCTGACAGAACTCCCACAATGCACTGCTGCTCTGACTGTAATCAGTGCTCACTCATGCTTGGATTTTGCTTTACACAACTTTTTACTTTACACTGCAAAACTAAACATGGGATTTTACTTAAGGATGTAAATTACTGATCAGCCAACTATTAAAATACTTTGCACGATTAGATATTCTACAGCCAATAAGTACTAACCAGCAATACAGAAATCTACAAATAAGTATCTTACCAAAGCACTTAAACTAAAATAGCTGAATGTACAAAAGTAGAGCAACTTATCAACTAGGCTTATGTAATGTGTAATGTGTAATGTTTTTTTTAATCATCACTAGATCGCAACATTCAAATGACTTGCAAATTTCTTTTAAGGCCCACAACTTAAAAATGGGGTTTAGACATCTCTCTTTCACAATGTTATCAGCAATGATCCAGAGCTGTCAAACACACTTGGAAAATCCAGATAGGATGCTCAACCATGGGTGTATTCATTTATTTATAGTTCTATATTTGGTGCCAATATCTGCAGAAAGGAGTGATTTGGGTGCATTGGCTCAAAGGGTTTGTGATTGTTGTTTACCCTCCTGCTAAATTCGGGTCCATATGACCCCATTTAGATTTTTTGTTTTATTTTTTATTTAATCGCTATGAAACTTTCATGGGTGGTCCAAAACATCACCTAACATATAATTAATTTTTTTGTTCCCAACAGAACCTGGCTTGATTGGCCAATATTATTGCCTGTTAGTGACACTAGTCAAATATAGGTTGTGTTCTCATGATATCAGACGATTTCTAACTTCCCATAGTTTAGAATTTAGCTGGCATCTGAATGTTTTTCAGAAGATGTTTTTTTTAATAAGGGGTACAACAAATGTTTGATTATTGTCAATTTTTATGCATAAGTTTAATATAGCAAGTTTGTGTACCCAGTCTCTAACAGATAATAATCTGGTTGAACATTTGTTGATTTTCCGTTTGGATATTTCCTTTAAAACCTGAATCTTCTATAGAATTATAGGGTGCACTCACACAACCGAACCGTGCTCAAGCACAAAAAAGCCCCTGAAGAGTGGTACACTATAGTGTAAGTACAAGACACCGGCTCCTAAACAATGTCTATTTTTGTGCTTTTAACAACACTCTCTTCTTACTCTGCACAACCTATGGGTTTTTATCTGCATTTTTTATCTGGACTGATTTGTTTTAACCACTGGATGCCAGGATTTTAGTGTTTTTAACTGCGAACGACACTGACGCGAGTCAACAACCGCAGGCTAGCATAGCTAGGGCTACAGGTGAGCCTTTAGCTATGCCTTCACTTACCTGCTCATCCAGCTGTGAGCTGCGCAGGCTTGAGCCAAAAAGTTGCCGAACTGGAACAACAAATTTCCATACTATTTAAAATCCAAGAGGATGGTGATCAGGATATAATCTTTGGTGGTGTCATCAGGAGACATGGAGTCCACAGTTATGCTGATGATACGCAGCTTTACATCTCCATGTCTCCTGATGACACCAGGCCAATGGTGCTCTTTTTAACTGCATTTTAGACATCAAATCCTGGATGGCAGCAAACTTTCTCCATCTTAACCAGGACAAAACTGAGGTTTTAGTCATCGGTCCTGAGGCCCAGAGAGAGAAACTTTTATCCAAACTACAAGCACAGTCTTTTAATCCATCAGCACGTAAAGCAAGTAAAAAACCTGGGTGTTATCTTTGACTCTGAGCTGAATTTTATCCCACACATCAAGAACATCACAAAAATAGGTTTTTATCATTTAAAGAACATAGCCAGAGTCCGCCCCATTCTCTCTCGGGCCAACAAAGAGACGTTGATACATACTTTTATCTCCAGTCGTATAGACTACTGTAATGCCCTGCTCTCTGGTCTTCCCAAAAAGAGTATTGCAGATTTGCAATTATTACAAAATTCAGCAGCGCGTGTCCTGACTAAGACCAGGGGGCGGGACCACATTACACCAGTTTTAAAATCACTGCATTGGCTCCCCGTGTGTTTCAGGATCAATTTTAAGGTTCTTTTACTGGTTTATAAATGTCTTAATGGTCTTGGGCCTTCTTATCTGTCAGAACTTCTTTTACCATATGAACCCTCGCGGCCCCTGTGCTCCTCCGACAGCCGGCTCCTAGTCATTCCCAAAGTCAGGACACACACTCACAGAGAGACGTCCTTCCAGTACTACGACCCTCGTCTGTGGAACGGCCTGAGGAGAACCTCAGGGCCGCAGAGAACGTTAAGGTTTTTAAGAGCAGGCTCAAGACCCACCTTTGTGTGGGTTAGGGTTACAGGTGTGTATGTGACTGTGATTTGACTTGATTTGAATTGATCCAAGCACCGAGCCAACACACATGCATGTTTTGGAGTTTGGCAGGATTGGACAAGGTGGGCGCAAGCACGGCATATTTGCGCAGGTATGCGCACATGCATGATTTTAGTATAAGAGCGCTGCCGTATGCACTGAAGTGATTCATTAGAAGAGAAAATGTTCATAAACTCTGCTCCAAACAACACAGCTCATCCACACTTAACCATATTTCATCCAAAACCTGACTGAGGAGCGCGAATCACAGACAGTACTCATTATATGACAGACATTTCAGGCCACTGTGCATATTTCCTCAGCCATGCACCTTATTGTCGTGGGCGCTGCCATCTTTTTTCCATTGCAGTTTACATGGGGCAGGCGAGCTCAACAGAAAATAAATTCAGGCCGCCCAGGAAATTGTGCGTTGCTGACTTGTTGTTGCATGTGCACATTAAACATTTTACACAAATCAAATAATGTTTTAGTCCCATTACTACAAGAGTGCGGATCATAGATATAAAAAGAGGCAAAAGTGGGCGGGGCAGAATAAAGTGAATAGCGTTAGTCAGACCGATATGATGACGTCACCTGTTTGTTTCCATGGAAATGTTGTTGCTTTGCCAAGGATGTTTCACAGTATGGCTTTATCTGTATCTCCATGGAGACAAGAAAATTATGCCACTGGGCCAAGTTACAGGCCAGATCAGTGGAGAGGCGACACCGTTCACAGTAAGCATGCATTTTGTATAAAGCATTTTACAGCAATTAAAACATGAAAAAAATGAATATAGAAAGGTTAATGTCATTGTGTGCAACAAGTTACATAGTGCGCCTTTAAACTATAAAACCTGCCTCCTTCACATAGTGACAGTGATGCAGCCGGACCGCAGAACACACCACAGCCTCTGACAGTCGACTTCTTTCTTGTGACGCTCACTATTTTCCACCCTGTCATTTACAGCTCTTTTATGACACTTGATAATTCTGAGTGTCTGATTCACTCCCTGTTTTGTCCTGAACGTTTTCTCTGCCATCTTCATTTTATGTTTGTTGCAGCAAAATGACATTTCTAAACTGCCACATACCCAGAGAGACAGACAGGCAGAGACCGTGGATGAATATAACTCCATGTTAATTATCCTCTCTTAAATGATTGAAATCTAGCATTTATGACATTTGCACTGTATCCTACTATTTCATACAATACATTTGCCTTTAATAGCACTATATCTTCTTAAATAATAGTTTTCTAGCCTATTTTTCATATTCTTCATAGAAAATACTCTTCTCTCTTTTCAAATTAACTTTCTCCCTCACTCTAACTTTGTCACAGCGCACCGTAAATCTTAGAAATAAAACTATTTTAAAAACTGTTTATACATTTAAACCTTGTCGCTTTTAGGTTCATGTTTTACTTATGTACTTTTTGCTGGCCTTTTTCTATGCCAAAGATCAAAGTTTGGTTCAGTTTTTGGCTGTAACTCTGCTCACTTCTGCATTTCACAGTTGACATCCTGGTTCAATTCAATGTGGACACCTTGAACTCAGCCTGAATACTCACATGTTCTATAAAACATGTAAAAATCCTCAATGCAAAACCAAGCCGTACTTGACAATTTAAAACGTGAATTGTTTCTACTTTTTTATTAACTCCAAATTAGCCAAAACCTATTACTATTCCACTTTGCCTTCATTTAACCCCTTTACCTTTTTATTCCCTGCCTGAACATCATCAACTGCCTTTACTCTCATCCCACGCTTGACTAAACCAGAAAACCTGGACTTGAGCGGGCACAGTTTGGGATAAAAGCTGGAGGAAATGGCTCACAGTGTGGTGGCTGGGGCAGTCGGCCATCTTGGTTCCACCTGCTGTACTCCGACCGCAGCCAATCTCAACACCTGTCCGGGACCTGTGCGTGCATGCCATAATGACCAAATGATTTTTTTCCCGCTCCGTAAAGCTGTGAGGGGAAATTGTGTTACTTCTTGCACAATATTTGCAATATCAGAGGGTATTCATGCAAGACAGGTAATCCCAGCGTCAGCAGTGTGGACCGGACAGCTTTCTGATACCAGAGAGCCAGAGCTGGAGGCAATAACTTCCTTTTGGAGTAGAAGTTATAGGAGTTACGGATTTTGTAAACTCAGCCAAGTCATATGATAACAACAGCCTCTACAATTAACCCACAGAGGGCCAGGAAAATATTAGACAAAAAAAACCTGTTAGAACACACCATTGCCAGGTATTGCAGCAATTGAGTTTTCTTAGGGCTGAAAATTTTGTGAAGCGTTTTCGTTTAAAACTGATGTACAAATGTTTGCAGAATGGAGCTCCAGGTGTCCTCCGTAAGCTCATAGTCCCACAGTGGGCTGCAAATGGGAAAGTGAAAGTGCACATTTGGGCAGTCCGCTTTTTCTGTCCAGGACACTAAACTCTGGAACTCCCTGGGTCCTGAGCTGAAACTGGACCTGGACTGAACTTATGTTGGTTTAAAAAAAAAAAAAACAACTCAGACATCTAGTCAGTAAAAGACCATTTGTGATGATTTGTGTGTGCAATGGTAAATGTATATATGTAAATCTTGTTATCTGTTATAGCCCTTCTAGAGACGGACATTGCAAATTAGCCTTGACTATAAATAGTTGTAGTGTGCTGCATGTTTAATGTACATAGTTGTCCCTATCAAATAAATAAATAAATAAAACATATAGTTACAATAAAGGACACACGACAAAAAATGTAAATCTATCCTCGGTTAAAATGACTTGAATTTATAATTTTCTATCTGTGTTTTATTAGTTTTGACTTGTTGAGATTTAATTGTTTATGTGATGCACACTATTTCACTGGTTTCATGGTATTTCTGACTGATTATGCACTTAATTAGCTTATAATAAGAAAATAAATGGGCTAGTAGGGTAAGTAAAAATATCTTAACCCAGTGGCAGATCAATTGGCTTGAAGTAAGAAAACAATGCATTGAAACAAGTCAAAAACGGGTTGAAACAAGAAAAATAATCTAGTTCCATCAAAAAAATAGTCTGAATAGTCAAGACGTCTGAATTTAAGATATTCTGAAATCAAGACATTTTAACTCATTTAGAGATTGCTTTTTTGTAGTGCACATATTCTGCTAAATGATCTTTTTTGAGCTTTAAGCCATGTTCTAACATTGTTCCATCATCTAAAACATACCTGGTGTTGCATTTAGCTTCGTTCATGCTTGTTCGTTGAATCCTGGTTAGAAAGTCCTCTCTCCTCTGGTCGTCAAAAACACTTTTCTCAAACACAATTCTCAATGTCCATGGTGTGTGACGTTTCTCGATGTCTGATGTGGGTCTGAGACTCTTTTGAGCTGTTTTTAAGTCCATAAATCATGGGCAGACTTGTCCTATGTATTTCTGACGTCTGTTCACGATGAGTACAACTGTAGCATCTCCTACAGAATTTTCCTGTTGCTTATTTTTAACTAGTGTCATTCACTCTGCAGCCAGTAGATGGCATCAAAACTCAGTTAATGTCGTGGGAAACAGCAGAGGTGCATGTTATTTTTGGATTTTATTTTTGTTCTAAAACTTGTGATGCCAAACTAAAGGTTCTCAAGAGCATTTTTAAAGGCTAATAATAATACTGTTAATGCATAATATGTGTCCTTTAATGTCAGTATTAAACATAATTATGACGTATACATACTACATATTATAATTGTCTGGAGATATTTGGCTGACCACTTCTTTTGGGACCACAATACGTTTAATGGCACACTGTGGAACATTTCAGGCAAAGCAACTCCACACCAGAAGTTATTCCGTTTACCTAAAGTTGAATGAAGGTTAGACTAATCCCACAGAAGCATGTATTTTTAGATCACAATTATCCGTCCCCTAACATCTCCCAACAGTGACAGCGTGACTAATATTTGATTTAGTGATGGAAAATTGTCCAAGCGCATTCATGGCTGGTTATGGGACTATACTGTGTGTATTAGTCTGGATATCTTGTTTATTTCTTATTGACAGAGTGTCTCCTCATATTAGGTGCTGATTGATGGCGCTGTCCCCTTAGGCATGTCCCGCGTCCACACCCCAGCCTCCTCTGTGCCGCCTCTGTGTCCCTGCATCGCTCCTGGACATTAAAGGTCATCTGAGATTGACTGGGACTTTTCCATCACAAACTGTTGTCTGTCAGTGTGCACGGAAACATACTAAACCAATCATTTTAGTTTATCCTCACTCTGAGTTTCAGTTGCGACGCTCCTGGAGATAGTGATGTTGTTATGCTGGCTTAGATGAAATGAATTTGTGTGTGTTGACTTTCAAATTCAGAATGCAGTTAATCCCGTTAGTGGCCGTAGAAGACTGGAATCCATCATTTCATTTTAATTTTATTTTTATAATGGAAAATATTTAAATACATAAATCAGGCTTGAGTTATAACAGTTTTGCAGTAGGCTCTGTTTCTTTTTCTTCAAATGACAGAGAAACAACAACATTCACAACAAGAGCAGACAACCACATTCACTGCAATTCACACACTCTCTACGGCCTTTTAAAATGCATATGTTTAGGAGGCATAGCTGCTAACCACTCTGCCGCAGTATTTTATTCATAGATACAGTTGCCATAAATTTTGGCGGAAGCAATCCATTCATTTCAATGGAGAACAGCAACCCATCCACTATTCAACAACTACAAGAGCAGACGTCAACTTTCTATATTATGTCAAATACAGACACAAACACATGGAGATTTATAAAACAGTCGAATGGCCCAAATTTGTATCAATATCCAAGAATGCTAAAGAGTACCTTGATGCTAGCTTTGTAAGTCTGTGCGGTGGTTGCAAATGTATTTTTGGGGCGTTTGAAGCGCCTGCCATCTCCCCCTGCTGTCTCCGGGCAGAAAAACTGGGCACATTTCCCAGCATCCATCTGAAGACTATCCTGAGAAACCCCGACTCTTGTTAAAATATTTGGCAACATGAAACGTTATTGTATGGGATTGTACTTCCTTGTTTCAATAAAAAGAAAGAAAAAAAAAGCATATTAAAAGCGTATTAGAAGAGTGGAAAAATTGAGCTTTCCCCACGGCGGACCATGCCCCTACGAGGCTCTGCCGACTGTATCTATTGCCAATGATAAGGGTGTCACTTCCTCCTGTTCTGGTGTGTCACAGCCCGGGTTGTGAGGTGTTGGCTGATTTCTAATTAAGACGGGGTCCTGGTGATTGATGGTGCAGGTGGATTAGACTAACAGAGCTGCTGTTCTCTCAGCGCGCGAGCCGAATGAGGCCACTGATTTACACGCTGTTTTAAAGATGTTGAACAAAGTGGTCCCAGGCGGATCTCAGGCCAACTCATTGCTGTGCTGATATTACATTTAAACTGCACCAAAAATTGTAAATGAATTGAAAAATGTGTAGAAACGTAGAAACTTTTTGGATGTGGTTTTGATATTTTTTTGTACATTACAATAATCAAATAATAATAGTTTTCTTGTTCCCACAGTACTTAGTTATTTATTTTTCCATGTATTTCCAATGTATGTTCACACTGTACGGCCTAAACTAAGTAGGCCTAGGTCTACGCTTGTACTTGTCCTCACCATTGTGACCGGATTAAATGTACTTGTTCCTGAATGAATGTGAGGTTCACATATAAAAGAGTCATCTGACAAATAAAAACTTTATTCAACAGAAGAAAAAACAAGAACTATTCTTTGTACATGACCAGTGAGCTCCTTTAAAAGCCTGTTAAACAAAGACATGTTAAGGTCTTCTATTAACTCTACACTTTTAACAAATTCCCTTTTATCCACAGTGGAAGGTACATCGCTGTGTTTACCTGCACAACTGTCATCTCAATAGAGGGTGTTTGTAAAGGAATGAAATGAACCTGCTTTTTTGTTTCCTGCTATTGTTTAGTGTCGTTTGAAAAGTCGCAAACACTAACCCACGCTAGCTCAGAGGAAGCTATAGCTCTCGAGTGCAGTATTGTGTGGAATACAGAGTTCAGCACGTGTTTTGTCACCTTCTGTGCTGCATCCGTGTTCTCATTGTTCTCACGCAGTTTTCAGCTCTACGTGTCCTCTCTTTGCTCCCTCCCTTTCAGTCTTCTCTCTCTCTCTCCCTCCCTCTCTCTCTCTATTGTCTTTCTCTCTCTTTTGGTCTTCTTTCTCTCTCTCTCTTCTCTCTCTTGCTCTCTCTTTTGGTCTTCTCTCTCTCTCTCTCTTGTCACTCTTACTCTCTCTCTTGTTCGCGCTTTTCTCTGTCTCTCTTTTATCTCTCTCTCCTATCGTTTCTGTCTTTCGGTCTTACTCCTTTCTCTTCTCTTTCTTTTTTGCCCCCTCTTCACTCTTCTCTCTCTCACTCGCTCTCTGTCTCTCTCTCTCTCTCTCTCTCTTTCGGTCTTCTTTCGTTCTTGCTTTTTCTCTCGCTCTCTCTCTACTCTCTCTTTCGGTCAACTTTCTCTTTCTCTCTTCTCTTGCTTTTGGTCTTTTTTCTTTCTCTCTCTCTCTCTTCTCTCTCTCATTTGGTATTCTCTCTCTTTCGGCTATCTTTCTCCCTCTCTCATACTCTCTCGTTCTCCCACTGTCTTCTTTCTTTCTCTCTCTCTCTCTTTCAGTCTTCTTTCTCTTTCTATTGTCTCTCCTCTCTCTGCCTTTCTCTTACTCTCTTTCCATCTTCTTTCTTTCTCTTTTCTCTCTCTCTTTCTCTCTATTTACCCCCCTTCCCCTCTCTTTTTCATCCTGTCTGTCTTTCTGCCTTCCTCCTTTCTCTTCTCTTTCTTTTTTGCCCCCTCTTCACTCTTTCTCTCGCACTCTTTCTCTATTCTCTCTTTCGGTCTTCTTTCTCTCTCTCTCCTCTCACTTTTGGTCTTCTTTCTTTCTCACCCTCTCTCTCTTCCCTCTCTCTCTCTTTTGGTCAACTTTCTCTTTCTTCTCTCTATCTCTTTGGTCTTCGCTCTCATTTGGTTCTCTTTCTCCCTCTCTCTCAAGTCTCTCATTCTCTCTCATTTTTCTGTCTTCTTTATTTCTCTCTTACTCTCTCTTTCAGTCTTCTTTCTTTCTCTATTGTCTCTCTTCTCTCTCTCTCTCTATCTCTCTTTACATCTTCATTCTTCCTCTTCTCTCTCTCACTCTTTCGCTCTATGTGCCCCCCTTCCCTCTTTCTCTCTCTTTCATCCTCTCTGTCTTTCGGTCTTCTTCCTTTCTCTTCTCTTTCTTCGTTGGCCCCCTCTTCACTCTGTCTCTTCCTCT
Source organism: Rhinogobius similis (assembly GCA_019453435.1). NCBI lineage: Eukaryota > Metazoa > Chordata > Actinopteri > Gobiiformes > Gobiidae > Rhinogobius > Rhinogobius similis. The sequence continues at coordinate 27,653,024 of CM033620.1, read as the reverse complement.
CTCTTCTTTCTCTCTCTCTCTGCAGCTCTGACTGTGCACACTGTCTGTTTGATGGATAGTCTCGATTCTCCTCCTAGGCCCCTCTGTCGGCGCCACACACTGCATATTTCAGGAAATAATTGAAAATGCCTATTTGAGCTCATGAAACACATGCCACTTTGTCATGGGCTGAACACATAGGGAAAAAAGACTAAGGAAATGCACGTACAGTAGTTGTTCTAATTGTTATCAATACATTCACAAAAATTGTAACAAGGTCAAAGTATTCTAAACAGCTAATTTATTATCGGAGATTTTGAGCACCATGTCCACAGTGCCTGTTTCCTAGCAATGCTTTGTGGAGCAAATACAATGTTATTCCTGGCACAACCTGACCACATACGGTCAAATAAAAAGCTGTATTGAATTGCATGAATATTGAATTGAATGAATATGTCCTTTTATTATATATTTTTAAAATTACCTTTAGAAACTTTTGTTCGGTACAATATAGTCCCATTTTATGCTATGTCACTTTGAAATGTATTTGTTTATCTGTTATTTATTCATAGCTACAACAAAACCCATTCTTGTACTATTAAACTTGTACTTCAAACTCAATATTTGTAAGTAGTACAGATGAATACTGATGCAAGACCTATATATATTCATTGTGGCGTTAAAGCCCCAGAGGAGCGGCGGCCATTGTAGTGTGGACGTGTAAAGACATCCTGCGGGCGCTCTCCATCTGTCTCCATTCATCTGCTCTGACTCATGTTAGTGCTCAATTATCCCCACACAGTTTGTCTTCATCCAGTCTGCGCCTAAAAGGAGGGGAGGACAGGGCCAGCAGCGAGGAGAGATTCAAAGAGGAGAAACTGGCAAGGGAGGGAAAAACTGATTTAAATATTTAAGTATGAGTTGAAAGTATGTACAATTGTCTAATTCAAGATGTCCACATGCTGTATGAATGAAATTACATACTGCCCTCCCTCATGTTTTGGCACAAATCTGTGAAAAAAAATTCACTACTGTGAGCAGTAGCTGTTCACAGGCGCGGCTGTCATCACTTTGTTGTGATGACGTTTATGGTGACCTACCAGATTTCGGCGCTGCAGTTTTAACTTTTTTTTTTTTTTTTGAGTCATTTTAAGTCAATGTTGTGATTTAAAAAGTTTTTTCAGTACATTAGAACTACTTTACCAGATACATAGCAGTAAAAAAGAAGAGATGGACAAGAGAGAAATTATCCAATTAAAACAGCAGGAAGTTGAAGGAGTGTAATTAACACACAGGGCAAGACGAGTCAGACTCGAGCTGCCCATGTGGAACCATTTCAACATTGATCAAAAAGGTTTAAATGAAGTAGCCGATGTAGAAAGTACCCATGAGTTTATGTTGTTTACAAATACCTGCCAACAGAAGTGCGGATAGATAATACATTTTACCCTTTATTTAGTTTTCTTTTATTAGGTAAAGTATCAGATGTTCTAGGGATGGGCCAATATGGATTTTTAAAGCTGATCCTGATATCAAATATTGTTGCTGTGGCCGATAACCAATATTTGCAGACAATGAAGTTATATTAAAGTTTACAAATTAAAAAATAATAACAGTAAAATATATATGTATCTTTGCTTCATGGTTGTACAAAAATTCTGCCATATTTTTTTTTATTTTTACTGTATTTATTTGTACTCGTTATAAAACAAGTCTAATGCGCTAAGGACAAACTGGGAATGACATGGAAAACACTATGACAGAAAAAATATCACAACCAAATATCACCTAAATGTTCAGTATCTGCAGAAACCCATTGATATCATAATAACCAATGCAACATCTGAAGAATTTTGAGTCTGTTATGAATCTGTAAAATGTGCCTAGAAAAAGAAATAGGTTCAGGAGGATGGTCCAAGTGGCTCCACAAATCAAAGTTTGTTGGAAATACATGCATTGTAACTGTTTTCATAGCTGTAAAAGTCTTTTCAGCTCCTAACCAGCTCAGTTAGAACATCTATTTAAAAAACAAACAAAAAATCTTCAACAGGAAGTGTTTAAAATCAGGCTTGAAATTGTGTAATTGAATAGATTATTTATTACTGGGCTTAATTTCACAAAATGATTCTATTTCCAATAAAAAGTCATCTTTACTGTTCTATTATCTTTTTTAAAAATGTACCTTGAGATACACTCGCAACCTCCATTTGTGGATCCACTGCTGTACAGTATAAATGCTTTGTCCACAATCATATTCTCTAAATTTGACGCTAGCAATTACACCACTAATCACCATGTATATAAACAACATTAACCTCCTGTTGGCATAATAACAGCCGCCTGTGGTTTCCCCATACTCTATTTATGTTATAATATGCCCCTCGGTGTAGCAATAGTGCGCTCTCCATGAGGTTAGCTAACACCTTTGTGGTCTGCCTCCCCATACGCCACCCATTAAACACTTAGAGACTGAATGAATACCGACTTCTATTCGGGGCGGTATTCCACTCCCCTCTCTCCTCTCTTTTGTTCCCTCAAAGCCCCCATCGCCGTAAGCCGAGACGCGTGGTTTGCGGGGGCCAATATTAGTTAAGTATTCATTTACAGAAGCTGGCAGGCCCTCCCCGTGAATAATTCATCTTTTACGCTCGGGAGAAGTCGCTTGACAAGACAGGCTGACGCTGAGGAAAGGGAATCGATGCAGCGATGATGGGCAGCAGACTCCAGCAGATCGGTGCTGCTGACCCTGTAGGCGCGTGTGCTCGACGTGTGTAGTTACAGTAGTTACAATACAAGGCTTCCTATGTAAAACGATCAGGATGTTGATTTGCTGAGGGGAGCGAAACCGTGTCCGTGGAAGGGCAGGCAGACAGACAGGAGGCCTCAGGGAGATGTCGTGTGCTGCGTTCGGCCTGTTAGACAGAAACTCTAGCACACAAAGTAGACACCATATCTGTTGTGTGCGGACAATACAAGGTTTACAACAACTTGCTTTATAAGTGGAAATTCAAAACTGTACATTAATGTTGTATTTGCATCATGTTTGGACGTTTTTGTAGCTTTAATTGTAAATTATGCGTCTGTAGATAGTGGGTTTTACCCTTATGCCACTTGCCTATGATCACACTATGCAGAGTCTACATGTCAACTGTTAAAGGTGTTATTGCTTTACCTGTAATTTCCACATTATGGCATTAAACTTATTGATGTTTCATCATCATAAGTTACAGTTGTATTGCTAAAATGAAAAACATGTATTCTTACTGTCAGCGGGGTTGCATCGTCTCAGATCTGGCACAACTTGGCCTGGTGGTGTCAACTTCTTGTCTTGTCATGGAGATAGATAAGTTTAATTGTATACTGTGAAAAATACATGAAAAGCAGAGACAAGCAGGAAGCGGAGCCTAGTTTAGTTAGGCTTACAGGGTTGGGCAAGTTACTTGTATATGTCTTGTTACAGTGCTAAAAATGTAAGAGCGGGAAGAAAGGCATGGGGCGGACAGCAAGGACTTTTGTCTATAATCTGGCTGGTGGGATGTGGACTAGAGAGCGTGCATGTAAAGGGCGCTGTGAGGTGTGGAGGAGCTGAAGCGCTGGATGCTCACAGAGAGCGCACGGCCGCCTGGAGAAGTCCCGCTACTGCTCCAACAAAATACAAGCGCCAGCAGCACATACCATCAGAATGCCTTTGTAACTCGCTTTACTGAAACTAGAAACAAATAATGTATTGTCATTTTCAACTAATGAGTTATATTTCTGCTTTATTGGGAAAAAAAGAGAAAAAAAACACTCCCGACACTGGTTTCCTCTGCAGTGATTTGTATACTGTATGAATTGAGTATGCAAAGAAGTTCTGTTGTCTTGCCAACACAATTGAATCTGAAACGCCTCAGTCAAGAGGAAAATGGTGTTTCTGTGGCCGATATATATTTCAGAATATTATGTAATTTTTATGTGTGCCTGTTTTCTCTTTATGTGTGAGAGCCTAATTGATTTCATTGACTTCTGGTCCAAACATTTATTACCCATGACTTACTGTAATGCGATGAAGTGAGGCGTGAGTGATCCGACTCCAGCGGTAGCTAAAATCATATTGACCTCAGCCCCCATCAGCTCCATGTGATATGCACATGTCAGTTCTGTCTCTGAGGTGGACCATGCTCTTGTATTGTATTACAACCCACCCATCTTTAACCTTGAGCTTTCTGTCATTAGCTCCTCTATTATTTATCTTCTCGCAGTGATCATGATAGGATTGATGACTACTATTCTCTTTTCTTTTTGTTGCTAAAGGTGCTTTATCTAACTTTTCTAGTGGAGGGTCCACCACCAGACTAAGCTACTGTGATCTGTGGAGAGTCAATCCCACTCACAGTTACAATGAATGTATTTCAAGGTATTTTAAGCAATAAAAAATGAATAAATACAAGATAGATAAGTTTAATGCTATATTATGGAAAATTCTTGGAAAAGTAATGACATCTCCCTCCACCAGAAAAGGTACATATTGCACCTAAATGACATTGATTGATTGATCACTTTGGCGTTTGGCACATGGGACTGTTCTCTGATTGAGCTAAACTTAAACTGCTTTCAGTGTTCTCCTTGTTTGGTCGTGGTTTGCTCTTGGGTTAAATTCATACGTAGACTATGTTTGGTTCGGGTTCTAGTCCTGATTAAGTCCTGGTGTCACTCTGGATGTAGTCTTGGTGCGGTTCTAGTCCTGGTCTAGTTTGGTCCCAATTTTTATGATCTATACACAAATGTGACCCTTAGTTTGATTTCAAGCGTGTTATTGTGTTGATGATCATGACATTATGCCTGATTTGTGCAATAATTTAAAGTTCAAAATTCAAAAGCATCTTTAACCTTGATGTGGTTTTCTGTTTGAAAGTCTGCCCTCTGTCGTAGCTCCTCTATTATTTACCAGCTCTCTGTGTCTGGGGCCGGGCTCACAATCCCCTCTAGGTAAACAAGCGCTGCCGGTGACACGCTGACCCTGCCGCACAAACACGCTCATCCCTTCCACCACTTCTCATTTCCCAATCGATACGTTTAAAGGGACGCAAAGCAAACTTTCCCTGTCCACCTCACATGTTTGGTCACTTTGATGAGGGGGAGATGTCTTTGCCTTTTTTTTTTTTGCTGCCCTTTGTTCTGCTTCTGATCACTGTTTTAGGAAGGGCATCTGATGCAATTTCAATTTAGAATTTGTTGCATTATTTCATCTATTGTAGTTATGCTGTATGATGGTCTCTCTTACAGCTAGCGTGTAGGAGTTAGAATCTTTTAATTATTGTGTGCTTGTCCAGTATAATGCCTATTTCAAAGTACATGTTTCCTTGTAAATAATAGTTCCATTCACTATTTAATACGTATTTATAATAATTCATTATCAATTATCTATAATAATAATAATCATTATTATTAATTAACAAAATTGGGGATGATGTAGTAACATTTTTATAAGAAATAATATTTTTCAACACAAACAACCCACACATAGGGTCATGTTGGTTTACAGGAGGTTTTAGACTTTACAAAGTCACTGTAAGGGCTTCTCCTGGGCACCAGGTGTAAAGCCGAATTGTTATTACATCATACCAAAAGATATGAACGGTGTAAACCTTTCATTGGCAAACTAGAATAAAAACACATCAAATCAAATCAACATCGAATATACATAAGAGATGGACATTTAATGTAATTTTTATTTCCTCGTGTGTAATATATGGTCTATTTTTATTTGAAAGTCTTAAGTACCATTAATATATGTATACGATGACTACAACTTCGTCAGATCCACTGCATACTGCAGTGCACTGTGGGTATATATTTACATGTGTGTAATTGTCTCTACAGCCAGTAGATGGAGCCACAGCTAAGGCAAAATGGCATCTCCCAGCACAGAGATTAAGTAACATTTTTCTTTGTAAAAGCATTTTATTTTTAGTTCTAAAACATGATAAAGGCTTTTAAAGGCTAATAACAATATGAAAAATGCATAATAATTTTCCTTTTTAAGTTACAACAAATTTCTCAAAATAGAAAAAGGCAAGTCATTCTTTTTTTTTTTTATTGATTCAGCTGAACCTTTATTATTCTTTTTTTTTTTTTTTTAAAGCAGTTTGCAGTTTTCATATATTTAAAAGTTGATTTCTGCTGGTTGTTCTTCTTCAGGCGGGGCCTGGGCCGGCTGCGACTGCATTGTCTGCTGCCAGTTTGGCCCATATCTTAAGAAAGCAGAGTCTATTAATTTATCATAACAAAATAATATAACTGCTGATGTTAGTGCCGATACTGACCTTCTGTTCATCTTCTCCATGTGCCGCATTTGCTTGTGCGCTGATGATACAAAGAAATACACTCAAAATAAGTTCCGAATAAAATATAATTTAATAATTTCGTCATTTTGAGGAAGGTATACATTTAATGGAATATGCAGCTGAAGATTTAAAATTCAGATATTGGATGGTTTTGTCCAATAAATCCTCATACAATTATTATCTCTCTTCACAATTAGCGCCAGATTTTTGTAATATGAACAGTCACTAACAAAAAAATGATTGTATTTATTTTTCATTTAGTAACAGAAGTGAGGTGTACCCTTCAGGCCCTGGTTTGCTCCTCTAAACATGGCCTTGAGCCGAGAGAAAAAGGCGTCTCCGGGTTCCGCCATAACCACCACCAGCGCCAGGACCAGAAACAGCCACACACACTTCATTCTGGCAAAATGACCTGTATTAAGTTATTAAATTACATTTCCATCTATGTACACGTTTATTATGGAGCTTCCATCCTCTCTTCCTCTTACCTTATTCTTCAAATCTGCTGCTTGTCTCCGTCAGTCAGGCCATTGACCCAAAGTGAGAGATGCTCCCTGTTTTATCTGCTCAGGTTTTCTGCCTTTTATGGTCAAAGATGAAATCATAGATTTTGCAATGTATAGTTTGTAGATTTTGCAATGAGTAGTTTTGAAACTTAAGAATTTCATCATATTATAGATGGACCACCCATTCTCTTTATCTCTGCTGAATTGTTTGGTTTTTTTCGTGTGTTTTTTTTCTTTTTCTTTTTTTTTTTTGCAATTTGTTGACTAATTTAATTGTTTCCCTGCGTTCCTTCTGATAATGTGTAAGATTGTATTTTATTAACTGTTTTTCCAGGACTATGCACATTTGAAAGTTGTAAGTAGTACAAGTTTTAATGTATCATTATATATATGTGGTTAAGTATGATACTTCTTTGCCTGGAGTGTTCCACAGAATGGCATTAAATGGATATGTCTAGAAAATTACTGAATTGTGAATTTATTGGATAGATAGCTTTAATGCTATACTGTGGAATATTCCTGGTAAAGTAATAACCTCCCATGTAAACTAGTGTGTGATGTAACTTTTCGCCACCAGAAGAGTTACACTGGAACACAATTGGAGGAGAAGTTGTGACATTTTTTTGTTCTTATCTCCACATAACACATTTAAAGAAGTTCTTTTCCCACATGTCAACAGAAAAAACATCTACTATAAAGAAAGTAATGCTGTCACTTCAGCTTTGATATTTTTACAATGCATTATTGTTGGGAAGTTTTCAACATGCCTTTGTAAGATCTTGGTTTGAATTGCATATGCTGGGAAACTAGGACAAAATGTTTTATTTAACCTTGAACCCCTTTGATGCAACACAGTTTAGTAGCAGCCACAAGTTTAAGCTTGCACAAATCAGCCTTGTATCTACTGTGTCCTTAAACGCAAATGTTATTTTATGTTGTTGTAAGTCCATACTTTGTTTAGCTGTACATTTTGTACATTTTTTTAATTTGTGTTAATGTCAATTAGTTTGGCTCTCTATTACAAGGGACATAAAAATATTGCTTTGTAACCCCCTTCTATGAGAGCCTGGCAAAAAGTCAAAATGTCATTAACAGTGAAATGAAACTTAAGACACATCAAAAAACAATTGGAGCAACATTTCGATAAGGTATTTTTCAGTAAAAACTAAAAGAACAACATATTGCATTCACCAGAAATGCTAAGTGCGTGTAATAAATGCCAGGTAAATTAACAATTAACCAAGCAGGTTCTGACAGCTCTCGAATGTAGCTGTGTGATTAAGTGGCTATTATTTGCCAAAACCATTTTGATTTTTTATAATATTCTATTAACAATTGAATTATTTACTAACGTTAGTGTTTGTACTATACTGTTGTGTGCACTTTTAATTTCACTCAATCTCAATGATAATTATATTTATCTATTTAAGTAGACTTGTAAAACATTTGCTTAATCAGAAAAAAAAATAATTTTACCAAAAAAATAAATAAAAAAGGGTATCATTCCACCAGGTATTGTGAGGGCAGTTTTGTTTTATTTTTACCACAATGATGTCACATAATAATGTCAAAAGATGCTGTGATGGCTTTACATTAGTGAAACATCAGGTGAAACAAAACGTAGGGACTGAATCAACACCAGTCTGCTGTGGTCCCATCCTCGTAGCCAGGTCTTGCTGTGAGTCACCGGCCTCTACTGCACCTCAGCCTGTTCCTGCTCAAGCTGGACGTCTTCTCTTGGCTTGTTACGTTTTCTGTTGATTAAGCTGCAGCAAAAAAACACACTTTTAAATAGTTGAACCCCCCTCCCTCGGAATTATTGTGCTACCTTTTGCTTACTATTATTTTTCAGTAGTGTAAACCTTCAGGCCACTGTGAGTTCAAGTCTTTTGTTTCAACTCAGCCCCATTAGGTCCCAGGACCCCCCAAACCCCTTTTTTAAAAAGTGGAGTAAAAAAAGTGCTGCTTTAGTCTCATAGTGTGTCATACAGTGATGAAATTTCAAACAAAGAACACTGACATGATGAAAAATATAGCAATATAATAATTATAGAGGTTTATCCAAATCGGTTTCCAATTTATTAGAAATGTATTGATTGTAAAATCCTCTTCACAAACGGTTACATTGTGACACCACGGCATGGCATTATTGTTCCATATGTAAATAGAAAACTCCCAATTTATTTGCTTCAAGACCAAGACCAAGATGAGCTCTGTATCTCAAACTGTTGTAGCAGAATTAATGTTCCATTTCTCCAAACCAGTGTATAGAATTCTCAATAATTTGTCCATAGAGAGCCTATGGGACTATAGGACTATTCTATGGAAGAGCTACAGATTTCAGTTAAATAATTCAGTGGTTCAAATTTGGCACACTTGATGCTGATATAACAAATACAGCCTGAGTAAAATCTTAGTCTTGTACTTTTTATTGTCTTGAGAGTTGGAGATTTAGAATGGGTGTGTGGTCAAAATCGGATCGAGCAGAAAATTCATTCCCACAGACTTTTGACTGTTTGTGGCAGATATTTTATCCCAATTTTTAATACTTTTAATGCAATGTCAAGTCGTTTTTAGACATTCTGACTTAACTTTGCGAGATATGGTCAGTGTCTAATTCCCTGGACATATCTCCCCAAATAATTGTCAAAAAAGGGGTTTTGGAGGTCCTGAGACCAAACAGGGCAAAGTTGAAAGAAGTCACTTGAAATTGAACTGGCCTGAGGTATACATAATGAAAAATAGTAAGAAAAAGGTAGCAAAATAATTACATGGGACGGGGCCGACTCCTGGAGTAATTTTATAATATTATGACATTCATTATAATATTATGCCTGTATGGTGGACCAATAATGTATAAAGAACAAAAAGTGGCATACTTACCCAACAAGATGCCCCCCAACTGTGAATGAAAAGGGAATTATTGTATTTATACTATCAATTACAAAACCAGCTTTTCAGTATTTTCATGTTTTTTCCCAATTGTACCTTTAATGGCTCCAGTAATCAAGTGGTGAATCCAGGCGTCTCCAGGCTCAGGGATTATGGCCACCAACGACAGAACCAAAAGTAGAGTTAAGTACTTCATCTTGATAGTACGCAGAATCAAAGTATTTTCACTGTGAAGTGTAACTCAAGTACAGTATATCTCTCACTCACTTATATCCAAGACACTGCCTTTTATAGTCCTTATTGTCTTCTCTCATCTGTATTGTGGTATTGCACAATCAATGCAGATTACATGGTCTGCACTTTTGGGGTTGTTACCAAACCTACCAGTATTTGTATTGCATATATACATATACGTATACACACATGCATTGACTGATAGAAGTCCTCCCTGATGCTACCCATGTTTCAGGGCTCTTAGAAGTGTCAATTGAAGATACTACATGATAATGTGGATATAATATATATAATGTAGGCTACTTTTCTCTGCTTGCTTGAGCCATAATTTTAAGTAATATGACTTACTAGACATAATTCTGTAAAGACTATTATGTGTAGTTACTGTATACTTAAAGTCATATTTATCTTTGTCAACAGTGTGATGTGTATCTGTGCAGACATGACCACAGAGCAGAGTTTGGTTTTTTTTCTTTTTTTTTTTTTCTTTTTTGTAGATATGAAAGGAATTAACACATTTTTAGCGCTAATCCAAAGTTATTATATTCAGAGCTCTCAATCTGTGGTTTAAAACAGTAAGAGTTCTGTTCAGTCTGTAAACAAGGCTGCCCCCCATATTTCTCAGTTTAACAGTAAGAGCAGTGTACTAGAAATACAACCTAGAATCATGAATAACTATACAATACCCCGAAAAAACAATATAATAATAGATAAATATAGCCGCAAGCGGCAATGATCGGCCCGCGCCAAGCCGCTGCCCCACAACACAACACTTACGCGCCCCAATTTCCCTCGTCATAAAACACCTGCTGCTGAATCCGTGGCGCTACCGCGCCTCCTCCTCTTTAAATATAGGCCATTATATTTGACTGAAAATGTCTAAAATTTGGTCAAAGTATGTGGCTACGCCGCACAAATAATACTTTTCAGTATGGTTTTGCCGCAAGGAGACCCTAATGCTTAACCAAAAAATTTTGACAACTTTCGGTGCCCCACTCCTCAGAATAATTTTCACCAAATTTCACCTTGGTCGGTCTTACGCCTGTGGAGGAGTTTGTAAAAGTACGTAGTAAAAAATATGAAAATTTTAGACATTTTGCAATTTTTCCATATGAATAAAATGGGAACTTTCTGTAATTAGTACGGCTTTGCCATAAGAAATATGACATCAGTCTGTCCGACTTTTTTGATTGGGAGGCCAAAATAGAATTCTGTGCAAAATTTAACACACCCAATTGTATTTTTGCACCTCAAGTAGATTTCAGGCAGGGAGTTTAACAACTGATTCAAATTCAATTCAATTCAATTCAGACTTTCAGAAACTGGCGGCATCGTTGCAGAAGCAATAGGCCCTACGCCCTGTAGGGGCTCGGGCGAAAACAATGTTTCACTTTTCTTTTTATTTCATGGGTCCCTGGTCACTGGTGGACACTTTCAAGATTTTTGAGTGGGCTCCGCCCACTTTCTGTTATTGGCCCTATTTACAATAATAATGTTAAATTTTTACATTATATTTTTATATGCACGGAACGTGCATGAGTTGGGGAACGCATTAGTGGGTGTTTGGAAGCGGGCGATCGTTTCGCGCTCGATTTTGTGCACACTTTGTGCGCACTTTCGCAGCCATGCTTTGCACAGCATTGCAAGACTAATAGGCCTCTCGCCAGCTTGTGGCTTATTTACGTACAAGTTTCATAATTCAAAAACGATTTGCTCTCCATCCCTGTTTTGTGTCTTTAACAATATCTCATCTTTCTGTTGTGTATGTATGTTCTTTACTAAATATAGCTTGCTTTAATTTATTTTTAAAAATATATTATTTTCTAATCTGTGTTAAATATGGCGGCATATTGTTCCATACTGATACAGCTCTAAATAATACAGATTTCTTTATTTGTTTTAGGTAATGGCAGGGCGCAGTGCAATACAGCTGAGTGTCTGGGTCTGACATCTGTGTCGATCTTTGGCTAAAGTCAGTTGGTTGTAAAGGCATACAGGCTCTTTAAATAAAGAAAACTTTCTTAAAAATTGTGCCAGTTTGCAGGTGATTCTCAGTCAGTTCTCTGTCAGCCATGATACCCAGCTGTGTGTCACCTCTACATTTTCTCTCATGGAGCAATTCAGAACCAGTCTATAGTCTAACAGCTCTGTTTTGCGTTTGTTGAATTTTATTAAGATTTTGCTTCAAAGTAGATGACCAAACTAATGGACAATAGTCTAAATGAGATAAAACCAATGCTTGTATGACTAATTTAATACTTTATCAGAATGTGTTGTCCAGGAAAGCATGTCATCTAACCAAACTCCAGCAGTTTATTTTCTTTTACCTGCTAAAACTGCTCCATGCAACGAGATGGTTAGTTTTGGATTCACTCTTGAAGAATGGCTAGATGCCAGAATCATATCTTGTGTTCAACTCTTCTACATTACTCTTCCTACATTACCAGCAGATAAATAAATACTTGTATCATCATGTACATGGACACTGATGCTTTATCCAGAACCTTTGGTAGATCATATGTACATAGATATGTTTGGTAGATCATTACTAAATATGAAGTGGCCCCAGACAACTGCCTTGAGGAACACCACCTTTTAGAGTTTTAACATCTGACAGACTGCCATTGAACAGCACACGCTGTTGCCTACTGGACAAATAATTTCCAACCCACTTAAGAGCTGTTAATTTAAAACCGTATTCAGATAGTTTCTTTAATAAAATGTCATGATCAAGAAGATCAAAGGCAGCAGCAAAATCTAAGAAAACTGTGCCTGTCACCTGTCGCTTGTCCATTTGCCTCAAACAGCTGTCTGTCAGTTGTGTTAGAGCTGTGCAGGTAGAATGACCAGCCCTATAAGCATGTTGAAATTCTGAAAAGTAAATTTGTAAACTCAAACATGCATGTCATCCCTCCCATAATCTGTTGAATTAGCAATTGAGAGAGAGTAGGATTCCCACCGATCATTTGATCGATTGATACGTACACATATATGATCTCACCAGGAGAACAATCACATAAACTCACATAAACATGTGATCTAGAAGTGGGCTACTAACACTGAACATTTATTAATGAATGAAGTGAAAGTAATTATTTTGTTTATCTCTAAATATTCTGTTTTATATCATTCCCATTGCTATATCGCACAACAAAATAACCAATTCTTACCTCCAAAAAACTCAAGAGAAGTGACCAAATTATCTACTATTTCTAGTTGAATGATTGTTAACTCTGCTCAAGTGATATTAAAGGATATTTATGTTTCACAATATGTTTTTGCGACATAAAATTCGTCAAAGACATTCAGTGTCGTAGGCTTTTTCAAAACTTTCTATTGCTCTTCATAAACTGAAGTGCAATGCCGAGAGCACACCGAGCATTTGTCCACAAACACTTCATGGACCTCCTGCTGCTTATCGGCTTTACAATTTTTTTTAAAGGATTCAGAAGAATTCCACAGACTGCTGTAAATGCTCTTTATTTTTTCTGCCCCCCCCCCACAATATTTTAAACATTGAGTAACTTTGTGTAACTGAGGTCACTTGGACGCATCTGGCCCCGGGTTGTTGTCCACTGAGCGCTTGTCCACAAGCACCTCCTGTGCCTCCTGCTGCTCCTGGCCCTGATTCGCCCCACGTATAATCCTGAGAACATGTGATTACATATTACAAAACACTGACAGTAAAGTTAGAATGGAAAGACTATAGACTTAAGTAGAGCAGTCTTACCCGGTCAACATGCCATGAACTAAGTGTGGAAAAACAACATATATTAGTTATTTTTCTTATGATTTAATAGAAATAAACATAATTTAATGTATAAAGGTATACAAGTCTGCATCGATAAACGCTGATTTTTAATCTATAATTATGTTCTACTTGTCAGGAAATTATGATACCAGCAATTTAATTTGTTGTAAACGTTGAGGAAAAAAAGAGCTGAATATTGAAGGTTTTGCTGATCGGTGGTGCATAGAGAACTTGTCAGATGTTTGAGACATAAAGTTAGAGAAGAATAGAGGGTGGAGAGCTGCAGGAAATTACTGAAAGATGTTTGTGAATGCACAGATTTGGCAAGATGATGGTCCCTAAACATGTACATATAAAAAGACAAAAACTAATACCTGTTCACTACAAAGAACAATAATTAAGACACATACGTCCATTGACAACATGATGGAAGAAGCCTTCTGCAGGTTCAGCCATTGACATGACCAGCGCGAGAGTGAGGAACACCACGGGGCCCTTCATACTGTAAAGTCATAACCATATATCAAAATTACATTATTTGTTATGAAGTTAGTTGTATTTGTCATACCTGTCAAATGAGTAACAATGAAATCGATGAACAGGAGTGGTGGTATAGTGCCTACTGAGTGGCAACCGCTGACCTTTAAATAGATTATAATCAGGAAGTTTAGAATTTTGCAATTCATAGACAGAATCAACAGCTCCAACGTTGTGCCCATTACAGTGCTGTTTCATGGTGGTTAGATTAGCCAATTGACAGCTTTGCAGTGCAACTGCTATTAATCAGTCATGGTATAATAATAGTAGCAAACAAAAAATGTCTGTTCAAAATGTGTCTCCTCCCAGTACTTATAAAATGTACATTTATAAATTTAAATTGGTGTAAACTTTCAAACTTCGTTAAAATAGTCTATAGCAGCTATTCACCAGTGAGAAAAAACTTGAGTCAAAAGTTTTGAAAGATTTATTTCAGTATTTGGGCTTTATAGAAGTTTGGTCTCTAATAAGAAACAACAGAGATCAGTTATTTTCTCATTTACATGACAGTATGTTTTTGTTTAACAGTATTTAACAATATATTTTACTCCTGCTACCTATAGAAAGTGTCAATTAAAGATACGTGTTATAATATGGTCAGACTACTCTTCACTGCTGCTTGATCATTATTTAATTAACATTATATGTACAGTACCATGACAAAGCTGTTGTTGTAAACACAAGTTATTCATTAATGCACTTTATACTTAGTGCACTTTATACTTTTTATTGTATTTTTTATGACCATGTTTATTTATCCTATTTTTATTGCATGCGCCTATTTCATTCATTTCTGTCCTAAACTGTGTGTTGCAACAGTGGAATTTCCCCATTGTGGGACAAATAAAGGATCTCTTATCTTATCTTATCTTATCTTAAGTTATAATGTTTTAAATAACATCTAGTGTTGACATATTTGTATTTTACACAGTTTGATGAGAAAGCAGAAGAGTGGACGTTATCTTTGTCAGCAGCTTGATGTGTATCCGTGCACAGAGACCACAGAGCTGTGTCTTGTGTCTTGGTTGATTTTAGATATGCAAGGAAAAAATAAAATATTAGGTTGCACTCAGATCAGATTATTGCCCTAATAAGTGCCAATATTTTTTTCTGTGGAGTACTTTCTGTGTGTGTTTTGTGATGCCGTAGTGAATGCAGCACAAGAGCGATGCTCCTGTCTGTGCGCTCTGACCATTCTTGGCTCTGACTGTGGCAGTGCAGGATTTAAATGCCTCTAACTCAAGAATAAAAGTTACACCCTCCACAAAATAGGGCTCATTTTGTGTCAGTGATGAAAAGAGACAAGTTTGTAGCCACAGCCAGAGCACAAACACACTGCTGCTGTCAACATGCAGGATTATATTGTAACTACATACAATCAACACAACATTCAATAGTGAATAGTGAATTGTAACATGAGGGATCAATTATATAAGATAGTATTTACTCCAAAAGTTGCATTGACTTTTATTATTTTATTTTACTTTATTTGTATTTTAGTTTTCCTTGCAGACAAGAGACAAAACAATATACACAACAAAACAAACAGAAATACATAACACAAACAAAATGCACAAAAAGCATAAAATACCTGTATACGTATATGCATATACACATACAGGTATTCACATACATATACACACCTACATACACACATGCACTTATATATACACACATGCACATGTACACATACACGTACACATACAGATTCATATACATATATACACATGTACATATACATACACATACATACGGAGAAGTGGGTGAGGGGAGGGGGGTGGTACAGTCTCTTCATTTGTTAATTCCTGGGTTTCAGCATATCAGTCTATAATCATATACAAAATTGTGATCTCAATCATATACAAAATTGTGGTCTCACTACTCCGTTTAGTAACAAAAATAAATCACAACATTAGTAATAATAAAATAAATACTTTTGAAATTGTAGGCTTCAGAGCCACAACTGCACTGCCCTTGACATTAAGGAAGGAGGGAAAAAGAAAAAAAAACAAAAAATAAAACAAAACAAAAAAACAGTAAACTAGAAAATTTCCTTGGCCACACAAGAGTAACCTTTTCTTTTTCTTTTTTTTCCTCCTCTTCCCCTTCTTCACTATAGCTTATTTTGTTCTTATTTTAATTGGCATCTTACTTTATTCCAATTAAGATGAATTATGAGAACTGTATAACTGTAATTCTTATTTGTTTACCACCTCTATCACCACCAACACTCTCTTTGGTGGTGCATTGACTTTTATTTTGATATTTTTGATTACTGTATTGTTCTGCTGGTCAGCTGCATTTCTGTAACAAAATAATTGCAATTTACCCGGGATGAATAAAAGTAATTCTGAGTGTGGTTTGCTGAGAATTTTGTGAAACATTTTGTGGATTCATTGTTGCAAAAGGTCTGGTGAGAAAGCAGAAGAGTGGTGGATGTTATCACTGATGTTTATCTGTAGCTCCATGACTCATTTGAACATAAACCACAGATCTGAGGAAACACAGTCGTCTTGAGTGTCAGCTGTTCTATGTTTATTTTTTTATTAAATAACTGACAAAACTCAGTTGACAGGTTAATTGTATAAAAATAATACAAATGTTTAATATGAGGGTGAACTGCCTGTAAAATCAATGTGTTAAATTTGTTTAAGCTATAAAAACAGTTTTAAAAAAATACAGCCTGGGATTTTTTGTTTTGTTTTGTTTTTAGTTCAAAAACAATTACTGCCAGGTATTCTGGATAATTAGGGCCCACTATTGGAGCCCGGTGTTGTGGGGTGGTGCCGCCCTCCACGCCCTCTCGAGCAGACCTGTCCACTCCCTGACAGTCTGGGTCTCTCACTTCTCCAGGCCTCCAGCTCTCCCTCGACTTATTCCTCTGTGAATGAAGGATAGAGGGTAGAGCTGTAATCGGGCCTTAAAAGTCATCGATCAATCAAACAAACTTATTTGTAATCAGATTTATAATAGAAAGTGTTTTACAGTGCATTAAAAACATCCCCACATGTCCACATCCCACACACAGATAATCACATACACACACATGCAAGCACACACACACACACACACACACACACACACACACACACACACACACACACACACACACACACGCATACACGCACACACATACACACACACACACAAGCGCACACACACACTCACACACATACACACACACACATACACACACATACACGCACACACATACACGCACACACATACATACACGCACACACATACACACACATACACACACACACATTCCCGCAAACCCTACAAAGTGAGGACAGAGTTAAAGACCCCCAAAGTGAGGACATGCCTTTCCCAGTCTTTTAAGGACAAAACAATACACTTTTTGGACACTAGTTGGAAATGCAGAGCTATACACTCCATTGAAAAAATTTTAGAACCAAGATTTAAGAAAAAGTTTTTTACCATCAGTGTGAGGACATTTAAACTATAAATTGCTCCTTTAGAATTAAAAGGTTCTGTTTGCGTTCAGGCCAGTTCTGAGGTTTTCAGGCTTAATGTTTGGACCATTTGTACAACAATAATGTGACATTTACAACTTTAACACAATTATTGCAAGAACCAAGCCAAAAAGTTAAAGCATATTTTATTTTTTGGGCAAAACAGACCAAATAATAAAACTTCCTTACTATAACTCTTCCAAGTTTAAACAGGTAAAATAATACAGAAACATAATATTCAGGTCCCTGTAGTTGTGGAGCTGATATTAAGTGCACACGGCCTTTCTGCAGCCTCCAAACCCAGCGCTCTGATTGGCCGAGCCTCTCAAACTGATACAATGTTTCAAAGTGTCTGGGTCCAGGTGCAGACTCTGGGTCTGGTCTGGGTCTGACTGAGGATCTGAGACTAAGTGCAGCTCTATGAAGGACCAGATATTATTAAGAATAAATATAAATGTGCAAATAAATACATGCATTTATATATTAATGCATGCATATTCATTTTTGACATTTATTTATTTCCACATGTATTACAAATGCTACTACAAGTAGTAGTAATACTACTACTACAAGTACTACTACTACTACTACTATAACTCTTCCAAGTTTAAACAGGTAAAATAATACATAAACATATAATATTCAGGTCCCTGTAGTTGTGGAGCTGATATTAAGTGCACACGGCCTTTCTGCAGCCTCCAAACCCAGCGCTCTGATTGGCCGAGCCTCTCAAACTGATACAATGTTTCAAAGTGTCTGGGTCCAGGTGCAGACTCTGGGTCTGGTCTGGGTCTGACTGAGGATCTGAGACTGCAGCTCTATGAAGGACCAGACATGATTAAGAATAAATATAAATGTGCAAATAAATACATGCATTTATATATTAATGCATGCATATTAAGTTTGACATTTATTTATTTTCACATGTATTACAAATACTACTACAAGTACTACTACTATTATAATTCCCCCCCTAGCCCTAGCACAAGCCCTGGCCTAGCTCCTAGCCTGGCCTAGCCCCAGCCCCAGCCCCTGGCCTGGCCTAGCCTAGCCCAGCCCAGCCCAACCCTAGCCCTAGCCTTGGCCTGGCCCTGGCCCCAGCCCCAGCCCCAGCCCTGGCCCCTGGCCCCTGGCCTGGCCTGGCCTAGCCTGGCCCAGCCTGGCCTAGCCTGGCCTGGCCTAGCCTAGCCCTAGCCCTAGCCCTAACCCTAGCCCTAACCCTAGCCCCCCTGAATCACATTTACAAAGTGCATGTCTCTGGAGTGAAGGAAAAAAGAAAAATAGGATCAAAAAGATATCTTTACATTTTGGGCCTTTAGCTACTGCCATTTTATGACCTTTTGACCCCTTAACAATGTTGTAGCCTCACCAAACTTTACCTCTCACTTCCACAAACTGTGACGAGATAAAGGAATCCACCTTCAGCTGATTGTACCTGAGGCCCTGTCCACGAACCTCCCACAGAAATACATTAAGATAATCCACAAATGGGGCTTTTCTATTTCTTTATTTTCAAGAATTTTAACATAGTCTCCTCCTCTGTCCCCTCCTCTCTCTCGTCCCCTCCTCTGTCCCCTTCTCTCTCTCGTCCCCTCCTCTGTCCCCTTCTCTCTCTAGTCTCCTCCTCTATCCCCTTCCCTCTCTCGTCCCCTCCTCTGTCCCCTTCT
Organism: Rhinogobius similis; assembly: GCA_019453435.1. Classification (NCBI taxonomy): domain Eukaryota; kingdom Metazoa; phylum Chordata; class Actinopteri; order Gobiiformes; family Gobiidae; genus Rhinogobius; species Rhinogobius similis. The sequence continues at coordinate 27,633,656 of CM033620.1, read as the reverse complement.
CTCCCTCGTCCCCTCCTCTGTCCCGTCTCTCTCTCTCTCGCCCCCCTCCTCTGTCCCCTTCTCTCTCTCTAGTCTCCTCCTCTTTCCCCTTCTCTCTCTCGTCCCTCCTCTGTCCCCTTCTCTCCCTCGTCCCCTCCTCTGTCCCCTTCTCTCTCTCGTCCCCTCCTCTGTCCCCTTCTCTCTCTCGTCCCCTCCTCTGTCCTCTTCTCTCGTCCCCTCCACTGTCCCCTTCTCTCCCTCGTCCCCTCCTCTGTCCCCTTCTCTCTCTCGTCCCCTCCTCTGTCCCCTTCTCTCTCTAGTCTCCTCCTCTATCCCCTTCCCTCTCTCGTCCCCTCCTCTGTCCCCTTCTCTCCCTCGTCCCCTCCTCTGTCCCCTTCTCTCTCTCGTCCCCTCCTCTGTCCCCTTCTCTCTCTCGTCCCCTCCTCTGTCCTCTTCTCTCGTCCCCTCCACTGTCCCCTTCTCTCCCTCGTCCCCTCCTCTGTCCCCTTCTCTCTCTAGTCCCTCCTCTGTCCCCTTCTCTCTCTCGTCTCCTCCTCTGTCCCCTTCTCTCCCTCGTCCCTCCTCTGTCCCCTTCTCTCTCTCGTCCCTCCTCTGTCCCCTTCTCTCTCTCGTCCCCTTCTCTCCCTCGTCCCCTCCTCTGTCCCCTTCTCTCTCTCGTCCCCTCCTCTGTCCCCTTCTCTCTCTCGTCTCCTCCTCTGTCCCCTTCTCTCCCTCGTCCCCTCCTCTGTCCCCTTCTCTCTCTCGTATCCTCCTCTGTCCCCTTCTCTCCCTCGTCCCCTCCTCTGTCCCCTTCTCTCTCTCGTCCCCTCCTCTGTCCCCTTCTCTCTCTCGTCCCCTCCTCTGTCCCCTTCTCTCTCTAGTCTTCTCCTCTGTCCCCTTCTCTCTCTCGTCTCCTCCTCTGTCCCCTTCTCTCCCTCGTCCCCTCCTCTGTCCCCTTCTCTCCCTCGTCCCCTCCTCTGTCCCCTTCTCTCTCTCGTCCCCTCCTCTCTCTCGTCCCCTCCTCTGTCCCCTTCTCTCCCTCGTCCCCTCCACTGTCCCCTTCTCTCCCTCGTCCCCTTCACTGTCCCCTTCTCTCTCTCGTCCCCTCCTCTGTCCCCTTCTCTCTCTAGTCTCCTCCTCTATCCCCTTCCCTCTCTCGTCCCCTCCTCTGTCCCCTTCTCTCCCTCGTCCCCTCCTCTGTCCCCTTCTCTCTCGTCCCCTCCTCTGTCCCCTTCTCTCTCTCGTCCCTCCTCTGTCCTCTTCTCTCGTCCCTCCACTGTCCCCTTCTCTCCCTCGTCCCCTCCTCTGTCCCCTTCTCTCTCTCGTCCCCTCCTCTGTCCCCTTCTCTCTCTCGACACCTCCTCTGTCCCCTTCTCTCCCACGTCCCCTCCTCTGTCCCCTTCTCTCTCTCGTCCCCTCCTCTGTCCCCTTCTCTCTCTCGTCCCCTTCTCTCCCTCGTCCCCTCCTCTGTCCCCTTCTCTCTCTCGTCCCCTCCTCTGTCCCCTTCTCTCTCTCGTCTCCTCCTCTGTCCCCTTCTCTCCCTCGTCCCCTCCTCTGTCCCCTTCTCTCTCTCGTATCCTCCTCTGTCCCCTTCTCTCCCTCGTCCCCTCCTCTGTCCCCTTCTCTCTCTCGTCTCCCTCTGTCCCCTTCTCTCTCTCGTCCCCTCCTCTGTCCCCTTCTCTCTCTAGTCTTCTCCTCTGTCCCCTTCTCTCTCTCGTATCCTCCTCTGTCCCCTTCTCTCCCTCGTCCCCTGCTCTGTCCCCTTCCCTCTCTCGTCCCCTCCTCTGTCCCCTTCTCTCTCTCGTCCCCTCCTCTCTCTCGTCCCCTCCTCTGTCCCCTTCTCTCCCTCGTCCCCTCCACTGTCCCCTTCTCTCTCTCGTCCCCTCCTCTGTTCCCTCTCTCTCTCATCCCCTCCTCTGTCCCCTTCTTTCTCTCGTCTCCTCCTCTGTCCCCTTCTCTCCCTCGTCCCCTCCTCTGTCCCCTTCTCTCCCTTGTCCCCTCCTCTGTCCCCTTCTCTCTCTCGTCCCCTCCTCTGTCCCCTTCTCTCTCTCGTCCCCTCCTCTCTCTCTCGCCCCTCCTCTGTCCCCTTCTCTCCCTCGTCCCGTCAACTGTCCCCTTCTCTCTCTCGTCCCCTCCTCTGTTCCCTCTCTCTCTCATCCCCTCCTCTGTCCCCTTCTTTCTCTCGTCTCCTCCTCTGTCCCCTTCTCTCCCTCGTCCCCTCCTCTGTCCCCTTCTCTCCCTTGTCCCCTCCTCTGTCCCCTTCTCTCTCTCGTCTCCTCCTCTGTCCCCTTCTCTCCCTCGTCCCCTCCTCTGTCCTCTTCTCTCTCTCGTCTCCTCCTCTGTCC